>CM037843.1:1216020-1816020 GCA_021234535.1 Stichopus chloronotus | reverse complement strand
TGAATGAAGGCAGTACAGTCGGCTTTCACAGAAAGATAGCAGGTACTTGGTATACTCCGGTACTGGAGCTATATGTACGGGTTATAGACACTGAATGTGTAAATATAGTTAAAAACAAACAGAAAGTTCGAATTGCAAAGAAACATTCGGGATTCTCCCCTTCCACTGCAGTGACCGTGGTGTCTGCGAGGGGGGGGGGGGGAGTAGTCCACAGCTACAGAAAGCAAAACTGATGTGATAAATCATTGGAAATGGTCAGTAAATGAATTCAATTGCTTGGCCCGGTTTTTATGTTATCAGGTCAAGTTTTTTTTTATTTTGATTTATTTATTTATAGGTCTACATCAATAAGGCCTAACACATTTGACTCGATTAAGCTCATGATAGAACTGAAAGCACATCAGGTTACATGATTGTGTATACACATACCAACACCCACAGGTAAGCATACACACGGAACATACACACACCAAGAACATAAACAAGAATTAAAAAGTCCCTTACCAGACTAATAGATGATCTTTCAAGTCAGACGTTGTTGAAACTTCACTGAATTCGATGGGTACTACTGACACTGAGTTTGGTAATTTGATACTCGGTGTATGATTTTATTCTTAAAACGCACAATTCAGTAGTGAATTACAAACTAGTCACGTCACAGATAAAATAATAGAATAACACAAACTGCGTAGAAGTTCACTTTACAATTTGTTGATCACAAACAAAATCTCGATTACCCAAGTGCAGCCCTACGGTAGCCAAAGCGTGACATTTGTATTTATTTCAGTTTTTCTTCCGTATTTATATGCAAAACAGGAGGCTAGGCAAACTACAAACACACTGATATGGGTAAATTGCAAAAATGTTGCTTTTGGTATTTTTATGTACAATGTTTCTGTAACTTCCTTCTTGTTCATTTGTCATACGGTAATTATGATAATTATGCTATCATCACATTATTATGCACGGTATAATACATTATCATATGCATAAGTCTATATAATACAGTTGTATACGCTGTCCTAGCATTCTCTCAGATAAGTTCATTTACAGTTCCCTGTGATTGAGGCATCTGGGATTTTTTATGACAGAAACTAAGAATTTGTAAATCAGTGTAACATTATGATGACAATGTAGGTGAGACTACGTTACAAACGAGACACTATAAGGGGAGAAATGCAAGGTACTTCATTTTGGTGTAAAAATATAGCTCATGGTTATTTCCTGAATGAAGACTGAAGAATCTTAGACTCACCAAACTTGATCTTGAAAGGTGAGGGGTGACATGATTCAGGTTTTCAAATTTCACTTCGTGAGTAATAGCCTAGACTGAGCAATTGTAGCTTTTTAAAGGTTTGTACCCCATTCCTGGGTTCGATGTCATGGTAAAAAGCTGGTCAGACCTTCATGCAGAATCAATGTTAGGAAATTAAGCTTTTTCCATAGAGTTGTTCCTGAAAGGAATAGTCTCCCTGAGTGGGTTGTCAACTCCAGTTCTGTTCACTGTTTCAAGGTTCACATCGACAAGTTTTTCTCAGATTGGTAGAATTTAATTGTTCCTTGGTGTCTTCCTAGCGTGGGTTTGTTTCTCACTTTTGTTATGGGAATGTTTCAAGGCATTAGGCCCTCATTTACCCTTTAACTTGTTATGTTATGTTAATGACAATATAGCTGACTTATAATCGACCGTAACTGTCCCTAGTATAGAGTATAGAGATTTACAAAGGCATTCACGGACTGCTGAGTTCCATTTTGTTTGACAGTTGTTCAACCGTCCGCCCCCTGACTGTATGGTAACCCCACCACTGTCTTTTATCTAAGTTCATTTCAAACCATCACACTGTAGACAATAAAAAGATACAATCTGAACTTTTCAAGTTCGGTTATATGGATTTGCAATCGAGTAGGCCTTATACTATAGATGGTACGATACCGCCATATATCAATTTTGGTTTAACTTCACAGCGTTTAAAAGCTTACATTAAGTGTCGGATAAAAATGACATGGTGCTTAAAATATACCTACCGTAAAGTTTCATCTGAATGTTTCCTACGACAAAATTTTCCCGAAACGATGCCCTTACGGATGCCAACGTTTGGTATCAAAATGTATAACTTGATAGGATCTACGCTTTACTCGCAACAACCAGTATGCGTCTGGCGACCTCATAACTGTACCAGTAAGGTTTTGACTTACTAGAGCAGCAGAGCCGCTGAATCTCAGTACTTCTGGTTATTTAACGTTCCGTTATAAGAATGTCCTGAATATGTTAGAAACAGTTCAATTGTAACTAAAGAGATTGTTAAACGACAATCAGAGAAGTTTGAATCTGGTTGACGTATCTGGTGTTGACAAAATATTAGATTTCTGCCACTTAGTTGATTTACATGCCATCTATTGTTAAGAATGTAACTAAGTAAATGTAGCCATTGATGTCCACAAAGCAGTTGTTGAGTTTCGGTTCACCTTCTCTGAAAATGTGTGTGCTAAAAACCTCGAATCACAGCATTGTTCTGAGAGAGCTACTTGTTTAGGGATTAGTTGACTTAAATGGTGTCGCTAGGTGAATGCTATTGAAAGGCAATCGGCCTAATAAAATTAATGAAATACCTTTGAGATAATTGAACAGCTTATCATCCCTCAATTTAGTTGGTGTTATATAGTATTAGCATTTAATTAAAGGCACACCTGGCGTCCCTTTATTGTACTTCATCTTTCATGATATTCTTGATATCATTCTTCTTTTGAAGTTGAGAACATACACAATTGAGTTGAAAACCTCAATACCACTCTGTCCTTTACTATTACACACCTCAATCACAGCGAATCGAAGGAGGAGCTTAAACAAAGGCCCACCAATCCGAACAAAGGATCAAAATTTCTATATTTTATGAAAAAGTACTGCGTGCAAAACTATGGGAAAAGACCTACTTTTTCCAGGTGTCAGACCCTTTTTTGGTCAATAATTTGCAAAAAGACTTATTATGCAAATTCTCTTCCTGTTTTAACTAGTAACATCTTTTGCTAACATGCATAGAAAGATGATGGAGAAGTTTGATACACATTGACAAAGGATCGAGACCCTGACACCATTTTAAAAGAATATCAAAATGTCCAGCTAGCATGACAAATATCTCAATACAAAAATAAGCCATCGATCTGGTCAGATTTATTATAACAGAGGATGGTGGCCTATGTGAAAGACTATCTTATCAATGAATGGGGTATATAAATATGATTTTAATCATCGATACATTACCGAAATGAAGATACTGTCATTAGTTCAATGTCTCTTTAATCTGGTCATCAGTTTCAAAATATCAGAAAAAGGATAGAGGCAAATAACAAATTGAGCTGAGAAAAAATCATCATCGTATATTAATTTCGTTCTTTCACGGTGTCATGAGGATACTTTGAAAATATTTTTAACTCCATTCATGAAGGATTTTTTAAATATGATTCTAATTGTCTAAAGTGTTGTAAACTGATGCTTTCAACAGTTCAAGTTGGAGAGAATGTCATAATTTCAATGTTTCTTAAAATTGGTTTATTAGATTTGTTATCAGAAATTGTTTAGAAACAAAAAAGAGTTATGAACAGTTTGTTAAGCTGAAAGATTCCTTGAATCAGTGACTCCGTTTGATTCTTTGCATATTTTAACGTGCTCCCGCGAATAGGCCAATTTTTCAAATGTTGAAACATGGTATTGAGGTATCGAGAACAAAATAAATTGAGGAGGCTCAGTTTTATAGAAGTTGGCTAAAGAGTATATCATCCAAATATTTCCTTCCTCATGATCACAACCTATGAGTGTGTCGATTCATTTGCATTTTCTTGAGCAACATTTCCTTACCAACTTATCGGGGTGTATAGGGAGCAGAGGGGTGGACCAGTTCATGTTTGCTCTCATGAAGGGTATAGAAACGTAACATTGTCCACCTACTTGTCATGGTCTGAAGAACGTTGCTTATGTTGTGATAGGAATTATATTTTCCCAGCATGAATTCATAAAAAATCTGATGTCCTTCTTCATACAAACTGGCCTTCGAAAACGTGATGAAGATAACTTATGTAAATATGTATGTAAAGGTTATTTTTCTGGGCGTTACTGAAGCGCCATAGTTCCGAAAAAAGGGGCCTTGGATGGAGAGGGCTGAGCATCTGAGCACGGGACTGGAGGGAGTGGAGAAGCTCATCCTGTGGTGACTATATCTTCCAGTTCAAAACAAAATTTATGGATTGAGTATGGATGGATTGAGTAACATAAACATGATGCAAATGACTTTATACTTAGTAGATCATTCTTACCTATCTCTGTCAGGCTATTACAGACACTTGCTTCTCTGGCCTGAAGCCAAACGACAATCTTTGCTTTGACATTTGAAGTTTGTCACTAAAGAAGAGTGCAGAGTCTGTCTTCATTGAGACATGTTATAAGCGAAACGTAATAAACACAGTAATCATGTTTTAATAAGCCCAAAGCATACTTTTAATTTAGTTCAACTAAAGAGAGAAAGAAAAAGATAGACAACATGAATTTATATACCATGTATTAAAATAATAAGTAAATTGCAATACAGGAATAAGCGATGTAAGGTCACAGGATCGATCTCCATGAACATGCGCAATACACGAAACCTTACAATACCATATATTGTTCCGACATGTGTATTTATTACAAAAGCAGTTAGAGTGTTTCGATATACCATATTTCATGATAGCAATGCAAAAGAAAAAAAATACATAAAGACACACTATATCAAAGATTGCAATAGGGAGTAACCACATGTTACCACTGTTATGAGTATTCATGCATATACTGATTCAGCCAATTCGAAGTAACATTTCGTTTCTGCGTAATAGCAACAAAGGGATAAATTTCTAAGGGTACGGTGCTATAGGCTGTATAGACTGCTCAAAAACATTTCCTAAAACTACGGTAACTTTAATGATCGTGTCGTAGGTATGCCTTTTCCTGTGCAATTAATGTTTAAAAAAATAGCCTTGAATCTCTTCAAACGTAAACTAATCAGCAAATAAATCTGTGACGTCATGAGTGCGTCTTTCCTGGGCTAAAGTGGCACCCATTATCAATAACATGCTATTTACAAGTGAGGGAAGACATATCCAAGCGACACGCCACCATTGGTTGGCAGGTGTGTAAGAAGAAAATAAATGAAAACACCTCTAGGACACCCTAAATCGCGGTACCAGGCTCCACGAGCGCCCCCTAAAAAAAAACGCTACTGGGGGGGCGACCCCTTCCCCACCCAATGATTATAAACGGAAAGTTACATAATTGAGCTCTTGAAATAAGTCATAAATAGCTGAGTGATTTTGACCACGATATACATAGTACCATGCAGTGAATCAAATTATTCCCCTTTTATTGACATTTCTATTAGACAATAAAAGAGTATTTCAGTTTTGTGCTATTAATAAATTGCTTACAGTTTAATGATTACGGTAATATTCCAAATATAGTCCAGAAATTATCTCGGGGATGTTTCTTTGGGGTGTTGTTCCCGGATGTTGATCCGAGTTTCATTTTATTCAAAAAATAGTTTTAAAATAGTTAAGGGACATAATAAAGGACCTCTGCATAGAAGAGAAAACCTTGAAAAATCTTTTGCGTAACAAAGATGTCATTTGAACAGCATCGAATTATCGTGGAGGTGACGCCATAGAAACGAGTAAAAAAAAGTAAGATTAAGTAAAAGCTTCCCTGAAGTAAACCAAATTTTTATCAATTGAACGCCTATTGCTTTGGTCACAAAAATGGGATAAATTGCATATAGGCTTGTAAGTACCAAGTAAGAAAAATAAAGAAAAGTTCCAATTAAAATCCGTCGTGTTCAATTTACAAACACTTGGAAACCACGTAAATAGAAAAAAATATTAATTTTTCATATGTATAAAACGTGTATATACTCTATGTTTGCTTTATTTCATAATTCGATAGTACATCATCTTACTGTGTCCACTGTAAGACACTCTTTGAACTGATGAAGAAAGACATTGGCGGCATCTCTCACAATTTTCTTTCTTTCGTCATTCGAGACCAAGTTGATCAGACTGTAGATTCCATTTTCATCGGTTTCTTCTCCTCGTGGTTCTGATTCTCTTTACTCTTCTGGATGGATGAAGAAGAGGTAATAACAAATCATAAGTGTAAATGTGACGTAATCATTACAAAGTTTGACGGCGTTTCGTCTTCCTTTCAAATACGTCTGCAAGTACTTACAATAAACCCTTGCACATGATCTGCCGTCGTTCCCACATCCGCCGTTTGCAAAGCCTTTCGACGTCGGATCGACGTGACCAGAGACGGCCATCCGACGTAGCAGTTAGACCAAAATCGGACCGTTCAATGTCCATTTAAGGTCCATTTGACCTCGACGAAAGGACTGACATATTTTTTTCACTTCCATGTGACGTCGTCTTTCAGTCACAAAAGAGATGTACCTTGGAACGACGTCGGTCTGACATCGGATTTACCTCCGATAACCCCGACGACAGTCCGACCGATTAGACCAAAAAACCGATGTCCAACCAACGGCAAAATGTTTACATATACACCTTAACCTATATTAATTTAAAGCGATCCTAACCTAGAACAAACCGTTTCCTCATTAAATAAAAGAATGCCACACCATGGGCTAAAAAAGCAACTTACTTCTCTCTTACTCTTCCGTGAACCTATGCACGTGATGAATTATGTAAAAGAACTTTTCTTTCCACGAAAGGAAAATTACCAACTGGGACATTGAATTAATTCATGATACGCTTGTTTTATCTATGAATGATATATACTTACTTTTTTGGCGTCCCATCCAAATTTGACCGACAGATAGGCCAAGAAGAGAAAAACCGTACCGACAATTCGCATTAATAGACCGAGACCGTTAAATGTATACCGATACTTTTCGATATCGTAGACCACACAGTTCCCACTCTGACCGCAAGAACTTTGAAACATCAGACAGACGGAATCTATTATGGCGCCATAAATGGCAGGGGCGGGTAAGACACCTTTCAAATTGAACCAGATAAAAAATTTAATATGCAATATGCAATTAAGATGCAATGTGTATTTTTCTTTCTTATAAGATTTTATAGAGTACATGTAGGTGAAGGGACAGCAGCGTACAAAAATAAAATTAAATAATTATTGACAAAAAGTGACAAGTAAGTACTTCAAAAATTCGGATTTTACTTTCTCGTATTCTTTTCAAGAACGTAAAAAAGTTTTCTCGTAGTAACTTTAAAAGACTTGAAGAGAATTTTAAATCGGTCCTCAAAAAATGCAAAGGGTACTAGAAATATGTACATCATTAAATGACGCCATTGTCACGTGTGAATAGATGAATATTTATGCCAAATAAATAACTTACCGAATAACTTTCCTAGGATGTTTCCAACGGCAATACACATAGGACGGTCTGCCAGATCCACAGATCTGTAATAGAAGAATCGAAGCTGCTTTAAATTTATTTGATGAATATAAAGAAGTAGTTAAGCTTGAGTAAAAATACGACCTACACTGAAGCCGCAGATGTTGCGGTAACTGTTGTCTCTTCAGGAAAGACAGAGCTTAGTGCAAATACTGGCCCTTTTCTGTGATTTAATTAAGAGAACTGCGAATGCAGCCAACATTTCACATGTATAATTATAGGTTAATGTAAGCAAATATAAATACATGGCTAATGAAACATTTTACTTCAGTGACGTCAACGTAACTAGTTTTCTTGGCTTTTGTAATACAGAGGATCAACAATCTCTATTGCACTTCGATTTTAATCGGATTCATAACAATATCTCTGCAAAGTTAATTTCACCGACGACAATATTTTGCAATCATCGGTGACATGTTATAATGGACCATCAATCTTAATGGATTATTAATCTCAGTGGATTTTTTTTTCATCTGGTATCTATGGAATATGTTCATTACGTCATATATACAATATCACGTGGTTGCAGTACGTGTAAGACGTTAAAAAAAACGATAGATTGAAAAACGCCGCTCGATCCTTGTACGAAAAATCTCTAATAACTTGGAATTAGTTTGCAAAGGATGACAAAACTAATTAGTTGTTGTATGGACAACGTAGATTACAGCCTCTAACAGCTTTAACAAATACCGTACAGTCTATGGTCACCTCACTTTATGCAGTGTCATGTTTATTGTTTGAAACTCACAGTAAGAAGCAGCTTAATTTAACATTTCAAAATGATTCTGGCAGAACTAATTCGTCAGTATGAAACGAATTATTAGAGATAGAGATTCTAGAGAAAGAGATTCTTGTCCGATAAGCGATCTTTCTGAAAAGTTACGTTTAGGGTTAGGGGTCAGATTCGTGGCAGTAATAGATATTATTTGTTCGTAAGTCGCTTGTTTTTCGTTGAATAGTTTCAACCTTTCAAGATTTTCAAATTATTCATGTTGTTTGCAAGAAAGGTGAGGGCCGGAAACAACTGAATTCATTCACAATTTGAAAAGAAAAAACTAACTTACGCATGTATAAAATAGCTTATATGTTCACTGTACAAAATTCATTCGGGAATATCATTTTCCCCTGCTGTATACTACGCAATTCTTCCTTACAACCGCCATTCCATAGAGCATTTGGATGAGTACTTTTTCTTCATCGTAAGTGTGTCGTCCAAAAGTCATCACCCCATAACATTAAAACGATATACAAGTAAAATAAGATTCACCTTATCTGAAGAATTACAATTGGATTAGCCATCATTGTTCCACCGGTCCAGACCAACAAGCTCAAGACTAGATAAGGCACAAGAAACGGGCAAGGTGTGTCACTCGGACAGGCACCTGGGACCGCGTATGACGTGTCGATCAATACTTCATCACTGACGTCACCTCTATCGGCTGAGAATGTGACGTTGCCAGGAGACGGTATGCAAGCGCAATCTAAGTATACCTGTTCACGATAGACGTAAGAGAGGACTTACCAGATGGAAGAAATCTTGCCATCTTAGTCACAATCTGCAAACGTATCTAAATTAGTTCGTCGATAAATAGACAAATAGACAGATTTTCAGTGAGAACGTACTTGTCCCTGACTCCTTGAGAAGTGCTGCAACCAAAGTCGGTTACAGGATCACGCAGACATTTCATATACTGACATCCATTTGGCTACCAAGACTAAACTATTCACTGCAATCGTTTGTTTGACCTTTAAACGACCTTTGACCTGGTAAATTTATGCAGAAAGGACAGATTGTGCTAGTGGAAACACGGAAATTAGTTTCTCTCATTTGGTGGTTTTTGACATACACAGTTACCTGAAGTCACCAATTTTCAAACTGATTGGGCTTACTGTACCAGCTAGACGACCTGTGTTCACGTCACAAACAACGCAATGTATTCCCTAAACATCAATTGGTAATCTCATGATCCCCTTTATGATTCAGCGTTTCAACCCGACAGTAAATTAAGGAAACTACAGTGGGATAATGTCATTGTTGCCAAAAGTGCTGAATGTGACTTCTGTCCGAAGTGTTATTTGACTTAATGATTTAAAGAGAAATTGGGCGTTTACAGAGGGCCAACATAGCATACAAAAAGTAAACATCTACAAAACCTTCATCTAATCTAAACGGTGTGAATAAGATGAGTCACAGAAGGTGCATCATTTGAAGTTTGAATTTGAGCGAACAAATTATTCTTGAGCAACAAAAGAATGAATTTCTGTCAGTGAGAAACTTATTTCTTGAAAAGAAGACCATCGTCTTAATTACCTTGAATGACCTATCATTCCTTGTCCACAAATATTGGTTTTAAAATACGATTTTGCCTTCCATGAAACAAATGCTTTATTTCCCTGTAAGATGCTGTTTACACTTTGCAAGAAAGTTTGAGTAATTGTTACCGCTTTAGCAACATATCTATAAGTTAACGGTTAACTCAAAAAACATTACCGTAGAATTCATGTCTCCTATTTTAGCTTTTCCGTAAGAACGACAACCGGCGAAGCAAGCGGTGGCGTAGGTAAGCCCGTCACTCCCACAGACTGGATTGTATTGGTCCTTGCATCCACACCCTTCGAGGCACCCTACCTCCAGATTCGGTAATTCCATATCCCTAGATGTAAAGACAAAGTGTCATTATCTCTTCCGTTACTTCTTTGTCTTTGAAAGTAATAGAAGCTTTCATATGACGTCACAATGACACAGTGAAGTGACCTCCTTTAGACAGTTCGAGAAAATTCGTGGAGATTCCCTGCATCCTTTCCCGGGGATTTATAAGCCACTAAACTTAAACTTGCGCACGTACATTAAATTGAGCATATAGCTGAATTCTACTTTCGTGGTATTTTGGAATTGTACTTTCTTGTATTAACTGGGTTTTGATTCATGTTATATCTTATTATGTTGTATTGTGCTAAGGTATTGTTTAGTATAGTATTGTGTTACACGGTGCTGTTTTTGTATTATTGTATCATGCTACATTATATTGTATTGTTTTGTACTGTATTGTGTTACATTGTACAGTTTTTTTTTGTATTATCGTGATGTGTTACAGTGTATTGTTTTGTATTGTTATACTCTGTTGTTTTGTATTGTATTACAGTTTATATTGTGTATAGTATTGTTTTGTGTTATATCATATTGAATTGTATTACTGTACTGTGTTGGGCTGTATTTCAGTGCATTATACACTGGAACATCAATTAGGTTTGTGGGGATTTTTTTTTTCTCCATCTTGTGAAGGACAAAAAATTGGCTGAGCCCAATATCGCATTTTTACGTTAAAACTAAGTCCATAGATGGGTTACTTTTGTGATTTTCTTCTTACTTCATTTTTTCTTTGTTTTTACTTTATTTCACTTCGAGAGTAATCAGTAACGGTGGCTGATCTTCCCTGAGACCCTCAAATTTGAGTGAAGTGATGAACGAGACAAATACAGATGAAAGTATAACACACACACAAAAAAAAAATCACATAATGTTATAAACTAATTGCAAAATATTGGATGGTAAAGAACGGTTCAAATTAAACGGTGGAGAATGTTCAAGAAGAAATTAAAGAGAAATTCTACACTGATAAAAGTAAGGAAGAGAAATTGATGTAAAATATGTAGAAGGAGAATGACTTAAAAAAACAAAGTAAACAATACACAAGGATAGCAGGTTAATAAGAATAAGGGAAATGAAACTCAGAACTAGATAAAAAGTTGTAATCCCCCCCCCCCCCTTCTCCCCAATGCATGTTAACCAGAGACAGTTTACCGTTCTTTCCTGTTGATATACTTACATCATTGCTTCTCCGTTAAAATTGTAGGGTACCGTCAGTCCAGCTATATCTCCGTTTTGACACCCGAACCATAAAAAGAAAACTTCTAGTAACATGACAATACCACCTAAAATTAAGACTATCAAAGCTATCTTCGTTCGAGTCTCTCCAAAAATGCGGACAACAATTCCACCAGCTAGATTTCCAAATATTCCAGGTGGAAGCATAAGTATAGCTAAAGGAGAGAAACAAAGAGGAAGACAAAAAGAACAGGAATGAATTCAAAGGAAATATTTAAAACTCACCAACAAAGCAGACAAAGAAAATAGTAATCATTGTTAAACTATTTAGTCTTGCCAATTAAAATTAGTAATAGCTTTATCTCATCAAAACTTCATGCGAGCGATGAGTTACGGAACATGCATCATTTGAACTTTTTATAGTTTTGGTAAACAAATTGTTCTTGAACAACATATCATTGATGTTCTAATCATTCAAAACCTTACTTTTGAAAAGAAGACTACCGTCCTACCGTATTATTTTGGAATACTGTATCATTATCATTCCATAAATATTGGTTTTAAAAATACGATTTTTTTTTTTTTTTTTTTGTAAAACAAACACAATATTTCACTTACATGTAATTTAATCACATGTTTGTTCAATAGTGTGACTGAGACCACTTGCATCATGGGCTACGTCACCATCAACTTGAGTTTATTTTCCTGACACACCCCCCCCCCCCACCTTGTCCCCCTGAACTTCAGGCCTATATTTTCATGATTGAAGAGTTAGTCAGGCAGGTGAGAAGATTCATTAAAGGTGTGGGATGATGGATGAGAGGAAGGACACTAAAAGGGAAAAAGCAGTCGTCCCTGTTGTTATTTTGAAAAATCACCAAATTTTCATTGAAATTCTCTTCTCATTTCTCTTATAAATATTTTTCATAATGCTGCTGAAGATCAGTGCTACATAAGTAAGGTGTTATGGTACAAAATTAACAAATTCAACAACAAAAATGATATCACATAATGGAACGAGAGCCGTTTATGAATTAGTGTAGGGGGGTATACAAATTCAGTTTGGTGTGACTGCATTTTCCGTTTAAGCCAATCAGAGAGGTCGGACTATCTTCTTCATGTGATCTTTAAACTGTTTGCATGGAATGTGCTTTTGGAGGTCTTGTTTCACCGACCTATATTCATTTCGCTCAGTAGGTCTATATATCAGGACAATTCTTTAAAGAACCTGCGCCATAACACCATTCTGTTAGGCTATATTTTGCTTTAATCGTACTTGATTTAAAGACAGTTTCCGACCACCCTCGCAGTCAACCAAAACAACAGAGAGTAAAGAGGAGTATAGACTATGAATAATCACTTTAAAGTCAGATTGTCACATCTTTTACTGTCGCATGCTTCAGACCTATCCTCTGTCCCAATCCCCCACTCCCCTCCCAGTCCTCACCAAATCATTCGCATGCATAGCCTGTTGTATTGGCACCAACTTTTCAAACTATGCAAACTATTCGATTAGGCGTATGTTACTTGTTAGCATGAACTAGCTGTCAGGCTTTTGCATGTAACGGCTATCGATGTGGGCTTTCTGACGTTTGTAAATAGGTTACATCAAGTCTGCCTTGTTGTTGTGAAGGTTTTGTCGGTGGTAGGAGTCACCATGTTACCAGGTACGTCGATTCTTTTATTACTGCACTAAACAAGCGAACCCCCGGAGAAAAGTAAATATTGTGTAGTTAAATTGAAGCACCCATATGTAAATGAAACTGCTGACATCACGTTAAACTGGGTGCACTGCATGCTATATAGGTAACCGTGGTATGATGATCTAAGCTGCTTTTGGAAACTTCTGGTTACAACATTATTGATCACATGGTAACGACATAGACAAATAAGAAGAATGTAAACATGGGTGCAACATTAGTGATCACATGGTATAACGACATAGACATATAAGAAGACTGAAAACATGGGTGCAACATTATTGATCACATAGTAACAACATAGACATATAAAAAGAATGAAAACATGGGTGTGACATTACTGTTCACGTGGTAACGAAATAGACCATTTGAAGAAAGAAAACATGGGTACAACATTCGTGATCACATTGTAACGATATAGACATATAAGAAGAATGAAAACATTTGTGCCACATTAATGTTCACATGGTAACGACATAGACTATGAGAACAATGAAAACATGGGTAAAACATCAGTGTTCACATGGTAACGACATAGACTATAAAAAAGAATGAAAACATGAGTACAACATTAGTGATCACATGGTATAGAGACATAGACTATAAGAAGAATGAAAACATTGGTGCAACATTAGTGATCACATGGTATAACGACATAGACATATAAGAAGAATGAAAACATTTGTGCCACATTAATGTTCACATGGTAACGACATAGACTATGAGAACAATGAAAACATGGGTAAAACATCAGTGTTCACATGGTAACGACATAGACTATAAAAAAGAATGAAAACATGGGTACAACATTAGTGATCACATGGTATAGAGACATAGACTATAAGAAGAATGAAAACATTGGTGCAACATTAGTGATCACATGGTATAAAGACATAGACATATAAGAAGAATGAAAACATGGGTGCAACATTAGTGATCACATGATATAACGACAGACTATGAGAAGAATGAAAACATGGGCCGAATAACCGGGGACAGAGTTAGGGATTGAGATTGGGAGCTAAAGAGGAAGTAGAAGTATTGCTCTACATAACATCGATTAATTTTACCAGCTTTCTTGAAACTGAGAAGTAAATGTCTTTCTTACTAACCTCATGATCCACCTGCTCATGAACAAAACGCCGTATTTTCAAATTTGGTTACCACTGGTAATATGCAATACGTACTAACTCTTCCACTATCCTCTTATACACCCACAGATATTTGACCCTGAGACATATACTGATAATATGCTTCCAACCTCTCTCTGAGAGGCACATAAGCTTTCAGGTAAAATGTGTGTTATATTGACCTCAGTCATGGTGACTTTATAGCTCAGAAAGTATCCTGTATATACAATACACGAATCACGGAGGTAGAGTGACGTCACGATTTGCATATTACCCCACGCAGAGGACATTTAAGGTCGTTCATTGGTTGCAATCGAGCATCAATTCATATTTGACCTTCCAGCTAGCCTGTGCGATGTGATTTTGTTGGCTGTTGGGAGGGGGTGAATGCTGACATTGCAACCAGATCCCAGACATTAAATATGAAGAGTAATGATACGGTAGATGTTGCAGTTTGGAATATTACATTTGAAAAATTGCACTTTACTAGATTGCTTAGAGAGGTTGATAACTGCTCATAAAGTCACCTGTCAAATTCAGAAATCTGGAAATTTATGTTTTGTGAATTAATGTAATATCACAAAAGAGAGCAAAGAAATGGGACCAGATTGACATGAGGGAAGATTGCATACAATTGAAACAATATCCTTATAATGTGACTAATGGAGGAAAATTTGATATCTGAAAAAGAAAATTGGGAAAAGATGACACTTACCAAAGAGCATGGCTGTCTGGTGTGGGTTGATGCTAAACTGTATCTGCATGAACTTGGGACCAAAAATGCTAAATCCAGCAAAGTAAACGGATAACGCGATGTAACAAAGGAAACAGAACACTAGGGTAGGTCTCGATAAAACCCTCCAGATGGACTTCACCAAACCTGCGGTGAAATACACGCAGAAATTAGGAGCTATACATACATGCTACCAGATGAATGTAAACCAGGCAACTCATTTTATGCAAGAATACCTTATTTGATATTTGATGTTAATTGACCGAGGAACAAGACGGTTAAGGGGGTGCAACCGTTGTGGACTAAAGACCATGGCATGGGAGCTTTAGGGTGGTATGAAGAGAAGAAAAATTCTTTTCTGTAACTCACCACTTCGTTCTTCTTGAATAACCAGCCATGCTTTACCATTTTCTTTCTACGTTATAAGGTCATTTCCAGATTAAATTATCAGAGTTAGCTTGGAAAGGGGAAAGGGGAGATGATTACTTCTTGTAGAGAACAAGCAATTAATCAATAAGCTCTCAATTCGACTGAGGGAAACCAAAGCACATACCATAGTCGAGATTGAATAGCTCATATGCCATTTATAGAAACTCCGGGGAAAGTAAATTTGGCGTCGTTTTCTCCTAAAAAGTCAGGCTTGTGTCAGTTTCTCATTGTCCTCAAAATAGGGAATTTCGATACATTTATCCATTAAATAACAACAACTGCTTCGATCAATATGATACACCTGCAGTCTGGCAGTGTGCCCTAATATTGAACTACATCAATAAACAAATCTAATCAAATAACATTAACGCACACGCCAGTGTAATGTGATACATCGCTTACCAGGAACAACATGTGACCCCGTCAAATAAAGTTTGCTATGTGCGTCCAAGAACTTACATCTGGAATCTAGGTAGCGAGATGTGACACGTACTTATCATGAATCGGTGGTGAGAAGGTTAAGATTGATTTTAGAAGTTTTCAAAGTCGAGGGTTAGGAACAAACTTTCAGGTCGTGAATTTTGGACCGACAATGATTAAGATAAAGTTGGGATGAAATAGTTTTTGCTCTTTAATGTTTAAAGTGGTTAGCAGTCACTGACCCATTTGGATTAGCAGATAATAGACAAATGTTGCAATGAAAAAGATAAACCTGAACTTAAATCCCATAAATATGTGACATGCGCGGTTTAAAAAAATGTAATAAAATTCATTAAAACAAAGATCAAAGGACGCAACTTTTGTCGAGGCTCAATGCATCTTGGTATTTATTTAAAATTACTTTCAGTCAACAGAAGCACAGAGAAAGCATCGATTCGTACCTAATGCAAAAGTTACCCTGAATTGAATCCCTGCAACTGGACTTTCATGGGTCGAAAACCGAAATGCGAGTCAAGTTTATTCTGTTTGTACTCACCTGAAATATAAGATTCGCCCTCTTCTCTGGCTACTTCAAATTTGGCGCTTTGTATCATAAGAGCCGTCATATCTTTGTCGTCAACTGATTCATTCTCCTCTGATTTTGGTTTTGGTAAAAACCGCGGAAAAAAGAAAATTGGAAGAGCTAATGCGACTTGCAAAATGCCTAAAATCAAGAATCCAAGCCACCAGGCACCAATGAACCCGGGGTCGTAGGGAGTTAACTTCCTGAAGTCTGGATCTGTGATGTAGGCCGGGATCTGGAGACAGACGATGGCTAGTCCATAACCGATCAACCCACCAGAACCAAAGACGGCAAACAACATACCTTAAAAACGGGGTAAAACGACAGCAAAAATAGAATTGACTATAAAAGATATGTCAACATGTTTCATTCTGAGTGGTGAAAGATATGCGAAAAAAAAACATACATGTACTGGTTGTTTTTCTTTAGAAATACTTTTGTTTGCAATCAGCGCATGCCAATCAAAAGTTTATGGGATATAGTCTCTTGCCAAATATGCCACATGCCAGAGAAGCAAGAGATTATTCCCGGTTACGTATAACAGCCGTCTTGATCAAGTCCAGCAACCCCTTCTTGTGTTTCTTTTATTCGGAAGGATTATAAGGAATCCTCCTCCTTGGTTTCTTCCTGTGCATGACTTTTCTACCCATTTGAGTCTGCTTACCGAAAAAAAAAAAAAAAAAAACGTGTTTTCAAGTTGAAACATTTTAGTTGCAACATTTGGTATAAAAGGGTCATTGACATAGTGACGTCTATAATGGACGGGGTCTTATTGTCGCCATAATCTGTGTTGAGCTTTCAGTATTTCGCATGACTTAAAATCATGCGTAGTGCTAATAGACTAAGCACAACGTAGACACCTTTCACTACTGAACGCGTGGCCAGTCGTGCAAGGAATTAACAACTCTAACATATGAGAACTTACCTAGGTAGATGGGTAGTTTCTTTTTCTCCACACCGTCGTCAATGTGAACGATATACAAAGGATAGAAACTAGTACTTAGACCAGCAATGCCTGCGCCTAGAAAAAGCCAGAGCGCTTGATTAAAGAGAGTACCGGATTCTTTCACTTGATCTACAGAACATGTCTCCACCGTGTTACCGTCACTGCAAACATCATCAGTACCAGCTGTGTGGTAAGCCAATGTCGTACCGTTTGTGTCTCCAACTTGATAGCTTTGTAATAGAGGGGGCATGGAGTACAAGAAATGGGGTACACTGTAGATCGCAAATCCAAGACCCGTCATCATTAGCGCGAAAGACATATATCTCGGTCTGTGACGAGAGGAGGCGTAATGAACTAGAAAAAGTAGAGTCAAAACACCGACCCCGTCGGTTACAATGGGCAAGAAAGCCGTGTGTTGGCTCTTGAGTTGAAAGCGTTTCTCAATGGTGGTTACGCTAGCCGACTGGTAGACGATTCCCGCTACTCCGACGCTTGTCGCGAGCAGAGAGAAGATGGAAAAGGCGATAGGATTATTCATCCTGTGGCAAAATGATGACGAAGATTCCTTCCCGTGGTCACCGTCACGGTGGGTTTGATCGTCATCCCTTGTCGCGGCTGGTTTATATATGTGGCGTTGAGTTGACATGTTGTTCTCGCTTCAACTACAGCTATTTTCGTGGAAGTGGTCAGTCGGGGTGAAGTGGTTAACTGTTAAATAAGAGATGATGAACTCCGATATTAATTAATAACTACCAAAAATCGATGTCCCAAGCATGGATCATCATTGTCTTTATGCTTTTGTTCTTGCCAAAAATGAGAAAAATTCATTTGTGATCCCCGGATCACAGATCACATGGCATTTCCGAGTCGATTTTTCTGCTTATTTGACGCCTCACCCACCTCCTGTAAAATAGTTTTTCAGGTTAACTTGTTGTTTTGGTCAAAATGTGATGGGAAGGGGGGGGTTGACACTGCAAACAAGAGATGTAGTAGCATGTTCTGTTGCCAAAAAAAAAAAAAAACAGATAGAAGACGGTAATATATTAAATATTAAATCTTTGAATGACTAACAGAATGTCCTTACGATGCATTACAACTTCCATTAATCTTTTTAAACGAAAATAGTGGAAGAGTATAAACATGTTTGGCTTGCTGCAAATGCGGTCATTTGTATTGTTACGTAATATACTTCACTGGGTTATTTGCTTGGAAGTAAAGGCGAGGTCACTGGCGAGGTCTCTGGTATTGTATTGGAATCATATTGTGAGTCAAATCATTGAATCCTGTACGTGGGCAGATACACACTGGAAGGATCCCAAGTCTTGTGACTGTGCGGCACTCATGTACAGGAGCTTTGTTACTATGCTTCAATGAATGCACGGCCGGCCAGTAGAGTCCAGTAATAGCATAATAGCAAGTCCTAAGGACACTTCGCTACCATATATACGGACTATCATGACACTAAATGTGTAAATGTGAACAAAAAGCAATTTCGACTTTTAAAGAAACACTCGAGATTCTTTTGGCCATCTTAGCCCCAGTGACTGTCGTGCATGCAAGGGTGGCGGCGGGGGGGGGGGGCTAGGAGCAGCCCACAATACGCAAAAAGTGACAAATCATTGAAAATCAGTCAGTAAATGAATTCACTTCCTGTAACGTCAGTTGAACTTCGGCCCGGCTTTTATATCATGGCATGTCAAGTTATAAGTAATCAGGTTGACCTGTTTATTGATAGGCCTATATCATTTAGACCTAAGATATTTGACTCGACTTAGGTCATGACAGAACTGAACACACAATCAGGTTACACCATTGAGTACACACACACCAAGATACACACACATATATATGTATATACACGTACATATACACTTGGATACACTCACAACAAGAATATAAACAAGGATTAAAAAAGTCTTTACCAGACTAATAGATGATCCTTCACGTCAGACTTTGTTGAATCTCCACTACTGAGGTCGATCGGTAACATTGGCACTAAAACTGTTAATTTGGTACCAGGTCTACGGTTTCATTCTCAAAACGCACAATTCAGTATAGTTCTAACGGAGTACCACTAACTAATAATCTCTTGTCAGGTCATAGCCAAAATAAAACTGACATCCTAATAAAATAACGCAAACCACGTAGTTCACGTGATTTTAACTTTTCAAGTTTGTTGATCACAAACAAATCAGCCTTTGAACAAGCTCGGTTACAAAGTGCAGTCATACGGTAGCCAAAGGATGACATCTGTATTTATTTCAGCTTATCTTCCGTACTTTAATGCAAAACAGAGGGCTAGACAAACGACAAAAAAAAAAAAAAACATGATAGGGCCAAATGCAAAAATGTTGTTTTAGATCTTATGTACAATGTTTCTGTGACTTTTATGTTAATCCTTTAATATATACGGTTATTATGATAACATATATTATTATAGACCGCATATGCATAAGTCTACATAATACAGTTGTATACACTGTCCTAGCATTCTCTCAGATAAGTTCATAGACAGTTTACTGTGACTGAAACTTCAATACACGAATATGAGATTTTTATATATTTTTTTTCGTCAGAAACTAAAAATTTGCAAATCAATGTATTATTAAATATCAGTGAGGCCATGTTACTGACGAGACACTACAGATCGAGGTCCGAGACGTATTCATAACGTTAGTAAATATATATCACGTGCCACTATGCTTGTATATACGTGAATGTTCTTTAAACAACTAACCACAAGAAAATGCATCTCCTGTGACAACACCAGTAGATTTAGAAATCCATCTCCATCCACTTAACAGAGTCAGACATGAATTAATCCCATAGCGAAAACTAAATTGAAAAGGTATGTTTAAAAACATTTAAGTTAAATTTAAGCAAGTTAGCAAACAAACCCTGTTGCGTCGGATCACCGATGCACTAGGTTGATAAAGTAGAAGAGAGGTTAAGTAAAATGGGGGTGGTACTCCTAATCTGTTCATGGCAGATCAGAGGAATGATAAAGGAGAAAAGAGACATACTAAAGAAATTTGCAGGTATCAAGTTGGTATAATACAGGTTTTATTGCATGCAATGCGCAAAAATGGACGAATGGCCCTAAAAAGACTGGTGAAGAAAAGGCTCAAGATTTTGTAGGACGGAGAACTTAAAGCAAGTCAATCGACTTTTTTCTATAATATTACTTTCATAATAATAATAGACAAGTAAGAACGACTGAACCTTTGGCCATTTGCAGAGTCAACTCCTCCATCCCTTCTCCTATATACACATCCTACTGTCTTTTTTATAGACACATCTATGAATTTCAAGCAAGCTGTGCTGTGCTACGTGATAATTATTGTTGTGCGCCGCACTACAATCTTGTCATTACTGGTCGACCAGAAATTCCTTTTGTTGAGCGTTATATGGCTCATAACGCCTCACCTGCGCGTGATGTAACTTAGTTCATACAAATATGTATGGGCGACCTTTTAGTAATAGCAGTAAGTGCGAGCTATGGCCGTCTTCAAACCAAAATCTACTAAGGATAAGCAAATGCCACGACTACAAGAACGATTTAAGGAGTTAAAGTGATGAGAGAGCCATGCGGATAAATTTCCAGAGAACGTGATGAAATGTGGTTCGGCCTTTTTCCAATGAGGTGATAAACGTGGAGTGTCAATGTTGTTTCCAAATTGGTGTGCAATACAGCGCCATTGTGTTTAAATATGATGTCACAGAATCGTGTGCTGCTTCACTGCTTTTTAGTGATTACAACATGACGTCCTTCTACAGAATCATGTACTGCTCTCATGTTCTATTTCAGTGGTGAAACAGAACAACAGTTTTGACATATATACAGCTAGTACTAGAGTACTCTTTAAAACTCAGAGCAGTACCGGCTTGTACGACATACGGTATATAGTAACGATAAGGGTCGGCAACTTTACAACATTATGAGAGAGATCCAATGGAATTTTTGTTTCGACGGTCCAGCGTGATATATCAAAAAAAGAATGGATTAGGACAGGGGTCGACAGGAAACGGCACTGCCTTACCCAAGAAATGCTTACTCCTATGAGGAGTGGATCCACAGAGACTGGCTTAGGCCTACTCCCAACAACAAGGACTTAGCCTACCACGCACTACAATTCTGCCTGTTTGTGGGCAAATGCAGTTCTTGTTTCTAGACGAATTAAGTTAAGTGTAGCAGCGCCCTCTGTTTCACCCACAATCGTCCCCTCTGGTTGACTGACACATTGTAAACATGGCGAAAAACGATCTATTTTTGGCTCAATTTCAGGTATTTTGTCTCTACGGTTTACAGATCCTGAGGATGTTTATTTCTATGAGATCGTACAGACGGTTGCACAGAACGTTAGCACCAATCAATTGCTCGTTTTATGAAGAGAGAAGCTTAGGCGTTGATTTTGACAGCGTAAGTATCCTATCGAAAACCCCGTAGAAGGTCCAGACTTATGAACAGTTTGATGAGTTTCAGGTTTCTGTTTGAAGTAAACTAAGCATATGATCAAAAATATATAACGGCCGAAGTGATTCTAATGTGGTATATATTTATACATAGTACTCTAGGTTTTCGCACAGAAATGGAAAGTAGACTATACCAAGTTTTACGTAACCCATCACACATTGTTAACCGACCAAAAGTTCCACGCAAACGGAAACAGAATCAAAACCAACAAATAAAAACAACTAATACTAATATACACTGCAAACAAGGAGCAAACGAAAATCACCCCGCCTCAAACGCCTCCCCCTCCCGACAATCAAGGGTAAACTTAAGCTAATTAACATCCGTTGTCCATATAAACAAGAAAGAAAATCAGAGACCAACGAAACATGATCTCCTTATAAACAACCGACGACACACCATCGTAAAAGAAATGAAAAGCCAAATGTTTCAAGGATTAATATGCTTCATCATTCAGCTAAGTCCGATTAAGGATTATTATATTTGTAGATAAAAGGCCTGTTTGTTCTTTTGGGCCAGTCAAGAATGGGACAGTGGAATGATATACACTTGAATAATAATGATGGTGGTGCGTGGGCCACAAGTTAAACTACGATGATTCCCTTATCAAACAAATTACAAATAATGACTGAGTAATTAACACATCAGGTCTCTTTTCAAGAATTTGCGATCAGAGATGTTTGCAGTTATTTACCAAGGCTTCATTTTCCTGTAACCACAGATGAGGTGTATGTATACACAGTGCATTGCTCTGGGAACAAATTTCTGAAGTAATTAAACCTCAGATGTGATGCAGATATATCTTTCAACGAATATTGAGACTGATGTATTTGCATCACAGTGAGACCAAAAAAAAAAACATAAAGGAATGCATAATTTGATTTTCTTTGATTTTCAATAATGTAAATTGCCCTGTTGCCTTATGCATACATAAACCGGCAACCAAATGAAAAAAAAAAACGAACAAAAGCTGCCAGAAGATGGCATTTACTGAGATGGAGAAATTTCAAATATTTCAGATATTAAAACACGGACCCCCCCCCCCCCCAGTCCTCAAGTTTAGAAGCCCACTGAATAACCTACAAAGGGATGGTAAGGGTGAAACATTCTCATGGTGACAACAATATTTATTCACTTTCTCCAGCAAAACCAAATCTCGGGAAAGATGCTTTCTGTTGGTTGTCTTTCATCAAATGCATCGTGATTCGTCATTGATTACAAATGCCACAATTTATTTCGGGATATCTAACAAATTTCTAGTCACAACACAAGCATTTCCAGTTGCCGTTAAATAAAAAGCTCAAAGTTAGTGATACTTTTTATTTATTTGTTAACTTTGTGACTGCATCTGTAGTGTCACGTGTAATAATGTGTATAGTCCCTTTAGTACAGATTGTACTTCAGAGGCAGCTTCGATATTCATTCTGTTTGCATTCTGGAGTAAATAATTGACAAGTTTGAGGAAACCATAAGAAAGACTGGTTATCAAAGCCATCATCATGTACTTTGATCCTACAAGAGGAAACTCACAACGGTAGAAAACAAAGGGCTCATTCGCTGACACCGTGACAGTATTTCTTATTGCGTCACGTATCCGCCGCACATTTGCGAAGAAGGAATTGCAGTCCCTTTTGACTGAGGAATGGTGATAATAGCACATAGATATAGCAAATACATAGTTAAATATGTACAATACAGTAAATAATAGTCCAAGGACAATGCTAGCCTATATATCAAAGTATTAAATATGATTGATTACGTCTTAATCAATGACAAACTTTTTTGACTGGTCATCCATCATTTTCATCGTATATAACTTTGTATTTCGAATCATCTTTCTGAAGCCTTGAAATATCTGTATACATAGAATTACTTCAAAAATACATACGGGGTATTAACTCTACTTCTAAAGAAATTCATTATTAAACAAGAGCTAAATTCTACTGTCATAATGTCTGCAATACTACAATCTTGTACAAAACTGTTGGGATACCTTGCTATCATATTATTCTTGAACCTCAATTCAGATGATAACACGAAACCCTGCTGTCCTTCCCAGTGTCTCTCAACTGAAGGGGAGAGTGCTATGAACCGTACTCCAGTCACCAATATTTAAAAGAAGAGCTTCCTGTCCCAACGATCAAGTTTCCTCCAAACAACTATTCCCTGCCTCAAGATTGTAGCTACATAAACGTTTAGTTTTCATACTGGATTACTTCATATAATAAGCACTTGGCCAAGTGACGTGAAATCAGAAATTTGTCTCTAATACGGTAGTGTATCTAAGGAGAGGATCGCGTAATCAAGTTTGCTCTGCTACAGGAATTCAGAGCAACATATCTGTGACCCCCCCAAAAAAAAAATGGAAATTTAAAATTTAAAACAACAACAACTTTCCTAACAAGAGATTATTTCCCTCTTTAGCATTCATGCATACGCGGACCAAAGAAAAAAAATATGTAAATAAATACAGACCTGTTTGTTTCTACTCAAAAGAACAGAGGGAGCATATCTTGAGTAATTGACTAACTAAATTAACTGTTAGTCATTTTTCATCTAAATCATCGCGTTTTGTTTTTTCTTCTTTTGTTTTTGTTTCGTAGTTTGCAGATGGACTCATCTCAGTTCTGGCAATATTGACGTCGCTACCGCAAAGATGGAGTCAAACGGGTGTAACCTCTGTACAACTCATACTTCTAATTAGTCATCGAAAATTATTATTAAAACAATCCCGTTATCTGAACCTTGTAAAAGGGGTTATATGTGTGTGTAATAATTTATCAGACTTAAATTAATTTTTAACTCGTCTGCGTAAAGGGATTTTAACTGGACTTTGGTCCAACGATTACTGCAGTATTGGTGACTGGTGCTAGATGGTAAGTGTATGAAGAACCATTTTAATCTATATTTGCGGCATTATTCGAATCCAGACGTTGAACGGTGAGCTTAACAACAGACTTAGCCGTATGATTCAGTTCCGTCTTATCTTACTCTTCGCGACGCAGGATATATGAGGCCTAAACAAGTAGCCTAGGGATAATTTTTCAGTAAGTCGTCGTTTTTGTTGTTATAACTGACTTGTACGCATATGTATTAAAATGTTCTAAAGAGAAAGTGATATTAATAAGTAACTTTTCGAAATGTGACTCATTTGTTTAAAACATTGTTACGTAATTACTATTATTATTATCATTACGTTACTACTCCAGACAGATAGAATGATTTGAAATCGTGTTATATATTTACAGCATGCACAGCGTATAATACAAATCTGAAAACTACGTGATACTTGATACTGAGATAGCAAACTACCGTAGTGAGGTCATTTAGGAGGTCATCCCAAATGACTGTCCTCTATGTTTGAGTTAAATCGAAAAAGATTTTTAAATTTATATAATTAACATCTATAGTGGTTAATCAATTTTTTACGTTCAAGTGGAATTCACTTCGCTGAGTTTTTTTTTTTTTTGGGGGGGGGGGTTACTTTAAACCAATGAAAACATTTGAACAAGTTCCCTGCGCATACTAATGACAAATGGTCTTACTAAGAAGGTCACCATGTGTCACATACAAATGAGCAGTAACGATTGGCTAATTAAGTACTCACTTTGGTTTTTGAAAATTTGTGACCAGACATTTTTAACGTTAGTACTAATTCATATGCACACAGACAGTGTCAAAAGTTCAACAAGTTTGACAGTTTTACAACTGTTGGATGTGAATCTTGACTGATTATGCTAACTGTGGTTGTGCCTTTCAAAGTCCTCACAAACTTATCGATATCAGCTCCATGTGCCGATTTAATGGCTATAAAAAAATATGGTATATACACACGTAAAGATAAAGGCACGTTGATAAAATTGAAAATTATTGATTTTTTTTCAAAAGTAAATTTCAGATGACAACCTCTCTCACTCTCAGTAGCCTCAATAATAATCGCTCAAAACTTCTCGACTTTTACTGACTTTAATTCAGCTTTTACTGACATAAACCAAACTGTGTTGAAAGTGATGTATGCTGAAGTTAAATTAAAAAAAAGTATACGTAGCGTGCGAGTTTGTCCTTTTGTGTTTGGTAATACAAAATACAGAACTGAGGGACAAAAACAGAAAATAAGAGAAGGGAGGTCTTAGTACAGATCTGCTCTCACAATCGGTCATCGGCTGAACAACTACTCTGGAATAGATAGCCTTGAATATCAATAAGACTTTGCCTGTCGCTTGATTTGTTGTTCCGTATGCACAGATGGCCAGATAAGTTTAGGCACACTCTGGAGAAATTTCAGTATCTTTTATAATGTTGAGATGTCATCTGGCACCGAAATTAGTAAATACAAATACTTCAGGGGCGGTTATTGCAAGGTAACGGTATATCGTCTGCAATTCGCGCAAACCGCCATAAATATATTACTTGCGAGACTGGATTGGTTCAATCATCAGGATAACATTGATGGAACCTGTCGGTTTATCATTGATGCACTACTGAGGGCATATTGATAATTCATGCATGGATTAGTGTAAATATCATTTAATTCGATCATTGTCTCTACTGTAAAATATCGATGAAACGGAAGCCAGTTTACTACCGCGATTTACAAATTCATACAAGACTCTATTCAAATAAACAGAAATGACTAACTTGGTACAACACTGTAAATATTGACATACCTAAACTGCGTATATATCTGACAGCGTGTACAACCATGCTATACTTATAAGACAGTTCAAGGTTTGCCTTTGTTTAAAGGATTGAAGCCGAATCAACTATATTCGATTCCAGCTCTATTTTGATGGTTTCGTATCAATCTTTCCCATGATGCAGGTAGCCATTGCAGACGTACGGCCACGGTATCGTAAAATGCCGAACTCCGACTCGGGGCCAAGTCTAGGCTCGAATAGGCGGTCCAATGCAGCTTATCAACCGACGACGGTGGACGATGATACTTCGCTATCATTCGCTGGAATGGAGCGAGGACTTTGTGACAATCCAAAGGCATTTACATTCTTTGTTTGGTTGGCTAACATTGGACTTGCTGCGTCTGTCACCTACTTGGGAGCTTGTACGTCTACTATAGAAAAGAGGTTTCAGCTCAAAAGCTCCCAGACGGCCTTTTTCTTCACGGTCACTGATATAGTGGGCCTCTTCACAGTGTTATTTGTAATTTATTACGGACAAAAACGAAACAGAGCTCGCGTCTTAGGGGCACTTTATTTAATCTGCGCATTTGGCAGTTTCGTGTGTTCGATACCTCACTATTTGTACAGCTTGCCTGCTGCCTTGGATCCTGCCACGGAGTCCAACCTGACTGGAGAGGTTAGTGTAATTGACTTGGTATAAATCTGTTGAGTATTCTATGACGAGTGGTCATGAAGTTCTAACACACCCCTGCAGATGAACAATGTACCTATGTATTTGAACAACTTGATAAGCATAATAAGATGCATGCTGTTGTTCAATGTTGTCTTGTAGACTACCATACATAGTACTATAATAAAACACAGTTCTTTATTATTCATGCAGTGTCAGTACCGTAGGTAATGTTATCAGCGACTTCGTACAACTTCATGTAAGTTCGTCTGCATGTATGTTGTATTATGATACAAAACATAAAAACACTGCATTAATGAGTGTTTTAAACTATCGTTGAAACATATTTTCATGTTGTTCTGTTGAATGCACCATAAAAGGCTCTATATCGTTAACTTGTGTTTCAAACTGCTTCCCACGTGTCAGTTACATGCCAATGTTGTATGGAGAACATCACCATTGATTATACACTTTGATCTGGGATTTGTTTGGAAGTCTGAAGTAGATATTTAATTTTGTCATCTCCACGTAATTTTCACCGTTCTCTTCAGAATGGAGCAGACCATTTCTGTATCCCGGATGGTACCGGTCTCAGGGGAGAGGATGGTTGTGATGATGGATTAGATGAAGAATCTGGTGCGCTAGTCAATCAGGCATGGTGGATTCTACTTGGTCAGCTTCTGACCAGTTTTAGCAGTGCCGTCTTTCCTCTGATTGTGTCCTGCATTGACGACAAGGTCAGCAAACGTAACTCTGCTATGTATGTAGGTGAGTGAAAACCATGCAAAATACTCAATGTTGCGGAGAGTGACACTAAGCTAAGAGGATACAAATGCATACACACCCTTGACAGTCCCCTTTCCCATACATAATCAGTCCCCTCTTCTCTTGCCATATATATTCACCCCTCTACCCACATGTACCCAGTCCTGTATATAAACAAGTAAAATCCGATACTTGCAACAGATCAGAGAAGAAATGTTTCAGAAAGATGGGTCATATCGTGGGCAAGAACAATCCTCTAATCGTTTCAGTCTTTTTACTACGTAGGCCTATTCACATATTCAACGCAAGGCACGACTTGTAACCATGAGAAATCTCTATCTTAAGCACTTCATTTGTAAACAGTATAAAAATTACCCTCAACGTCACATAAACGAGCAATCGATTTAATTCAAATTTAGTGAACCCCCATTGTGTATAGTCACAGTCTTTGTCTAATTTATTGGACATTAATTGTTTCTTTAGGATGAATCTCTGCAATCTACGTTGACATGGTATTGATGATCGCTGAGAGTTTAAACAACATTTTGTTGGACGTGGAGTAATGCCAATGATGACAGTTTTATAAAAGTATCCAATGGCTCCTGCAGGAATCATTTAATATTGAGGAAAATGTGTAGCATGTTATTATTCACGTTAAAGTTGGAATATGGGTTGAAAATTTATCAGTGAAGGTCAAATTCCTTGGAATATGCCATAGCCACTACAAAAGAAAATGAATATTCATGTCCATTCCCATTGGTCCCATGTTTGATTTCAAGTATCGGTGATACACTGCTATGCTTTCTCGGAGAATCTGAATTTTGTCGGGCCAACAAAAATGTCGAGACAATTTTTCACATTCAAATATCTGGAAGATGAGTTCATAGTTCGCTTTCAGATTTTGTGACAGGTTATCTTTCTTCTCCTTTCTCTTCCCCGAAACACTGACAAAGAACAAAGGTAAATGACCAGGCGATTACCAATACAACCCATATTCCAGCTTTAAGGTCACAGGTCAAGTGTCGCTACGTGATGATTTTGTTATAGGAATAAAATTTCCAATGCCTGTCTAACATTACATTATGAAGACTTTGAAGAAATGTACCGATTTGTTCTTTATGCATCCGATTTGGTTGTCTAATGGCAGACATACTACATCATAGAATCATTAGATGTAACAGATCCATTCCAGCGTATGTAATAACACAAATGGTACGAGCAGGAACTGTTTGCGTAATAAAGACTGAGGGGAGGATTTCAATTAATGTACTGCGTGTACTGTGTGAAGTCCTACATAATTTTAAAACAAAGGATCGCTCAACGTGTAAACGTTCGATGAATAACGTGTCTGTCTATTTGTTTGTTTCTTTGGTTTCAACTGTCAAGGTCAAGTTGCTTAGTTATTCCGATGACTACCTGAGTGACGGGGAGCATTTTGTTATCGTTCTTGATGTTTGCCAATCGAGCGATTAAAGTCAAATGATAGATTAAACCTAGCCGGCGTCCGTTTGTACCATTATGTGTCATTCAACCAGCCAAACAGTATCATTGCATGCATGTGTACGTCCTTCTGCGTTGGTTTCATATGTCATTGGTTTCAGTTAGAACGTTGATTGATATGTGTTTACTGTACGTTTTAATTCAACTAAATGGCGCCTCCACCATGAATTCATTCCTTTGCTTCCTGGCATATACCCTTTTACGATAAAGAGATTGTGAAGATCTACATATCGAGGACATCGCCTGCAAAATAATTACCCCATCTAAACATGTGACCTAAAATATTGTGCTTAATAGGATGCACCAATGACACAAGAAGAAAATAGCTGAAATCATTGTTCAACTATCAGTGTCATACATAAACATCAGCAAAAGCTTCATCTCCTCAAAGCAACATAAGATGAGTAGCAGAAGATACAACAAATTTCTCTTGAGTCACAAATTTTTATCTACGAGAAACGTATTTTTTTTTGGAAAGATGGCCACCAACCCGTCTTGGTTTGAAATTATCCCGTGACATCACGGCTTCTTCTTAAACCGATACATTTGACATAAGAGGTAACTTGTCTCAAAACTAGTTTTTATTGTGGTAGCAGTGTCAATTAGAATTAGAGCAGTTCTAATCCGGGCAATATATTTACGTAATGATGCTATGATCTGCTATCAGTAAAGAACCACGTTTTATCACACATGTTGATTCCTTCTCTAGCAGACAAAATCATGCATGCATAGTTGTAATGATCACATGTTCATACACACTCAGAAAGAATCCCCAACTCCTGTTGTCCCATTTCAGTCAGTTGAAAGTGGGTTCATCGCTGATAACCCAACTGTTTAACCACGGTCAATCACCGGCGGATGAATACAGTAAAACCGTAGATCGACAGTGTGTTTTCAGTCTGTTATATCTCACACAAAACAATGGCTAATACATGTATTACTATAATAATAGGCCTACTAGTGAAATAACGTTCGATTTGAAGTTCTTAGATCTATCTAACGTTACCTAGGCCGCGCCTAGGGCCTAAACCTGCTTAAAAGTAAAATGTAACTGTACGTAAATCTACGTAATAACAGCACATGTACACTGTCAGTGGAAATTCTTCTGACATAAGGTAATTTTACCTAAATATCAGAATTTTGTCGGGTGAACTTAGCTTCTTCAGTATATTTTGAACACCTTTTACAGTTTGATAACTAGCTTTCCTTCTTTGTCGAATTCTGCTGAGATGTTCAAAAAACAATTCCTTATGCAATGAAATCGTAAAGAGGAATTAGGACTGCAATACATCGCCATCTTGAAGGGTCTCCATACAGCCACCGAATTAATATTCTTAAGGACAGAGAAGCCAAAAGCTCAAATGATTTAGGCTAGGCTTATTGATAGGCCTAGGCCCTATATGGCGAAACAAAAAATAATCAGGGAGGGATTTGACACGAGTCACCACAAACCAGCCATAAAGTGATCCTACAGCAATGTTTCACACTAACGTTTTGGTCATGTGCAATCCTTCTACTTTGTTGAACTAACTTAGGCCTAGAACCAAATTTTGCATTGCCTACCTTACTGAGATTGAGAACTCTCACACTCACAGGAAAATTAGGGCCCGCACACAACAAGCCTTCCACTTACTGATGCTGTTAGGACTGAGAGTAAGAAGACATCAATCGTGTCCAAGCTTTCCTCGAAATACATAATCAATAAATCTGTCATTGTCTTTATCCAAAATCAGTCTAATCAGTGTGTTAATCCCACAAAGCAAGTACCTGCAGTGTACAACGCTCTGTAACTAAGTACTCCTTAGTCGTTTGTACGTGCACTGTACTGCACAGTGAAGACACGTACAGTGAACCACAGCATGCGCACATTAGTACACTAGCAAACTAAATAAAGCAAGCATTGTTGCTATGTAAATTGTTACTGTTATTCATTTAGTTTAGGGGTTACTTTTGATATATACGTATGTTGTTGACATGTTGTACATTTGCTTACCTTTTCTCGGGGTTTCTTTTCAATAAAAATGCGGTTGTTTTATGACTTTGTCGTCTTTTTTTTTAATCAAAATCTCGTTTGTATGTATGAACAAGGTTAATCAACTTAGGTCCTGTGTATTAACTGCAGTATAATGCACCCTCTGGGGTTAATGCAAGCGATGCACGAGGGCGCAGCCCGAGTGCATCCTGCGATAGCATTAACCCCCGATCAGTTGTATGATGAAATAAACGTTGTCACTAACTACAAAGCTAGAGTCAATAAATACAGAACCAGCTTAATTACAAAAATCTGGTCACGGTGACAACAGCTAAGAGATATATCGCTGGATGAATCGCTTGCATTACCCCGATCGTGCATTATCCTACAGCTAATACACGGTCCAGCGTTGATTGACCTTTGATTCATTGATCATATCCCGTTGTCTCTTTTCAGCCGTTCTTTTTACCACTTTCCCAATCGGAGCGACGCTCGGGTACATGATTGCCACTCTATGTCTCCGCCTACCGGTGACATTTCCCATCGATAATCTCGAGACGTACCCCATTGGCCCTGACGATCCTCGGTGGGTTGGGGCTTGGTGGTTTGGTTTCGTGATATCTGGATTTATGGTTCTTTTGTTTTCCATCCCTGTATTTTGCTTCGCTGATCACCATCCTCTGAAGATATCAAAGAGCGACAAAGAGGAGAGTCGAGATGATTCTATAGACCGGAACGGAACCGGGATGACGAATACATCATTCAGCTTCCACATGCCTGATGTTGGAGATGAAGATGGAATTGTTGGATTCATCAAAGGTATCTTTTCATCATCCCTCATGGATGAGAAATATCTCCTGCAATTGTGGTGTTTTGCGTTGGCATTATTCCGAGACTGCGTGTTCAGAGCGTCCATTATTTCGAGACTAGACTGACGTTCAGAGGGCCTCACATCCTCATTTTTTCTCATCTATGCATCATTTTAATCCTCTCATTCCTTTAATCTTACATTTTTATTTCTCTTATACTTGTTTTAATCTCCAGCTTATCCCTTCATATATATTCTAATCCTTCTCGGACTTCTATAATGACTAAATCCACTCGTTTTATCCTTTCCTATCTTTTTACACCATAAATCCCTATATCAAAGTTACTGAACTAATATTTCAGTCATTTCCCACTCTACAGTTTCATTCATATCCAACAACAACATAAGTCTTTAACATTTGCAAGCCCGTGTACTGTGTAATAACATGTGCATAATGTTTAGTACTACTTTCACTTTGATCCACGTAAAGGTATAAAAATAAACTGATATTACTTCTAACCCCGGTCAAATGTCCAGTTTGTCATAGACCATCGCATTGAATTCATGTTTTGATGGTCATCTTTTTTAAAGTTTTCTCAAAGTCATGTGATGTTCGTGTAATATTGTTCTATTAGTCACTACTAATCTGTTAAAACAGTTTTATTTCATTTTTTGCAAGCCTGGCCTACGTTGCGTCCAGTCTGATCTTAATCAAATCAGTTGATTTATACGATTTCCATTATGAATAATACATTAATCTCAGTCATTTTTATCCACATATTACGTTCTGATGGTGAAGTTAACATACTCCCAAGCAGTTCTTCTTTGTGTATGCAGTCTATTTGGATTATACATCTTACAGCATATGTAATTTACAGCCTGTTAACCATTCACAGGTTTGTCCAAGTCTGTACTAAGAGTGCTACGAAACTTCACTGTGATGGCGATGATTCTAGCAACCTGTGCTAACACAGCTAGTCTTGCCGGAGGAAGAGCGTTTGGACCCAAGTACATACAGAATCAATTCCATTTAGACGCCTCCAGATCAGCACTGCTGACAGGTACGTCACAAAACAAATTGGCCTAAATGGCAGTCGTTACAATGTATTATTCAGTGTATTCACTGTTTGTACATTCCTTGCAATTTGACCATCATTTACTTATGATATTACCCCTTCCATCTGAATAATTGTTTCATAATATCAAATACCAAAGAACTTCCCCCTTCTGATTTAATTTTACATGACCTCGGAAGTAAAAACTCCCTTCACTTTTTCACATTTTTTGATACGATCAGTTTTCATCATTATTAATCATAACAAACAGTTTTTATTATAGCACAAAATACACTCAAGTCTTTGCGGAGCCAGAAAAAAAGGAGACAGACAAAAAAGATAAGCAAAAATAATCAGCTCGTTCATAATTCCTACCCTGCCCTGCCACCCCATCACCCCCCCCCCCCCCCCCCCCTCTCTCTCTCTCTCTCTCTCTCTCTTCCATCAGGAATCAGCGAGTTTAAGCTACTGTAGAATTCACCGAAAGAAATAAATTAGGATTTGTCAGATTTTCCACAGGTCGATAAAATCTGAACCTTGTATCTATAACGCCTTGCTGTCCATAATTTCCCCAAAGTCCACATCACTGCAGTAACAGCAAAATTACAAGATTATTTCTCTTTCGTTCCAATCATGTTTTTCCCTTAAATACTTTTTTAATGAATTATGTGTCGGCAGTCTGATGGTAAGATATTAATCTCCTCTCTAAAATCTTTAAAAATAAATTACAGTATAGCTGCAATATTTTCACAAGAATTCTCTCATTTTGTTGTTCGTGTTTATTTTCATTTATTCGTTCATTTCTCGACAGGTGTTGTCGTTATACCTGCGGCTTTTATTGGTACCCTTTCCGGTGGTTACATTATACGTAAATTTAATCTTCAAAATAAAGGCAAAGCTCTGATGATATTAATCCTCCATATATGTTGCTTCATCACCACCATATGTTATCTATTCATTGGATGTCCCAACCCACCGACCGCTGGACTTACGGAACCGTACGGAACGCCTGGCGAATACTCATCGTCTTATGGGTTAGCTAGGTGAGTACATCGGGTGCGGGGAACGGGAGAGGTGTAGTCTGCAACTACATGGGCACGCAAAATAGGACAAAATAATCACAAAGATCTGTAAAGCCTCCAGTCTGCAAGGAAGGATTTTTGTGTTTAAAGTATAAGACTTTTGTCCAACAAGAGGCATTATCTATATTTTTACTATTTTTCAAGTACAAATATCACCAGACTTTTGGGGAGGGGCGAGTGTAGCTTATTCAAAATTCATAATCTGCCAAAACCTAGCAAATATTAGAGTATCGCACTAAATAACGTTTTCCACATTATGCTCAGACTCTTTCAATAAACGCACATATTACACTGGAGACAAGTATCACTTAGAGTTGGGGGAATGTGAGATATTTTCTTCTTTTTACGTTTATTTTGAGGTACTCATTATACCGTCATGTTAATTCGAATTAATGCAATTAAAGACCGGAGAGTGTAACAGCTTTATCTTGTTAAAAATGTCAAACATATAACTTTATGCTTAAAGTTTTGTTTCTCTTTGCACAGTCAGCAGCTGGTCGAAATGCAAGCAAAAAAACAAGACCAAAATGGTCAAAATGGCAGTCATGTAAATTACTACATTCGACATAAATAATTATTTTTTCATTAAAATTTCTTCGTAGTTATATTTTTAATTGCATTAGATTTTCCATTTTCTTCCTAAAAGACTCGATCTATTCTAGAGGCATCATTTGAAATTTGCAATCTCCATAATGTACAAAACTTGAAGTTAATATATTTTTACTTCTGTTAACAACAACAATGAAAACCTGTAAGCAGCACCTCCATGCACAAGTTGGACGCCACATGACCCTATGAATATTCAATAGAGTATGAATATTCAATAAAGTGATTCTGCAATGAATCACTTTCTTCAAGGACAACCAAGAATATAATTCTCTATACTTCTGTCTTCCTTGTGACAGCTATACTCTTCATGAAGACACAGTTTTTAGGACATTTAGAAGAAAGACTTTCTTCTTCCGAAATCAATCAGAATTTGAATCTAAAAGTTACAGGTTATTCTTTTAAAAGAAAAGCTCGCCCCCCTCTTAAAAAAAAAGGCCCTTGTTAAATTAGAAACTGTAAACTCATGACGTTACAACTGTGCCAAAGTGTTCAACAGACCCTCTTTCATGCCCGATTACACATGTATTACCTATGGACATGACACCTAATACCCCTTGAAAGGCAGCTCAAGAAAGCCTAGGTATTGGATTGACACACCTGAATTACTTTACAAGAACGATGTTTAATTGACCATGTGGATTATCACAGCATGCATGAGGTGATAAAACTGACCTAAGACGATGAAAATTTCAACAATATGAACTTCAGTAGCACAAAAGAAGAGTGAGGTTGAAGTGAATCTCATTTTAATGTATGAGTAACGGCCTGCTACTGTAGCTGCCTTTGTTATCCGTATATTTAAACTATAACTAGTATCAGTGACGTCATGTGCGTCGAATGTTTAGAGTGTAATGGATGGCGCTTTGTACCCAATTGTTATCAAACTGGATATGTTAGATGTTCTTTTGTTTTTACGTGTCAGCCTAGTAGCTGGTACATACACATTGTTGATACTGAATCATCAAAAATAGAATAAATTAATCAATATCAAAATGTAAACATGAGTTAATGATGATCGTCCCGATGTACATATGTAATCTGGAGTTCTATCAGTTCATTGCACCCTCTACAACAGATAAGAACAATGACTCAGTATACACCAATTAGATAATTTCACATACTATGTGCGATGTCTACATTTAAAGACGTGTATTCCTTCCACTGAGTTCTTATCAAAGTGTAATTTGTTTGCCATGTTTTAATTTGACAAAGAAGAGCTACTGTATCAAACTTGCAAATACTTAAACAGTTTTTCATTTTCTTAGTGAAATGTCCCAGAAAAACTTAAACCACGAGTGTAACACTGACTGTGATTGTATAAGCAACTATCAACCCGTCTGTGGATATGACGACATCACCTACGTCACACCCTGTCACGCTGGATGCAAATCACAGGAAACATGGGAGATAAACGGGAAAAATACAACCGTAAGTATGAATGTTAAATTGCCATAGCTTAAACGTTTTGACCCACAAAGCAAATGGACGCCGTATCTTGCTTGTAACTGTTGTAATGGAAATCTTAAAACCGTGGTGTCTGTTTTCACGGTTTTGATTCTGACAATATATCATTACAATGAAATTTATATCTCGCTGCTGTGCTGGAATATGTGGCCAGTAGCACCACAAAGGGAGTATACATCCGTACCAGATCGGACGGTGGCCTTTTCAACCTCTCTCGACTTCGTGCTGCCTCAAAGACCAAGCTGACCTGCGTGAGGGAGCTCCTCTATGCTGATGATTCTGCATTAGTAGCTACAAACCAGCAAGATATTCAGAGGATAGTCGATCTTTTTGTACAAGCTGCAACCTGCTTTGGACTGCGCATCAATTCCACCAAGACCAAGCTTCTATACCAACCACCACCATGTGAGCAGCAGCGGGAACAAGATCACCCTGTCGTTAACTTGAATGGCAAGGCACTCAAGCAAACTAACTCCTTCATTTATCTGGGTAGTACAGTTACAGACAAGAATTCACCTGATGCTGAAGTCAGCCGGAGAATTCAGGCAGCCAGTAAGGCTTTCGGGTCCTTTCAGCATCGACTCTGGTCACGCCATGACATTAAGCTCTCTACGAAGATAAAAGTCTACAATGCTGCAGTGTTGCCGTCATTACTTTATTCGACTGAGACGATGACGCTTTATCGTAAGCACATCAAGCAACTGACCAGAGTCCAGGTACGCCACATACGTCAGATCATGAAAATCAAGTGGCAAGACATGGTACCAGATGTAACTGTCCTGGAACAAGCAGGGACAGTAAGTGCAGAGGCGATGATTACTGCAGCACAGCTCCGTTGGACCGGCCACGTTACCCGTATGTCTGATGACCGTCTTCCAAAACAAGTGCTATTCAGCGAGCTCCAGAATGGGAAGCGCAAACGTGGTGGCCAGAAGTTGCGCTACAAAGATGTACTGAAGCGCCACATGAAGTGTGCCGACATTAACACTGACACCTGGGAACAGCAGGCCGCCAAAAGGCCTACCTGGCGTGGTACCTTGCGGAAGCTATAAGAAGAGTCGAGGAGAAGCGTGCTGCTGACTACCTGTCTGCTCATCTTCGGCGACACTCAACTCCTATTGTCAGTAACTTTACTTGTGAAAAATGTAATCAGCCATGTAGGTCGAGGGCTGGTCTTGCAGCTCACCAACGAGCTTGCCAAAACAAGCCTATTTGACATTCATTTTCTCTCCTTACGTGTCCTCATCGAAATCGATGGACTGCCGATACAATGAAATTTATGACAGATTCATGATTTGCAACAAAAGGCATTGGTAATCCTCTAAAAGGTACAAAAAAATGTCAAAATGAACACCTTTACTCTTTGTCAAGTAAACAAGCAGATGAACGACGGGGCAAAGATGGCCACATGTCCCGGACTCCCCCCCCCCTCACCCCACCCTTTGCATTTTGCTTGTGCCGCTAGGAATCCATCCAGTCGCGCTGGCATCATAAACAAAACAATGTGAGAGTAAAAAGAAAAATGTGAGAGTAAAAGGAACTGTCTGTTTGGGAATAATATGTGGTGTTTGCGAGGCTGCAGCTTCATCCACTCTGGAGGTTCCAACGTTGCAACGTATTGAATCAGTTGCCAGGCAACCGGATTCATGACCCTTATTACAAGGTACTACAGAAGGATACTTCACGCACAAGTAATCTCTGTTTCGCCTGCTTGTCTGTTTCGGTACGGAAAAATCCGAAAATCCATTTCCGATGTTTACTTTCATGACAGTATGGTGATTTCGTTCTATCCAAAGTATCTTAATTTTTAATTAAGCAATACAAACATTTCACTAAAGATTTTGAAGAGCCCTGTCAACAGCTTTCTCTAAGGAGAATTGTAAAGGCCTTTTACGTTACAATATTTACCTTGAGTATTCCCGCTTTGTTTTCCATTCATTCCAAGGACCTCATTGTGCTTTCTTTTGTTTTTTCTTCCTTAACCCTAACCTTAACAATAGACTGTCTATTGTTAATCTTGAGAGGATTGGAGAAATATATTGAATTTCCTACAGAGGACATAAAATCTATTGTTTCGGTCCTCGATCCCACCCGAAAACAAAGGCACACACACCCACCCACACACACACACGCACACACAGATCGTCTAGACCTGATCAGGTACGATTATAGCGATCGCCATGATGACAGTTTAGCATACCACATTTATGTTTTAAGTTCTTCCTAAATGAAAGAAAAAGTAATGGAGTGACAGATTAATGGGACATTCACTCAACCTTTTACCAAGGTAAAGAATAGCCAAAAAGTCCCTTTAATGAAAGAGAATAAATTAAATCAGATGTCTCAAACACTGATCACTGCTTTACGTCGTTGATCCATTCAGGTGGTGGATCAATTGATCATTTTAATATTCGCTGGATGAAATGAAAACAAAAGACACCGATCCATCTGAGTACAGGATCAACGGGCTAGTTGGTAATTATATTTTCGAAAGTTAACCGAGATTGCAAGTTTCATTATAACTGAAAAAGTTCTTAATTAAGTGTTGATTGGATCTTAATTCTTTTCTTTTTTTTCACGAGTTTTCGACAGAGCTGCAGAGCAGCTTACCTGTAGGGATACTCTTACATTACAGGCGGGTTTAATGCTTAAGGCCAATTACTGTTAAATTGTATGATATTTTTCAACCATTTTTTTCTCCTTTCCTATAGGTGTTTGTTCGTTGCAGTTGCATTCCTCCAGATGTATCTCATGACTTCTACGACTTCGATGAAGGTTATGCTTTTTCAGAGGCCTGCCCTACAGGGTGTGACAACATGTGGATCGTTTATATTTCCGTTAACATGCTTTTCTTCACACTGATTACGCTGGCTGCTAATCCAGCATTAATGTTACAAATTCGGTATGTTTTTGTAAATTGTAGTAAAACCTAACATGACAAAAAAAAAAATAAGGAATTATTATAGCTGTATGGATAGTCAAAAGTAACACATTAACAAGCTGTCCACTTACCGTACGAACGTTTCTGAGTTGATATTACAATTTGAGTAAAGACTTAAGAGCCATGGCAGGGGACGACGAGAATCCCCCCCCCCCCATGCCAAAACAAAAAAAAACAAGGGAGAAATGGAAAACTTGAAAGAGAAATGACCCCCAATTAAAAAACTTGATCGGGAGAGAAGAGACAATTAGAGGGGATAAATCTGAATAGTTTCAACCCCCTCACTTCCAAACTTAGTGAAATGCTGTCTTTATCTTTAAATGAATATATTGTTTTTGTTTTCTACATTATATGTTATCAAATATTGTTTTGTTTTCAGTGTCGTTGAAGAGAGAGATCGGTCTGTCATGATGGGAATTTCAAACGTTTTCATGAAAGTGCTCGGTAATTTTTCGAACATCGCTCTTTACGTAGCTTCTTTAATAAAAAATTACAAAAGCGGCAAAAGGAAATCCACCAATTTTGAAAGAAGTAACCAAATATTGAACAAATCTTCTCGAAACCAAGTACTGTTTTTTCATTCGTACTATAGATATGTAAAAGTAGGTCGAAGATAGAGAAATAACGTAAAATGGACTATCATATACAGTAGATACTAGAATTGAATTCAGCCTGGAACCTTTACCAACATCACTTATTCACATGACTGAATAAAGAAAACTTGACCTAACGCTAAATTAGCATCTTAATTAATGAATGGTCTCCAAATCAAGAGACGTGGATACTATAGCTTCTTTCTGTAAGTTGATACCCCCACCATCCCCTCCCTACCCCCTTGCAACTAGACGAACAGGCAATGATCATTCTTCAGAACTGACATGATTCCATCACCCCCACCTCTTCACCCCCACCTCTTCACCCCCCCCCCCTTAAATATTTACTTTATGGTGTAGTCAGTCAAAAAAAGACTGGTTGTGTAGTCTTTCGTCTTTTGAAATATTGAGATGTACGCTTATGACAATAAATATTACAGTCAACCTGTAGTCAAAGAACGGAGAGCCAAGGACCACGAAGACTCTCCCAGTTGCAAACAGCCAAAAGAAAGAAACAAGAACTAAATATAAGTCATTGCATCTTTATCTCTCATTTGTTAGTTTTCCAGTGAAATCAAAAGGACGGTTGGGTGAAATCCATTTTCGAGAAACTATTTTGTGTCTCCTTTATTTCTTTTAATGTTTTAACAGACTTCTGATCTTTGTTCTGATCTCACACACCGCAGTACAATCCTAAAGATTTTTCTTTTCATTTTCACTTTCTCTTGTAAGGATTCATCCCTGGACCAATTTATTTCGGTGCCACTATAGAGAAAGCCTGCTTGGTTTTCCAAACATCCTGTGGGAAAACTGGTAACTGCATCCTGTATGACCTGCCGAGTCTCCGTCTTTATTTCTATGGACTCATAACGTCACTGCGCGCCATTGATCTTGTTTTCGCCATTTTGGTATTTTCGTCGGTATGGATATTTAAAAGGAAACCCAAGGTTTGTTGTAACTCTGCTTTATTTTAACGTATAAAGTCCAAGAAGATTGTACTGACCACAATAACCCCATTGCTCCTAGTTATGCCTTGCAATTGAATATTCCAAAGACTTTCAAACAGGCTGTTGCAATCAAAAAAATCATTCTACCATTTCATTTTCCAACCTAGATTCTGTAGAAAAAAGGCAAGAGTTTGTTTACCGTTTTGCAGAAAACGGTAAAAGGAACAAAAAATCATACTACAGCACGAAAAATTTGGGAGACCGAAAAATATGTGAAAAACTGAAAGTGTCCAAATGTATAGCAATTTTCAATACATTCCAATAATTTCGAACGAGTATTATGTCAAACCGAGACTGGAGGAGATCGAAGACATCGTAAACAGTGAAACGATAATGTAAGCAATCAATGAGGCCTGGTTCTATCAGGGTAAGGGTACGGCACGCCAACTTTGCAAAAAGGAAAAGTTCCTTTTAAGCAAAGTGGATATCAATTCAAAAAGGAAGGGTAACAAACGGGAATCGTTATTTACAAAGAAGTAAATCTCGTTTGTAACTCTGACTGATTATGACTAATTAATTGAAGCATTGTGAGATTTGTTTACAGTGTGGTATGATTGATATGTAAGTATGTTCTCTTACTCATGTTTACAATTGCAAACTACAGAATCTTGGTATTTCATTAATGTCCAAATATACTTTCATTTTTCAGGAGTATAAAGAGATGAAAGTGAACGATAAGAAACAAGTAACGACAAAGCCAGGTTCAACGGAAGTAACGATGCAAACTTTTAAAACGGAAAGCGCTTGAACAAATCTTAGTCAAAGACTACTCCAAGATGTGAACAGCCAGTCGCTGCTAACTCCAAGATAAAGATTTGGAGATGAAGAGTCAACTCTCAGATGGACATTTTCTAGCTTATAAGATGACGTCACCCCTGACCCACCCCCTCCCCCACATTCGCATCAGTTTTGAGGAGGCTGAACGTAGGATTTAGTTCAATCAAGCCACGTGTGAGAGGGGTATGACGTACTGAGAGAGTATATCTGAAATACTAAATGAAACTAGTTCGGTTGAAATATAAATAACGAAGCTAGTGGATTAAAGTGTGATAAAATTCATGCACGAAATATTCGACTCAAGGAAGTAGCCAGATGTAAGTGAATAGTTGTCATGGTCTTGTCTTTGTCGCTTGTTACTTTTAATGCTCGAACGCATAAGTCGTTTATCTTAATTGTAAAATAAATTGTAAATATTGGTTACTAAATGCTTATTTGTGGGTGTTTGTTGGTCAATAGACATGTAGCAAAACTTTTGAAATTTTATCTGAATTGTATGCAGGAAAGAATAGAAATGTTAGTACTTTCCGCAGCTGAAAAATGAACACGAGAAGTTGTGTAGTTGATATGCAGTGTACCGGAAGAAGGGGGGGGGGACTTGACATAAATTGGTATTGTACTGATGCTATATGAATGGAGAAAGTGACAATAAGGAATCGCTACGATCTTCATACGTAATTACAATTGTATGGGTTACGCGAAATTGTAAAGACTACGACCATTTTGATATACTGTTCTGTGTGTATCATGAAAGCCATCAAGGAGTGTTGTAGAACTTAGCATTAAGAAAAATATAACAAACCCATGTACGTCTGGGATTCCAGGAACCTGATGACGACGCAATTTGCCAGGCCATCAAAGTTGACGTCACGACGACGTCACTAACTTAAGTTGAGAATTATGTGTTTTGTTCCTTACATACAGCTACCATCGTTCTTGAGGTTAGTTTCAAAATAACATCGAAATAAGTTAAAACAATTTTCGTTTATTCTTGCACGATTGCACTCAGTAGTGGGGGATCGATATTACTGAATAATATTAAATATTACATCTTTTTCTATTTTGTGAGTGTAAAGATACATATCAAATAAAAAATACATAATTGAGTACAAGTAAAATACAAAAAACTGAAATCATAAAAGTGAGTTTTTCCGTTGCCTTGAACAAGGACACTAGTCAAAGTTTGGTCATTATGATGGTAGAATATTGAGCACAAATCCATTTGTCATTGACAAATAATTGAAATAAAACAACAAGCGATAAGTACACTTTTTTCTTAAATATGGTCTTATAATTTCCTGTCTATTCTTGTCAGTCTCCTGGAAGTGACCGGTCATTGCCGAATTTTGTGCGGACCCGTGCTTTAAGAACTTGATCGTATTTTGAAGGAGGAAAACAAAAATTATCTTGACACGAAACCAAACGATAAAAGGGACGTTTATGATCCGTTGAACTGGTACAGACATTCATGATGACAATGGCACATCATAGCTATAATAAAATATTTTCAAGGGCGCCACCATTTGATCCTGTTGTGACGGTTTCTCGCGACCAACTTTCAAGATGGAATCGCACTTGAAAATAACGAAATATTTCCTTCAAATTTCGATTTCGAGTTATTACATCACAGTCGAGGCCAATCCCTGACGTTCTATGCCGTGCATCATTATCGGGTGTACGTTCGTTACATATAAGCTGTAAATAACCTTATGGAGGTTTCCAATATCCAAAAGGTAGCTTACAAACTAAAATCGATTGATGAAACTTAACAAAGTTTAAAGGGAAGTCAAAATTTCAATTCCCTTTGAGGTCAATCAAGTACAGACTTTATTGTTCCGTTATGATGGAAATTTATTTGGATTGAAACTATGCAGTGGTCACGAGTTTGTTATCTATACCGTTATAACCTTCAACTGTAGGCTAGTCACAAATGATAACAATACATTACGTCACTGAAAACAAGAAATGAGAACTGGAATGGACTTAATTCCACACTGAGGAGAGGTTGCTCTCTCTGAAATGCAGAAGAATGTGAAGTGCTTTCCTTTCCATCGTAGAGAAACAATCATAGCCTATTCCTCTTAAAGCTGGAATATGAGTTGTACTGGTAATCGAAAGGCCACCTATGTTTGTTCTTCGTCAGTGTTTCCGGGAAGAGAAAGTAAAGGGGGAAAGATCACCTGTCACAAAACCTGAAATAGATCTATGCACTCATCTTCCAGATATTTGAATATGAAAATAAAATTGTCTCGACATTTTTGTTGGCTTTACAAAATTCAGACTCTCTAAGAAACCATAACAGTCAATCACCGTTACTTCAAAAAGACCAGAGAGAATATTCAGTTACTCATTAACAACTTGTCCAATCATATTCTAGTAAATTTCTGTCTGCCACCACTTTCGAAGTAATATGAAAGTTCACTTGCGACAAGTAGCCTGAATGCTTTCTTAGGTCTCTCAGACTCATAAAGCTAAAACTAATCAAATTGTAAAACACTACAGCCTATAGGTAAACATCAGTACAACATATACCAGTCAAACAATTTACATCGTTATCCTATAGACACACAAAAATTGTTGTGTAGGCCTACCACCTACACCGTCGTGTGAGTATACTCTTTCCTTCCATTTTCGGCCAAAGTAGTAGGTTTGACAGCTTCTTCTGCTGTTTTCATAGCTTGATATTTCTGGAAGATGAGGAAAGGAGAAGGAGCTATTATTCCAAAGATGGGAATAAAATAACGGTCTAAATGCACAAAGTAAATTAATATACAGCTATGTATGTTAAAATGTCTTACCTTTGGGTGGTTAATTTCATCAGTTTGTTTATTTATCATCTTCTTTTCTTGTTTGTGCTACTTTTCTGTTCTTTCGAATTGAATACGTCAAGCCGAACGAATACTTAATATGAGCAGACTGAATACATATATGGAGCATGCAGAGAGTGTAACATTACGACGAGACCATGTATCGTATATGCAACATGAAAGAAAGCCGCGATGATGCACTGTACAATAACACTAGGAAGAGAGATTCCCCAGAAGAAAATTTAGAGTCACTTATACAAGAAAATAATCGTCGTAGACGAAATGCACTTTTTGACACTGTGTGGATCCAAACTGGGTTTCGGGATTCATGGTTACTATAGCAACTCATATTTGTAAGATTGGAAATATCTGTTTTTTTTTTATTTTCAATATCCTCGTCCCTTAAAAATACAATAAACAGAAAAAAAAAAACAACAAGAAACAAATATGCCAACAAAAATATGAAGTTTCAGCAACTCAGTGCAGTAACTTCAATCGATTTTTACTATGATTGAATCATATTTATTATGAAATATATATAAGCAGAGACGGCTGAAATTGTCATTTTGGGGGACCAACGTCTTTGAAAATCTCACCAGGAACAAAGCTTGTGGGAAATTTTGATCTCTTGAATGCAGACTGAATACTTAGAAAGTGACTTTGGCGAAAGATAAGCGTTACATGTAGATGTGTTTACCATTTTCTTCCAATGATAAACAGAATAGTAATGACGTCAGACCCGTATTTCGAAGGAACAGAAGAGGGCTCGAGGACACTTATTAGCTCTAAGTTCAACAGCAGTGTTAAAGACACGCATCAGTGTGAAGATCAGTAGACTTAAAGATTGTGACGATAGCGGCGATGAGTCAAGGATTATCTGTATAATTCTAATGCGGCCTCCAACAGGAACATACACATATGTATATACGGCAAATGAGGTTTACTTGTGGAAAGGTTTGAATGAAAGTATTGAATGAACTGATCGGCAGCTGCATTGGTGAAAACACAAGTACTGATAAAGTACTGTAAGCTGTAGTCCACATGCTCCCCCCCCCCCACCACTCCCACGTGCAATCACCACAGACATCATCCATACTTGGACAGTTCCAAAGGAAGTAAGGTGAATAGAGGGTGACCTAAAAATAAAACAATAAGTAAGTTACACCAAATAAGTTAGGAATAAAGTATAAGGTTTTTGAAGAGCCATCGAGAGTAACATTTTCAAGTGTAACAACCAAACCACTCTAGCCACGAACCTGTCAAAAATTTAGACGGTCATACAGTTTGTTTGGACATAATATACTGCGTTTTGAACAAGTTTTAGCTTCTTTTTCTTTCATCTTAACCTTTGGGTACCAGTTAGTGCATCAGATCTCTTTGTCTAGCCGATTCATCTGAAGTAAAAGCTGATGGAAATTTTAATTTCGCTAGATATACTGTAGCTTACCTTTGCTTGCTTGTAGGCCATCAATATGGTGAGTAGCGCCACGACGAGACACACAACGTCAACTAATTTAATAAATAATACGTTCCCGTAGTATATAATCCTGAACTTGTCTGTATCGTAGACTACGCAGTTACCAGTCTTCCCACAGGATTCTTGGAATAGCACACACGATTTTTCTATGAGAGCACCCCAAATAACGGGTCCAGGGATATAAGCTATCAGACAGAAAAAACGAATAAGCAGATTTAGCATATAATTTGCATGTAATTCCAAGAACGTGTCTATGACACTGAAGGTAGGCATTAATAAGCACTTCATCGTTCCACTTAAACAATAGTTTTGAGGTAAGTTACTCAACATTTTATTGGGAGGACGGTCCGCCTTTCTTTTTAATTTGTCTTTATTGGGGCAAAACTATCCAAAAAATTATTTTGATGTTTTTATTGTTGGTCTTTGTGTTTTTAAACTGTTCGACAAATACATAATTTCAGACGGCGGTTAGGAGGGGGTGATTTCAGTGGTCTGTTTAGTTTTTCGGCTCCTTTCAGTTTTGCTTTAGTATTGTGAATCACCCACCCACCCCCCTCCACCACCACCACCACCACCACCACCACCACCACCACCAAATACGTTCTATGTTGCATCCACGGCGAGGGTTTGTTTCAACTGCCCTTTACCACGGAGTAACGTGTAATTAAAGGAATCAATGGCGCTTTTCTTTTATTTTTTTTTTGTCACAGCATTTCCATTTAGTCACTGTTGACATCTTGATTTTGCACCAAGAGAAGCAAAGAAAAAGTCAGCAAGACGGTCTTATATCTCTCATATAAAAATATAAAGTAAAAAACATTTGAGCTTACCCAAAAGTTTTGTCATGACGTTGACAAATCCCAAAACAAGTGACCGATCCCTGTCCTCCACACATCTGTAAAGAATTATCCACACATAAAAAAACAAAACCATTTAAATCAAATGATACAAATATATATATATATATATATATATATATATATATATATATATATATATATATATATATATATATATATATATATATATATTAAGTCATTTACTTTATTTAGTCATTTATTATATTTAGTCATTTATCATATTTAGTTATTTATATATAGGCACCTGAAGAGTGCTAGAGAGTAAGCATGAAGCCTGCTGGTAGTGACTAACCATAATTCTACTTTGTTATTCACAATATCCCATCTCTACTCTCACCAAGCATTAAGCACTCTACAACGGTAACACAAATCACAGAAAGAGCTTAATCACACAAATAAATATATGCTACAATTTGTAGTAGTGACGTGAGCGGGTACGTCGATTCCCTCAAGCATTCGGAGTCAATTATAGCCTGGTAGTTTCAGCAGTGGAGTATAAACCTTTTAAGAGCCTCTACATATTACAAATATGGGGCTTTATGCGACAGTGAGGCTAATTGCAGACGCAGAAGCAATAAAGTGCTTGAAAACCTCATACACAGGCCAATCCAGTTAACGTAGCCTATGAGTTTTCCATAGATGAACATAGATAACTGTCATGGGATGGCAACAGACAGCAAATATCTTTCTTTTCGTTACTACATTTTTCCTTGCCCCCTGTTGTTTGATAATCACAATAGAGGAACTTTTGCACTTGTTGCAGGTTTTTGTTGATAATCCATTATCCAGTTTGCGTTGCTACCATAGAATCCCATCTTCCTTCTTTGGTTCTTTGGCAAGGTAGGTCGTTGTCATGCATGGAGTCACAATCACTAAAATGAACTACAGTATTCTGGAATTGGTCGACCGCTCGACCACAACAATGAAGACCAATTCCAAGAAGAAGTAGAATAATGACCCGGCCTCTTACCTGATTTTTAACAGAGCGGTAGGGGTTGTGAGTAATGAACCGAAAGTAGAAAGGAATAAGCCAACGATCAGGTGAAATGCAAGAGAACAATCCCGAAGGCACTCTCCTGATGTAGCAAAGGGTCTTTGCTGGTCCTCTGTGGGAGGAATACAGGAACAGTCGGTGAAGACCTGCGAAAACAAAATGTTGAAATATAATTTAAAATAGGCTATCTTACCTTTTTATACATACATTCTGCACTGGAAAATAAGTGGAGGGGATGGTGGGGGGGGGGGGGCAATTTTGTATCTGTCTTAATTTCTAGACATCTGAAGGTGTTTACTTTTGAGCAAATATTTTATTTGTCCCCTCCCTCACCTTTCCATGTTCAGCGACAGAACAATTCTCATTTGACGTGTGTATTGACGTGTGAACTGTCATTTGACGTGTACATTAGCCCCCATTTTTTTTTTCTTTTTGTAGCAAAAATGCTTAAGTCCTCCTGTCACACTGACCGCTACCAAATCATGCATACCCGCTGAAGACAAAATACTGATACATTCAACAACATTCCGCTATTTACAATAATGCAATATAACCTTGAGTTGTTGCTACAAACGTTACATATATAAAATATATAAACACCACCAAGCATCTGCATGGTTCCCATTAAGATCCTCCGCCCCCTACGACCCCCACAGTGAAGTTGAACTGTTAAAGATCTGTAGACAAAATTCTTCAAGTTTTATTGTACATTGCAGGTATTGAAGGTTGAGTGGTTGTAAATTTCAAATGAAACCTTAATTAACCTGTAATATGTTATGGCTCTTTGAGGTAAATTTACCACATTAATTCTCTCAATAATATCAAGATGGTGTCATCAACGTAAGCCTTCCCTTGGGTTTCTAGTTCTTCATTCAGGGAGGTGCGAACTCTCCTGAACATGGAGGGTGGAGGAATTCACTTGGCAGCGCGGATATAATTCTCTGGGGGTGTGCGGTTCGTTTTCTTATTTTTGGATTTCTTTTCTTTATGTTTCTTTTGAGGAATTTTGCCGTGAAGGGCCAATGATTTATGAAGTATAATGCGTTGTTTTTCTCGTTTGGTTTCTCAGCTTTATTTGCTTATGATTGTTCCTACGGGCCGCGACTTTTTCCTCCTGCTGTACGTTATCGTGTCTCATTAGCACATATTTGGTTTTAAGCAATTCTTTGTAACATTCTGTATTTTCTGAGTTGGTTGAGTGTGTGTGTGTGGTGAAGGAGGGGGGGGGGCCGCATGGGTGTTAAATAGTGCTTCGTGTTCAGAAATACATACTGCTAATTTCTTTGTTCTTTCCCCTGTCGATTGCTGTTTCTTTTTTCAAAACTTTCACCTACTACAAGAGATAGTGGTATAGTTTGCTCCAAACACTCCATTTTGTTTTTTATCTTCTTTTTTTGGTATCTGCTTCGTTGTTGGTTTGTTTGTTGTTGTTTTTCTGTATTTCGTATTCGTTATACGTACACGTGGGGAAATATTCGGTTTTACTTGTATTGTAATAAGTACTGCACATATGTGCTAAGTACATTGTCGTCTAAAAGCAAATGTGTGAAGTTGTGAACATATAAATCTGAACAGGCAAGCGAAAAAAAATGGGATGATTGAATACAGTCACGGTGAACATGGACTTGTTTAGTTCTTTCAGAAGTCACGTGTTGACAAGCAGACAATCCTGTAGATAACATTTCGGCGAAAGGTTAATTCTTCGAGGTTATTTGGGGATGATTTCACCAATCTTTGTGAGAAATATTTCACGTGAAAATAGATGAAACTCAACACTGAGAATGTGGAATCATTTATAGGATTAAACCCCACAGGACGTCGGGTTGTAATGAATTCCGCTGAATTACTGGCTAACCCAAATATTTTCACGGCCATGTACACAGACGCACAAACCCCACACCTAGTCATCTATACAGAGAAAAGAGTACACTAGTGACGAGGTAGGAGGGTATACGGTATTCTAAAATGTCGACCCGCCAAACAAATTAGAAAAAATCTCATGAAAAGAACAAGATAGCGTGTGTAATCAGCATTTGTTGGGATACTGCAAGGCAAGGTACGGTACTATTTGAGAAAAATTCTTTTCACGCAACCTTTACTTTTGCCCCTCCCTGTCCCCTACGTCCTTAAACATTGTTAATATTGTTGGTTGGTATACCTCTGAGTAAGTATCTATAAAGCCCGTAGATGGCTCTGGCAATTAAACTTGTTCAGACGGAGAAGCCTCACATGGATACACCCTGTTATCAAACGATATTTCCCTTCAACACTGTATTAATTTTTCTTTTACGACAGCCAATTTACACCCTGTAGGGGTTGAGTCAGTCAATGGTCGGTAATGGAATCAACCTTAGCTTCACCGTATCCTTTGTATGAAAGATTCACAGCTCGGGTTATAGTATAAACAAACAATTACAGCATACAAATACCACTTATTCCAAGTTATTAAGAAGAAAATTCACTGATAATATTTAAAGGGGTTAGAAGTATGTTTTTTTCAGGATCTCTGTCAAATGTGTTACAATTACCGAACTGTATGGATACATTGAAATTAGGTGCAACCCCCCCCCCCCCCCCCCCGTTATGACTTATTTCTCCACATGTTGCATACATTTCTGTGTAATCAAGGACGGTTTACCCTAAAGATTTTGATTACATCAGTTTGACAGCGTCAGTGTTGTAGTCGAGGCCACACTATCCGAGTCCAAGACGGAGTCCTACGGGTTCGAGTACAACACAGAGTCCGAGTCACTTGAATTCGGAGTACGAGTCAAGACCGAGTCCAACAAATCCGAGCCCCAGTCAAGTCACCGAGACCGGAAGAAATGCAAGTTTCCTAATAACTATTTTACTAGCATAAATAACTTTTGACGTAGCGGCAGATACTCAGAACACGCTGCAGGCAGGAATGTCTATATACTATATCACCCTCCAAATAATGCAATGACATGTACTAAATATATGACGATTAAATCACGTAGACTGTTACCAATTAATGAAGCATAGGATGGTTAAAAAGTGTGAATACCTTATCACGGCTGCTGAAGTTATCCTAGCTAATAAAGACAAACTAAATCAATCAGTGACATCGTCTATTTTTACACATTGAATGGAAATGCCATTTTTATCTCATTAGCAATGCAACATTTTCTCAGAATATTTGACTTATTTGCTGCCACGCTTGAATAGGTGTAACTACAGAGTCAGCTCTCGAAAATAATCGACAGTGATATTGACCTACACTGTATTGCATGCTCAACAGTGAAGTCTGTGTATGGTAACGCATTGATAGAAACTATAGTTTTAAACTGTGAGACCTTCTCTTTACCCTGGAAAAACATTTCTGGTGTATCTTTAAGTTGAGGTAATAATGATCAGTTCAACAGAAACAATTAAGCCACACTAAGCCAACTATATCTGGATGCAGGATATTTGTAGAAAAAAAAAGCATGCAAAAGCATGCAAATACTAGTTAATACTGGTACACAACCAGGGACGTCCCTGCTGTAGTGTGAAGCAATATTAGGCATGTACCTCCTGATTTTTGGGAGGCCAATTGTAACTTTCAAAAATACTACCCAGTAACACATATGCTCTAGTGCTACTGCCGACTGAATGTTCCCAGCTGTTGTGTACATTCTGCAATCATTGCGCTTCATATTATATTTTTGGGGTCTCGTCTCCGAGACCTCGAGCCATGTCACCAGAGAGAGTCAGACCGAGTCATTTCTGCTACACACTTGACAGGCATAGTAATTTCAAGTTGTCGCCCTTACTGAACAGTCTGGCCAATTTAAGGTGTTTGAAGTTGAATGTACATAGTTGTCAAAACAAACCATCAATTTAAGAGGCAAATTTAAAATACACCCTCTCTTTAAGTTATTGGCGCGTTAGATTATTGGCGAGTTAGTGTAAATGCGACTTTGACATACGTCGGTACAACCACAAACCGCCAGGGTGAGTTTCGATATTCATATTTTATCGATAAGCCTCATTGAATTTCTGCGACAAGTTTGACACGTCTGTGAGGGACCAAAGAAGAAAAGGCAAACCGCCATTATGAACACGGATAAAATAACAATAAAATTGATTTAAAAAACTGATCTCTTTTCTCGGTACGGTTCTGCATGGCTGGTTCTGTTCTGAAATTTGAACAATAGGTGAAAAAGTCCTGTGTTTATACATAAGCCACCTATCTCTAGTCACAGGCAAAGAGTTATGAAAAAGGCTTGCTTTATTGATACCACTTCAATTCTAAAGGGATTATTATTATTATTTTATGGTCAAATATTTGAGTGAAATCTCAGCCTACTACAAAAGGTATTTTGATTTCTAGAAATTGCATGAGTTTGTTTTGGGTTTTTGAGGTGTTCAATGATTGTTTTTTTTTTTACTTAGATTTTGTGGTTAACTGAAGGCGGTTAACCGACTGTCATTCAGGGTAAGTCATTAAAGTATGATCGTGGTCAAGAGCATATACAATAACAGGTTTATTATTCACTGATTATCATGTTCTCATCTCCTGTAATCTGCTGTAGTAAATGTGATGTATAAAAAGATGTGTGACGGGGACCGTCATGCATTCCAGTCCGCTCCAGTTCGTTTATACGTGCCAGCTCCCACGTCAGTTTGGCCATAGTGACAACTGATAAGAGATGGGATACTAGTTGAGCATTATTCATTTAAGGAATTTGTTTGCGTGACAACTTTCGACATTTTGTGTCACTAGAGAATCGTTTTCAGCTAAGTTTCAGCTAAGCGTTCACTAGAATTTAGAACACAGGTTTGGAATGATCTGGGCGTCAGTTTGCGAAATTTTCGTCTGATGCAAATATTGTCCAATGTTATTTGTGACTTCCAAATGCAACGGGGGCAAGATATTTGATTGTGGGGGGGGGGGGGGGTCGTCTCTCTCCCTTCATCCGCTGCTTACGCCAGTGCTTCGAGTCTTTTTCCTTTTATTTCTATTTTGAACGACGAGTTGCTTTGGAAAGCACTGTGACTCTCACAACAGGTCAAGGCACTCAGCATCTGGGGATGGTGTACTGGGCCTGAAGAGGGCCCAAAATGTCGGAAATATAATTAACAGGGTGACAGGGTAAACATGTAACTAGAGTAAGTGCTTGTTAGACCTGTTTTGGAACTCTGGGCCAATTAACCTGAATTTAGGTAACCTATGCTTTTCAAGTCAGCTCAGTGCTTTTCGACCTACCACACCCCGCATAAAAATCTTCTTAAAGTAAAATACCTCCCCATGACACTCTTTTCCACATAAGTCCTTACCTGGTTTGTTGAAGAAAATGTTGAACATGCCTGTCTGAAAGAATCTGACCTTGACAAGCATGTATTTTCGGAACAATGTTAATGAGAACAAAGCAGCCCACAACATAAAGTTAAAGATGTGATCCTCCTCCTGTGTTTTGCTCTTTTGTCTAAGGGGAGCCAATTATGCCATACCTGTTCCTCTTTGGTGCTATCTGTCGGTAGGTATGTTTCTGTGGTGCACCCAGCATGACAGGGTGAGGAATACGTGGTTCCGTCTGACCCACACACCGGGCGGTAGGTTGGTGGGCATCTGCAGTCCTCATTACATGTGGATTCTAGTTCGGGCAGAGTCCAAGTAGTTCTAACAGTACAACAAATAAATACCAAATACAATTGACTCTTGTTGACAATGCTTCATGATCCACTTTGGTTGGGTTGGTGTCTATATATAATATGAACATCTATTCGGCAAAAGGGGGGGGGGGGGCGCAGCACTATAAATCGAGTTAGACCAACATACCTGTAATTCAAAGTATGAAGGTTGAAAGGACCAATTTACATTGTGTTACTGCACACAATACACATATGATAAAACAATCTTTTTATTACACCTGTAGAGATGAACAATCTATTCACCCACTCATCCATGATTTAATCATTCACTTCTTTTCTTTCATACTGCAGCACAGTTCCTGACTACCACCTTTTGCGTTACTTTATTGCTATTTTTGTTCAGGTCTCATAGATGGGTAATCGGGAGCATTTCGTAATGAGTTAGTTTTACTAGCAATGCCATAAATGATACCATGGTGTAATCACAATAGTTGACAATAGAGTACCTGCCGCGTTGGCTACCGAGCAATTGCTATACGACTGCTACTGCTAATCAGTTACGGTGTGGCGTAGCTATGACAATGTCATTCCTACTTTGCACTTACTATGACCTACAGCAGTTGCTATGACTACTTTTCAGTGGTGAAGACGCGATACAGTGCCATGATGTTGCATGGTTGCTATGACAACGTCTGTGCTACAATACAGTTACTGCCATATTGGCTACCGCAGTTGCCATGACATCTTTTGCTAGACTCTTTACTGAAGTTATCATGCTTGCTGCTTTTGTAATCGCCATGTGGTTGTCATGGTGATAAAGTGCCCATGTTACTAGCAACTTACAACATTCACACTTGCGTGTACTCTACGACAACTTAGGATTATGTAGAACAATGTTTTGATGTGAAAGTTGTCACCGACATTCAAGTCAGGACGACTGTCTCACAAATCAGAAAGGCTGGTTTTCTCTTCGGAATCAAGATAGAACATTAAGAATAAGACAAAGAGCTTTCGCCATATATGCAAATGATTAAAATCGTCATAAGCCTAACTAATATTTTATTGTAGCTTTCCATCAATTTCGGCAAAAGCTCACAAGTTTCAGAAGGTGTGCCCAGGTATGATAAGGTACACAACATAAAAGTGATCTACTGTGATAGGCATGGGAACGCGACTGGAAATTGACAATTAATTTTCAACAATAGTTTCTGATGTATCTCCTTCTATTACACCTAACTGCTTTGTTAATGTAGTGTGAACGTCGTTCTTTGGGGAGTTTTGCTAATTCACGACATAAATGATGGATTGGGACTCTACAGGAATGACTGTTTTTTAAATGACCAGGCAAAAATGTGGGTTGGGTTATATTTTTTTATGAATTTCCGTGAATTTTAGGACGTTTTTCCATGGAATTCAGGTAGCCTGGCGATTTAATCCTCACGCTGGTCTGAATGCGTCTGTGCCACTGGCGTAGCTAAGGTCCTGTTATTGTCATTACTGTGTGACTGAGTGACGTTGTTATGAAAACGATTACTATAGAACGGTTATTGCTGCGCTATCGTATCACGGTACTGCAGGTATATGAGTATATGATTACTGCGATCACATTTTATTGTTGATGCAACTATCGTCACCACACAGAAATGTGTATTGCAGGCTGTATCATTCATAAACACTGTCATATAGCATTGAGTAAAAGCTTCATGGTTATAGGTTGTGTATAACGAAACCTATATATATTTAAACGCCATTGCCAATCATTCATTGTTACATAAGCTGTGTATTACACAAGTGTGGGTTGCTTAGTTGAGAGATAAACTACATAACATACTTACCTTTGCAGTCCACTAAATAAGCAAAATCTGGGATCTGTTACTGGGCAGAACAGCTCCCTCACTGTTGCTACGTTATCATATTGTGATAAGGCATTCTGACGACAAAAATGTTTTAAACAAACACTGCCCGCCTTTAACTAAGTAAATTTGCAGTAAGTAATCAACGTTCTGTTGGGCATTTAAAGGGGTTTGTTGAGTTGATAGTATACTTATTTTGTGACGTGTTTAACGGAAACCATTGCGTGCCAGTGCCTCTAATTATCCGCGCATTGTCAAAGTTACTATTCCTACAGTTATTGAAAATGAGAGAAATTGCCGATTTTTTATACCATACGTTGCCAATGGTTAACACCTAACGTCGGGCAAAAGAGAATCTCTTAGTTTGAAAATTTACTCTCAAAATGTATGAGTAATACAGGTGTAACAAAACTGTCATGAATTCGGTAAAGCAACTCAATGAGAAGCTTTAATAAAGTGAAAGATCATAGCAAAGCCTCTGGAAATATGGTTTTCCACCACACGAATGGGATAAGGGAAAGAAACCTTTCAACTTGAACTTACGAGGAAATGTTATCATCGACGCTGTAAGGAAATGTAAGGCCAGCTTTCGGATTTTGAGGGCAACCGGCGAAGAAGAAAAATGGAATAGTTATGAAACACGCTACAGAAAGGCAAACTGCCATGGTGGCCATGCCACGATTCTGAAGTTTAAGTTTCTTTACGATGATTCCGCCAGTTATGTTTCCAAACACAGCACATGGAATGATGATAATACCTACAGCAGGAAAAAAAAAAGACAAAAAATTAAAACATCTCTCCCTAAAATCCAGCGAGGATGGAGGTATTTCGTTTCTCCTGGAAAAAGTATATCATTGTTCGCTGTTTGAGGTGACCTTTAACCCGCCACTGTTACAACGGAAGCCGTTCATAGTCGTTGAGTTTATTAAGATAGGGGGACATGAAATATTTTGTACTTGTTTTTGTTGTTGTTGTTAGTGTTGTAATATTTTCACCTTTGATAGCTAGAGTATTTTCGAAAGATACATAAAGTACTTTTGAAAAGTGAAATCAGCATATAACATACGTCAATTTGACTTATCTAACACCCCCCTAGTTCTCTGGAGGTGTAGCTTTCAGCGAATTCTCAGTCCTTGTTTATTGTTCGAATCTTCACCATCTATTTCATGTTCACAGTGCATATTAAAGTGAGGTAATCTATCTCTACTTAGGTAACTTTAGTTAGGATATTACTACCTCAAAGTATATCTGATACATATTTATTATCTCATTCAAAAATCGGTCGAAATTTATGAACCTATAATTGAAATGTGGTTGATATTACTAATTTCAGTTTGGATGTTTGTGTATTATTCTATTTAAGGTATATTTTGTTTAAAGACAGCCTACCTTTAATTTTATTTCGGACATGTGTCATTGACGTTTGTGACTCTCTATTGTAAGTTTAGATATCTAGTCGATATCCAAAGAGCACTTATGGAAAGGTCAAGTACGATCCAAATACGAGATTCCAATGTATTCATTATTAGACCTATCTAAAAATCTATTGAAGATTTTGTCAATTTATTTAGCAATGTCGAAATTTCATAGTCATATATCTTCAGCTAAATACCAAATATCTAAAAAAAGTCATCATCTTAAACTTAAGCTTAGATATCCACAGTAAATCTATTACATTGACGATTTTCTTGGTTACATAGTAAGTAATAAAATGGCATTCCGTAAGCGCATTTATTCAAGCGCAGTTGAGTTTATAAGAAGGTTTAGGTAAGTAAGATTTTTCCGCCCAACGAGAGCTTATGCCTGCCATGTAAGAGTATGATGGTATTGCAAATAGTAGCATTGGTATATAACTTCAGGTTATAAGACGAAAACATTTACGTCATAAAAACAGAAACAAAACAGAACAGAAATGACGGCACAACGTGCAGATTTTTTTGAAAATTAAACATGTTTACAAGATAAACCCATGTGTTGGGGTTTACCCCTTTTGCTGCCAGACTTGTGCAAAGCCATCTGAACCTTCAAGTTATTTAATATTCGTCTGTGGATGTCTCATAATTGAAATAAAGAATTATCCAATTAAAACAAAAGCGAAGAAAAAAATCACACTATTACTTGATACTAACGTATGAAGATACATCCAGTCTTTGCTCAAGAATGTTCCAGCATCGCGACGGTAAATAAAAAAAAACAGGAATGTTTGTGACATAAACAGTTACGTTTAGCATAGTATGTGCCTTTTACATAATATAGACTTACTCACCTGCTATCATGGATGCCGTTGCGACTGGTATGTCGAACTGAGTATTCATATATTTAGTACTAAACGCCCTCAATCCCACGAAAGAAAATACACTGCAACAGGTTGAGAGGATCAAAACGACCACAGTCACGTTCGTTGCAATCCTTTTCGAAGCTTGGAGCAAATCTGATTAGAGAGATGAAAGAAACTCAAATTAATCGGACTGACACATAAAATTATTAATTGATGGCCCTCATCGGTGTTTTTATAATACACGTCATCATTTATTATCATCATCACCACCTTCATCTCTTTATCATCGTCATAATCTTCAGTTTCAACAGTATCGTTATCATTATAATCACCATTATCGCTATAACCATCGTCACATTATCGTTATATTCATCGTCACCATCATCTTTACAACCATCGTCACCATTATCGTTAGAACTATCATCACCATTATCGTTGTAACCATTATCGTTACATTCATCGTCACCATTATCGCTTTAACCATCGTCACCATTATCGTTGTAACTATCTTCACCATTATCGTTATAAACATCGTCACCATTATCGTTACATTCATCGTCACCATTATCGTTATATTCATCGTCCCTATCATCTTTACAATCATCGTCACCATTATCGTTATAATCGTCATCACCATTATCTTTGTTTTCATCTTCAGAAACAATACTCATCATGATTAGAAAAATCATCATCAACATCATTCTCAGCGTCAATATTATAGTCGTTGTTCTTTTCATCATCGTTATCATCTTCAACATCATCGTGTCGTTGTTATCGTATTCATCATAAACAAACCTCGTCATAATCATAGTTATCATTATCATCATCATCATCATCTTGATTGTTATCATCACCATCATTGTTATCATCATCATTGTTATATCACCATCATAATTGGTATCATTATCATCCCTACCATCATCATGCACATCACGATATTTAAAGAAGTAAAAAAAAAAAACTTTCATCTTTGTCATGTAGGCCAGACAGGGCCGAATGGAAAAAAATATTGAAGGGTTGAGTGACAGCAGAAATAGCTGAGCGGTGCGTCACAATCGGTCGGTGAGGACCGTGTAAGACAATTTCTGACTTTGCAAGTTCCCCGGTGGCCCCAAATGGTATTTCCCGAAGTGCTCTATGCTGTAACTACCCAGCCTTAAAATAGCCATCAAAGAAACTTAGCCTGTACAGAGGATGACTTTGGTCACAGTCCGAACATACTCTAGCCTCACGTCAGCTCTGTTGCATCATAATGTGCCCCAGGCTAAGTAAGTGTCAAGAACAACATTGCAAGAGTGGGGTAAGGTTCTCATAGTAACATTGGCGAGGATATTATCCTACCCCACACTGATCAATTCTCTTCATCGTTCTCGTTATATTCACAGCATTTACATTAGATACACGTAGAAATAGCTGTACGTACATTGAAGTGTTTAGCACATGGAATGAACACTTATTTTTTCACGTACGCAGAAGTATATTTGTTATGCTGTAATATTACACCGTCCAAATTCACGACCTTATGAACTATCCAAAATGTCTAGTCATGCTACTTCTTTGTCGTAAATGTAGTACCATAGTCATATAGTTCAGCGGTTTATCTACCATGATTATAGTAAACCATATTCATGTAGAGTTACCCTTCAAGCTCTCTTGTTAAGACTGACGACCCCCCTTCGACCCTCTAACTGCGCAAGAGCTAAATTGTCAGCTGGGTAATGACCCCATTGTCATAATACAGATGTAATGATGACCTAGATCACATTTCTGCTTAAAGACTACTGTAGGTAATAAGATCAGAGCACAAAAGTAGTTGCGTTCATTTGAGGTGACGTGTCACTTTGCCGTACGCATAGTCCCCCTGACAGAGCTTATGTACACCTGTTGGTTTTAGTCATTTTCATTTCATGTTCCGATCTACGTTTCTTTGCCATGTTGTCGTTTTAATTTCTAAATCCATACTGAATACTTCGTAACTACAATGCGTTATTTTGGACTTCCAAGGGACAAATTTTCTGTTCACCCAACAATTGCCACCGGATCTTTCCAGTATCCCAACGCCCAACATCCCTTGTCCTTTTAGTCAAAAGTATGAAAAACAAGTAAGAGGCTAATTTGTTGGTACTACGACCACCTGTCTGTGACTTTTTATCTAAACGTCCTATCCCGGAAGGTTCCCTTACTAAAGTCGCTGAGCCGATGAACTATAAACTGGTTTTTGGTTTCGATGATAATCGTAACCTTTTCATTCATGATGGTGTGCGTGTGTGTGCGTGCGTGTATGGGTGCGTGTGTGTGGGTATGTATGTTTGTGACGCCTACATTGTAAACACCATATTTCAAAAGAGAAGCTTGGACGGATCTCACATTTGGTATGTAGGTGTAACACATTGGGTACAAGATGCCTATTGTTTTGGGTGGAGGTCAACGGTCACTTGGTGCCAACAGGAGTCAAATTGTGAAAACATTGTAAACACGATATCTCAAGAATGGAAGTTTGGACAGGTTTCATACTTGGTATGTACGTGCTCCTTGATGATTTTGGAGCCTATTTTTCGGGAGGAGGCCAAAGGTCATTTTCAGTTAAAAGGGGTAAAATAGTGAAAACCTTGTAAACATGATATTTCAGGAAGGGAAGCTTGGCAGATTTCATATGTGATATGTAGGTTTCCCTATTGAGTGCAAACAGCATACTGTGTTTTGTGGAGGTCAAAGGTCATTTGGAGTCAAATGAGGTCAAATAGGGAAAACCTTTTAAATACGATATTTCAAGAAGGGAAGCTTGGACAGATTTCAAATTTAGGTGTACCGTATTGATAAGAAGACGCGTCTTCAGGTTTGAGTGGCGGTCAAATGTCATTTGGGGTCAACAGGGGTCAGATTGTGCGAACCTATTAAACATGGTATTTCAAGATTGGAAACTTGAACAGTTCTGATATCTGGAGCGAGCTGTGGCAGTACAGTTTAATGAATACCTTCAGAAGACATTTCTTCATGACCCTATGCAATCGGCATATCGTAAATTTCACAGAGCTGAAACTGTAATGCTAGGAATTAAAAATGATCTATGAATAGCTGTTGATCAACACAAAGAAGTTTAGTTATACTAGATTTCTCAGCTGCGTTCGAATTGTTGAAACACAATCGAAGAGAACGCGCTCACTCATAGGTGGGATTCTGTGTGACCCATGCAGCCTGGATGAAGGAGTGCCACAAGGCTTTGTACTTGGTCCATTTTCTCTATGTATGTTGCTCCACTATACGGCATAATCACAACTAATGGTATCAGTTATTTATCTTATGCAGACGACACTCAAATATATCTCACTTTGGAACAATCTGAGGGTCATGTCTCAGTTTCATGTTTAGAACTATGCATTCGTGACATTAAATCATGGATTATACATAATAAATTGATGTTTAACGACGCTAAGACAAGAGTCCTACAAATTTCTTCTACATTTCTGAAATGCCCGTATTTTCCAGAGTTTTAATTGATGACACTTTTGTTGATATATTACTAATAATGCTAAGAGTCTTGGTATCTGTGGATGCCTGTGGATTGTACCCTGCAAACAACATCGTTCCTGCTGCTTCTTTTGCTATTTATGAGATTTGATCAATTAAGGAAATATCTTGATCGTAAATCCACCGTGACGTACCGTCTTGTTCATGTTTTTGTCACGTCATGTTTAGAGCACTGTAATAGCCTCCTTTATGATCTTCCAGTAAGTCATATTTCTAAGACCAATCAAAGTTACAACGTTTATAAAGCTTTGCAGTTAGATTAGTTACCGTTACGTTCCAACAACGATAAGCATATTACTCCCATCCTAGTTGCGCTGGCTACCAGTACATTATCGTATTAATTATAAGATAGCCGTACTTACCTTCAAATTATTGTCTGGATGGCCCCGGAGTATACTTCATATCTTATTACTAGATACACACAGAGCCGCTGTTTGCAATCTTCATGACATTTTTTTTTTCTTTCCGATCCTGCAATTTCTACGACTAAGGTTTATGGGACAGATCATTTACCGTGGCTGCCCGGGAGATGTGGAACATTCTGCCTGCTAATGTGCCTTCTTTAACTAATTTTAATCACTTTAAAAAGAATTTGAAAAATTATATTTTAAATTCTTGAAATTCATGACTGTTATTGTATTTTATGTTTTGGGGACTTTACTGTGTTTTTATTTCTAGATTTTATGTGTTTATCTTCCTTATGGTGTGCATTGTACATTGCTTGCTTTATGTGAGCTTTCCATTGTACAGCACTTTGAGCATTACTATTATATGTGGTACGTAGGTTAACCTTATTTATTACAAGAAAGCTATTGTTTTTGGTGGATGTCAAATGTCATTTGGGGTCAAGTTGTGAAAACCTTGATATGCATTGTGTAAGTGAACCTTATTAAGTGCAAAAAGGCTCTTCGTTTGGTGGAGGTCAAAGGTCATCTGGGGTCAACAATTATCGAATTGCGAAAACCTTGTAAACACAATTCCCAGGAAGGGAAGCTTGGAAAGATCTCATATTGGATATGTTATGTATCCTATTGAGTGCAACGAGGATATTGCTTTTGGTGGAGGTCAAAGGTCACTTGGGATCAAGGGCCAAATTATTGGAACATTAGAAACATGCATCTCAAAAATGGAAGCATGGACAGATCTAGTATTGCAAATGCGCCTGTGCCTTATTGTGTGCAAGAACCTATACCGATTTCTAGTAGCGATCAAAGATCATTTGTGGTCAACGTATCCTCACCTCATGCAATATGTCAGATTCAAAATATTAATAACTGAATCATAGAAACCACAATGTTTTGGCGCTTTCTGTTTTTGTTTTTTTTCTCTCTCTCATTTCAGCTTTTCGTTTTCGGGTTATCTCTACACGGATGTCAAATGTTATCGTGTATTCATTCTGATAGCTTCACGCTTATCATACCCTCGGTGTTATGTTCAGAATGAGGGCACTGCAATATATCTTTGTGACGGATCGAGAATAGTTCCTCGTCTACTTTTGACTAACTTTGATGCTTACAAAACTTGTTAATGTAGTTACTCACTGTTTTCCATTCTCATAACGCACGTGTGACAGTACTGATATGTACTGAGATATTTAGCAATGTCACAAGCACATAAACGCTGACGCCTCAATATTTTTTTTTTTTTTTGTGTGTGTATGGCACTATGTGCCCATAACTGACAAAGCCAGGAAGGGTGTCTAAAAGACAAAAGTTCTAAGACCCCCCCCAAAAAAAAAAACTAAGACCCAACCTACCCCGAATGTAAACAAAGAAACTATACTGCAAATTAAGACCTCACCAACTGCGCATCACTAATACCCAAATAAAATGCAAAACTAAGACCCCATTCGAAAACTATGGCTCTACTGTAGAACTATACGGCCCACACTAATTGCAAAACGAAGACCTTTCCGTGCAAACAAGACCCAAGCAACCATAAGGTAAAATCAAAAAGGAAGATGAGCAAAATTCCGCCTATTATTTTAAAAAAAAGGATTTCCTATGTGATGGATGTTCACAACACCGCACATCTGGAAGGCAACATAAGCTTCAGATGACAAGGGGCTTGACCTCGTAATTGTGGAGCCAGTTAAAATGTTTTTCTTTCATCAACAGGGTCTCGAATGAGATCACGTGATCTATCCCTCTGCGTCATTATTTCGTTTCAGTATTATTGTTATTAGAACACTGTTTTATTGCAGACCAGAATCCTGTTTTACAAAATGACGTTTACCTGAGCAAAACAGTGTTTCTGTGAACTCAACAATACATCGACTGTTGTTCCCAGCAGTAACCCTCTGATTCTATGCAATGGTGGAATAATATGAGAAACAGTTTAATGATACATGAATTTCAAGTGGTTTGTGGGATATGTGATTGAACTTTTGTCTTCAAAAAGAAAAAAAAATGGCTTTGGCAGATTACCTTACCTTTAGTGTTTTTAACTTTATGGTATTGATGAAAATATCGAGAAGTCAAAGATTACGTCGTAAACTATATTGCGACCGTAAATTTGACTCTGGTATGTAACACTGAGCATTGAATTACATGAAACGTCAGAGGAAGTCGTTGCTATGTAAATCACAAGAAAGATTCCATGGACCCTAGATGGAGATACTTTCGCTTAACCAGACATCGAAACTTTTATTCTTGGTAGTTCCGCGCCAATACCTCAGTCAATGGGAGTGAGTATACTACTGGGGTGAAATTAGCCAGGTGAAATTTTTGAATACACTTTTTACACTTTACGTGTGTTATAAACAATGAGGTGCGTTGTCACCTGTCTGGGGGGGGGGGAGGGGAAAGCTTGTTCTCGTTTTCACATCAGTTCTATACCTGCCTAACAGTAGCTGATCAATCTGAGACCAGGATCTACTTTGTGGGAGAGGGCGAGGAGGGGGTATTAACGATTCACCTGTACACACAAGCACACACACGCACATACACACACACGCAAACATTTCTAATTCAAGTGGTAGACGATTGTAATTGTTTTTCGATATGTGTAATAGTCAACTCACCTTTAAATGCACCGATGATACCCATTCCTGTCTCAGATTCCGTGGAATAAATTTCTCCTCCTTTGTCTTCTTGATCCACGGGTTGCCTCCCTCGAATTAAATGCCGAGGGAAGAAGAAAAGAGGCAGAACCACAATAATAATGGACAAGCCACATATCAACAGCCCCAGCCACCAGGCTCCCAGGAACCTTGGATCCCTGGGATCTACAATCGTGGTCGATGGATCGATGTTAGGGTACGTGACAGGGAGACGAAGACAGAAATTGGCCAGGAAAAACCCCAGAACGATACCGATGGTCCATGAAGAAAAGATGATACCTGAAGCAGGGAGAAAAACATTATTTGATAGAAAATATTTGAGATAAGCTCCTATTTGAAACTGGAGGGAATGATCACAAGCCATTTTTTTTTTTTTAAGGCATTAGTAATTTTTTACTTCAAGAACTTTATAAATTGTATTTTTGGATCTTTGAGAATTCACGTGGGGTTGAACAGAAACCGAATTGCATAAAGAATCCCCTTTTTATACCAGTGTCAAAAAGATATGTTAATTGTTTATTAATATCCAAGGCTGTACATAATAAATATTTTCACTAAATGCAGCCATCCGTTGAAGGGGAATTCCAGTCAACGAACATGTCGTCTGACTTATTTGGATAGGAACGGAAAAGGAGTACTGGTGTGTGATGTAAATATAGGATTTCAAGTACAATTTGAGGGGCGGTGTTGGTAAATATCTTTGGTAGGAAATATCCTTGAGCTAGGACAGATGGAAATATTTGGATATCATTTGTAATGAAGGACCATTGACTGCTCTCAATGTGTTGTCTGTTCTCAGTGTGTTGTCTTTTCTCAGCATGTTGACAATCCTCAGTATGTTGATTGTCTTCCACTATGTTGACTGCCCTAAACTATGTTGATTGTCCTTAGTGCTGAATTGTTACTCACCTATGAACAATGGCGTATTTTTTCTGTTCTGGTTATCGTCAAGGAATGTTATCATCAGTGGTCCCGTACTGGAGACAAGCCCTGACAAAGCTTGTCCCAGAAATATCCACCAGGCCTCATTAATCAACGCTCCTGATTGGCTACTTTTCTCGGCGTCGCACACGGCATTCTCGTCGTTCGTTATTGCATCACACATTATCGACTCCGCCGAATGGCTTTTCTCTGCATCCGTCGTTGCGTTGTAGTCGCTGGGCGCGTCAGGTCGAAGCGAAAATGGTAAATCGTAGAGGAAGTTCGGTAGCGCACTCAGCGCCGCTCCGGCACCGAAAAGGGTGAAAAGGAAGGCAATAACGCGGGGTCGGTTCGTCCGCTGTCCGAAGTGAGTAATAAATAAGACAGTACATAATCCAACCACGTCGTTAATTGTGAAAAACAATCCAGATTGGGTACTCTTCATCTGAAAACGTTTTTCAATCATAGATATGGCGCCTCCTAAGTAGGCTAAGTGTGCTGTGAACAAAATGTTTGCGCTGCAACAAATTATTGTGAAAATTATATGATTGAAAAACCAGTGTCTGCTTCCAGCTGTTTCCCCTGACGTCTCCTTCACGTAACCTCCTTTTTTACCCATCATTGGCATCTTGTTGCTCCACTGTAGGAAGAGAAACGTGTCATTCAAAATTTCTCAAAACAACTCCGGGCTGGATAGTTAGAGAGTCCTATGTATGCATACTGCTATATGACACGCATTTTTGAAGGCAGCATAGCTGAAGAGAAATATATCTAATATTTAGGTATACAAAACGTGCAACTTGCAGTGAATTTAGCCGTGGAAAAGTAATAACTAGGGATTTTAACTGGGGAGAATAAATGTTTTGTAACTTATTTGAATACAAACAACATAACACGATGAGAAGTAATACAGCTAAATCATAAGTACACAAACTTACAATATGTTGCAACCCAAAAGTACAGTGTAACTGGGAAGGGGTAATATCTCACACGTCATTGTAAGAAAAAATGGCAACAAGCAGGCAAGAAGTATATCAATTTTGAAGGTATAAACTTAACAACTTTTCAAAATATTTAAATACCAGCAGCATAATTGCGAAGGAAATATATAAAATGATGGAAGATCATACAAGAATTTTTACAGCAGCAGAATTGTTAGAACTAAGACATAAATTGGGTTTTGTCGAAAATAGGTGACGACTGTGATCCAACACTGTTTTTTGACCATATATTGACCTATCAGTGAAAGGGTCTATCTTCGACTAATATACTGTTCGACTAATATACTGTATGATGATGTGTTGGCTATATTTTGATAGCTCACCTGCATTGGAGGATGGGAGGGGCAAGGTCTAATTAAGGACATCCCTAGGAAAAAAACATATTTCATAGACTTCCTTTTTAAGTTCACAGATTTAAATATAGCCTATACTCCCAATAACCAAGTAGGAACGGTCTTTAAATCCCTACCATCATTAATTTAACTAATCATGAATTGTGTAATACAACTATACACTATAGCATATTAAAATGTCTTTATAATGGTTATTTGCATATAGTTCCCCTAAACAGCCCCCCCCCCCCCTTGGGCGCCCAACCCGAACCTAGAAGGTATCCCTAAATTGTCTCAATTATCAAAGTTGATACTACATATCTACATTTAAATTTTTCGATAGCCGGTTATAGTTTTGGTTCCTCGAAGTCAAGAACGGATGATTCCAATACTAGTTGATAAGTTTATTAATGTAGGCCTATACAATGTCTTGTACATTTTCATCTACTTCCTGTGAAATGGATTCCTTTAATTTATATATATTATAGGCGTAGGCCTTATTTTCCTTTTCTTAACATGAACGCAATTTTAAAGCAAGCGACAAGTACCGATAACCATTCTGATAAAGAAAACATAACACTTACCTTTACCAATTATTTTTTCAACTTTTGTAATCGACTTATTGTGAAAGTTCGTCACATACGGTTCAAGAGACACACAATGACGAAATCATCTCTACTCGCAAACAGTCATAGAGCAATAACACTGGTACGTAAGGTTCCCTAAGTTCCACAAGTATTTCGTTTAGGAGGTTCATAAACACAATAAAGTGGAATTAGCACTACCGTAGAAGCACCGTATAATTGAAGAGTGTGAAGTACTCCAGAACCAATTGCTAGGCTATTTTAAACTTTGCTCCTTCGTCGATCGGTTTTACAGTAGCAGCTAAGTGTTATCGCCCCATAAACATTCGACTGTAGACTCTAATATATGGATCGCAGTTAACAAAAAATGTTGACATCCGACGCCAGTCCAAATAACAAAGCCTCAGAGGTTATATAACTACAGATGATTTCAAATTGTACACTCAGAGGACCTCGTCGCTCACTTATTCACGGTGGCTTAGATAGCACGCGCCGGTGGGCCAAATCGAAACCCCTGCTGACATGGTAGGTTGTTCTATTTGCAATCTAGTGGCAGCTCCCTGGTCCAACGATGTAGATGGAGGCTTATGGTCTGTTCTCCGATTTTTCGTCATCACTCAGTGATTGAACCTTAATCCCTTCGGGGTGACAATATATGGTTTAAATGATTGTTGCGGTCTTGTAATCGCTTCTATAGTTTGAAGGTGCACGGCGATAACAGGAGCACCCAGCGTGTCTAACCAACTTCCAAGGCTAACGAACAAATGGGTGCTAACTACTCTTACAGAGTCACATGCGAAGAGACAAATATAATTTTTTTTATAGATGATTAGTACTGAAGAGAGTGTAGGCGATAATTATTTCAAGTTGGTGGCAGTCATCGGACACTGCCTCCTTTCAGGAGTGGTATACTATGGCGATAGAGCAGAACAATCTGCAAGACAAAAACTATACATTTCATTTGATGCAGCATAATTTCAGGTCTACAAGCTGCTCAAAGAATTTGATTTTCGATATTTATTTAAACTGATATCATAACCAGGGATTCGGGGCCTCTGAATTAGTTTTAGCTGATCGAAAATCACATCATGTCTGGTTCGGTGTCTCCTTAGGTATGCTTCAATGTCTCGCCTTCTTTTACGATATCATAAATCGCTCTAATAAAGAAAAAATTAAATCATAACTTCAGCTTCTTGGAATGAATACTGAACTTTCACAGTCGCTTATCTAGAACATATAAACACTGGTGTATAGAGGAAAACGTTCGTTTAGTAATTTTCCACTTTTTTTTCAGAAAGAAAAATCTGTCATATGTTGGGGTATCATGTGAGGTGGAATTCTGGTGACAAAAATTGTTACGAGTAAAGAATGACTATAGCTTTTCAAAAGGCATCATTACTACCATAAAAGAACGGGGACAGAGGGACATCAGAAGCAAAATAAATACATTAATGGCGTGAAAATGATAATGCTTAAATGTACGTCCCACCTCCACTAATCACCAACTTCAGATTAAACATGCAGTATAAATAGGCCTACACAATTACCATTAACACCACCGTCACACCTCCACCCCTGCTTTCCCCGAGAGGTACAGTCCGACGTAAGAATGTCCCAGCTCACGCTATGCAAGAATATGTACAAATAATAGAATTGTCATTTATCGAGGGACACATAACAAGCTGATTTCTTGAAAAAAAAAAAATGGAATCCGAATTATTTAGAACAGTGATATCCCAATTGGTATCATTTTGTTTCTCCGGGATTCCAGTTTATTTTCTATATAAATTTTTCATACGATCAACGCAGGACATATGCCACCATAATTGGATGGCGAACTTTCAGTTTTCAATCCTACTAGCGATGCACGGTTTTGACCAGGTTTTAACAAAGTTACCGTCACGTAGGCCATGTCAGAGGGTACGATACATTGCTCTCTTACAAGAGGTGACTCGAAAAATACTTCAAAGTGAATAAATGTATGAATGAGTAAGTGAGTGAGAATGAAAGTATGAATGAGTAAGTGAGTGGGAATGAATGTATGAAAGGTTTAACAACAGATTACTACCTTGAGAAGGTGCATGGGAAAGGTCGTACTGAGAACGAAGGCTTACTGAGGCGGTCATAAAGGGAAAAAGTTATGAAACTAAAGAGAAAAAGGATGGTACTTAACACTTAACCTTATTTTACATAACTATGTAAATTAGAGAAGAAAAAGCGCTGTTATCAATGTTTCCTAAATTTCCCTATACTGCTAAATATATATATATAGGCCTACGAAGTTTATCAAGGATGGAAATTCACAAGTTGGGAAAAACATAACATAAGAAAGTTCAACCACAAAGAATAGTAGAAGATTAAATTAGATCTACATTTACAGCTGCAAAAAGAACCTCAAGAATTCTATATAGGTTAAGGCTTTCAGCAGTTTATTCATTCACTGAAAGGAAAGTGAGTATCGTTGACGAGCCTCACCACCACCTTCATCAAATACTAGTGGGCGAAGAGAGAGCCTAATGTTATCTAGCCACTTAAGAAATCACGACCTCAATTTCTCACCAAGTTTTGAAGACAAGCGTAATATATATCTCAAAACCATTTGCACTCTTTACCTTACTTTATGTTCACATTATCAAATCCAGCATATTTGAAGTCACTCACGTCATCCGGTGAGTACAGGCTATATTGCGTAAGACAAATGACACAAAAAGAGAGTATTTACTGAAGTTAGGCAATATTATAAGTTAACACAGTTAATACAACAAGAAAGCCTGCAATCGGTGGTACTGTCCAGTGCCGTTTGTGAACTATTACCAAAAATACGTAACAACGTAAATGTAATATGTAAATGCAAGAAAACAAAAGCATAAATGTTCGGTGACATTTTAGAAAGCTTATAACCTGGAAAGACACTCAAATGTTGAGAAGTGGTAAAATAGGCTGGTTCTCAAAAAAAGGAAGAAAGATTGATTAATGCAAGAGTCCCATAACAAGAAGCAATTAATAAAACAAAATGACACAAAGAAAGATTAGAAACGCGGAATTTATTGCTCCGTTAAGATACTTCATCCGGGAGAATGCAGCCACAACTAATCACATTCGTTACAGCTTGACATGGCTGAAGCATAATGGAACGTAAACTACACCAGAGTATACCGTTGTCTTTTACATCCAAATCTCGCTGTTTATGAATTAGCAAGCTCAATCAACGCTGAACCTGCATGTGCGTTAACTGAGGATAGTACACTCTCGGAGGTTATCTTACATTATCCAACAGTTAATGCACGGTCCACCGTCGATTAACCTTTCATTTAAAATAAATATACTTATATAGAAGAACCATCGACTGATACTAAACAAGTCTCGATTAAATGACAACAAGGACAAATGCTATAAATCACCATCAATGGCATATCTTCTCTTCAATCAATAGCTTCGTGCTTCAATTATATCAGTTGTATAACTTTATTTTGCCAATTTCAATTTAGATGGAATTTAACAACTTACGATGCCTGCGCACGAGGTGCTTTCTGTGATCTATGGATAAGGTATTGCAAAAGCGACAGCGTTCATTATTCAGCAGTCATATGCACTGTTGTCAACGAAGTTGTTGCATTGGCAAGATGCTTATGCCATTAGGGTCAGTTCCTATGCAGAATATTTGACTGTTTGTGGCTGATATTTGGAGAAATACCGAACAGAGAGTTATGTCTAGTATTTTTTTCAAACGATTTTTCTCATTTACACCGTCCTTTGAACTTGAATGAGATCCAGGCCACTAAAATGAGAATGGTATCCCTGTATCAGGCACTTGAAAGGGATATTCATCGATTCTAGCAGAGGTCACGTGGTATTATAGATGGCGGTGTATATGGCGGCAAACCAACAAGGATGAAATCAGATTGGTAAGACCGAAATATATCTGCAGTTTGCACTCAACAGAAACGAAATAAAGGTAGTCAGCGGTTAAAGGTCTTTCCTAACATCACTAAATAGTGGCATGTACAATCTTTGAAAATCTCACAGCGAACCTCTTCAGCCCTATAGAAGTCACTTCATTCTGAGGTCGCGGATCATATCGTAACGACATTATACTAAACAAATCCTGCCGATCAGGTGGATTGTATAATAATCATTTGTCACGGGCTGATTCCTCGTCATCACTCCCATACCTCTAAGAATGGTTCACACCTTCAGTGGAATCATATTTAAAATGGTTGGGTTCCACATTTGAAATCGCAACATTGGCTTGGCTGCAATGTATTGTTACATGTTGTTATTAAAACAATGACAATGGTTAGGGACTGGGTCATTATTGTCTCCAAAAAGAACTTTAAGGACACCCGTTAGGTCAGGCTAGCGATGTAAGAGCAACTGTGCGATTCACTATAGCGTAGCAGTCTACAAACAGTGGTAAAGCTGCTGTAAAGTGAAGAAATCTCTGCCTCCAGTTTGGGTTTAACCACTGCCCTCTCAGATTTGGTGTGTTACATTTATCCGAGGGATCCACCTTTCAACTGCAACTTGCCTGTTTATAAAGTCAGTATCTCGCTTATACCAAATAGTCAGTACACACTTTTCTGCTTATACGGTAGTGTAAGTCTGTTCCTGCAGCTCTTCTCCCTCGTAGGTGCTGGGAACGGCAACTTTGGGTGGTCTCATCGCGCTGTATTTCTGAACAAGAAGTGAAAGAAAAAGCAGAACAACAATACTTCGCTGGAAGTAAAAATCGGGGTCAAAAGTAGTCATCATCATCATCATCTAAATGGCGTATCATGCATTTCACCTAAACTGAATGTGCAAATTGTGGGGCAAAAAACTCAACAAATAAGCCTAATTTTCCTAGGCTAAGCAGGTCTTAAATTCAGTTTAAAGTATCTTCAATTGAAAGAGAAATACAGACTATAGTCAGCACATCTTAAAAGGGAAGTATGGATTTCACTGAGTGCGCACACATTGGGGTTTCTTTTAATTTACAGGCAATAATCGTCCAAGGAATCATTAACTCCCCCTTCCTAATATGACACATACTGGTACTTAACCATCAATTTATAGATACCGTAGACTATAAGTTAAATAGAGGATAGCGTAGCAGAAAGCAGTTAAATATATCGTAAGAGGTGGCTACTTTTCGATCTATCTGACTGGAATAATTTTTTTCCCTTTCTATTAAACCGAAATCAAGTTTCATTTTGATCCCCCAGACACTTTTGCCATTAAAGAGGGTGCTCAACGAATGCCTAACTTTTCATTTCAGGACATGCAACAAGGTGTCACCTTAGATACCAAAAGAGAAAAAAAAAATTATTGGCGGGGTAGCATAATGTAGTTACCTTTTCTTTCTTCAATTGGTAGATTAGTACTGCCAGAGTTGACGAAATCAAGATGAGGTCGAGTGACTTTAGGCCCAACAAGCTACCGTAGAATATATTCCTGAACTTGTCCGTGTCGTACACGAGACAATTCCCAGTTTCGCCGCAAGACTCTTGAAATAACACGCAAGACATATCTATCAAAGCACCCCAGACGACAGGTCCGGGAATATAGGCTACGAGGGGAAAAGAAGAAAAAAAAATTATCTTAACATTGGGGGAAAATGGTAAAATATTTAGACATTTGGGAAGAAAAAAAACTCTTAAGCATGTTTCTACATAATATATAGAACAGCATAGGGTCAAACTAAAGTGAAATTGTCGTCTGCTGTGATCTTGTAAAAAGAAAAGCGTGTATTGTACTACAGGGTATAAAGAAAATTTCGAATCTTCGGAACCAACAGACATGTTACAAATCAAATCGTGCAAACTCTGTACTGCTTAAACCAAATTTGGCACATTTATGAAACGAAACTACTGCAGTAGCCATTAAACCTCCTACGACATGCGCAACAAGTCGATAAGTACAAAGAAGAAGGAATATCACCATTGAATTCATCGAATACATTTACCACCATTTGCCGTTTACAGATCACGATACACTGGGAAGGTGAAGCTGCTTTTCCTTATAGCCTTAGTTACTTGTTCATGAATATCTTGTCGTCTTTCCCAATCTACCAGTTTTGTCTAGCTGTACCTATTTATTTACGATGAGCTGTTGTTGAGAATTAGTTCACCGTTTTAATCTCTTTTCATTTAGACTTGGTCGTTCCACCTGTTCCACCCTCCACGAACCATTTCGTTCCTATAGGACACATCATATAATGCGCTCTATCTCTAAACGCAAAACATACCGAGTAATTTTGACATAAGGTTTGTGAATCCCATCACCAAAGATTTGTCTCTTTCTTCAACGGCTCTGAAAAGAGGAACAAACTCGATATTTGTGCATTATGATCTATAACAATGTTTACACATATCTTAATGTAATTTGATCATGCAGGAACATCGAGGCGTTGCAACTTAATACTGGAATATGACTTGTACTGGCAATCGCCTGGTCATCTACCTTTGTTGTTCGTCAGTGTTTCGGGGAAGAGAAAAGTAGCAGAAAAGGCACAAAATTGGACAGAGAACTATGCACTCATCTTTCAGATATTGGAAAATGAAAATTGTCCAGACATTTTGTTGCCCCTACAAAATTTAAACCCTCAAAGAAAGCATATGCATTTAATCAACGTTACTTAAAATTAAACAGACCAAAGGGAATGAATATGAATTTTCATGTGTGCAAAAAAGGGGCTTAAACAAAGTTTTATGTAGGTCTATGACATATTCCGCGTAATTTGATTTTCTCTGACAATTTTCAACTCACATTCCAGCTTTAAAAATCTAATATGTTTTATAACTCATAACACTGTATAGTTACATAGCTATATTTACATGGGTAGTTGTATATTGTAGTAGAAACTAATACATTATGTTAAACGGACTGAGTGTGTAATTACAGAGCCATAATCTTTAAGGAAGGAGTAGTAAACGTTTAAATGAGAATGTAGCCCGTGTAAGTTGTATTTGTAAAAAAATCAGAACAGAGAGACTGGATAGATGATGTTTGTACTTTTTTATGCTAATTTCAGCATACTATCAGATTCGAGGCACATTAGCCCTTGTAGTAATTGAAATCACTGTACCTGATTTTCAACATTGCCACTGGATTGGAGATAAGAGACACAATTGAAGATAGAACGACGGATATGACAAGGTAAAAATAATAGCTGCATTGTTGAGGACATTCACCGTGGAACGCCGTCGATTCCCACTCTTCTGATTGGAGAATACAACCGCAGTCTGTATACATCTAATAAAGATGAACAATAAACATCGTTATTGTAGCACTCGGAAGAAATTAGTCGGGCAAAAACCAAACAGATATATTCATATTTATAAAACAGGTCAAACTATGCGAATTTAAATGCAAGAAAGAAATACGGTCTTTCGGATCTTTTTTTTTTTCGAAGTTGAATAGTTTATACAGACCTGCTACCGATGAATCATAAAACAGTCCATGAATGTGGACATGAATGAGTACGCGTGTGTAAAAATGGATGTGAGTGTATTTGTGTATGTGTGTGTGTTGGAGAAGGTTCATAAGTGCGTGTGTGTGGTAATCTGTCTACTCGTAGTGTGCTTGCGGTTAATTAATAAAGCTCCTTTTAAGTTCTTTCATCCTTATTGAGTTGCCTTAAGGTTTCACTTACTGTGACATTAGCATCTGATAAATGGTAACCTGTACAACCAGCATGACATGGTGAAGCGTAGGTGATACCATCCGAACCACAAATCGGTAGGTATGTAGTGGGACAGTTACAGTCAATGTTACACTCGTGATCTAAGGTGGCAAAATCTACTCCCTCCGTGGTTCTGTGCATGGGAGGAATAAAAAAGAAGAAAAGAAAACGCTGGCAAATTTCTCAGTCTCTTTATCAATTACACAATTTCTTTATCATTTCAAAGGGCCGGTGAATGGAATGTAGTTCCGCTGGTTGGTGGCATGTACTTAACTCATGCGTCTTACGTATCCTGGGAAACCTTTAAATAAAACACTCAGTTCTTGAAAGATTTAAAGCAACTTTGGAGTGATTGAAGAAGCTAAATAAAATCCATGTTACTTTTTCGAAGTGAAATAATTTAAGTTGAATGTCTTCAACGGTATTTAGTTTGAAATCATAGACGATAACGTAAAAACCAAATATACATGTACATAAACTCACGTTTCGAGGTCAACACCGTACGGCACGCTAAGTCCAGCTCTCGGCTTTTGTGGACAACCAGAAAAGAAAAAGAACGGGATGGTAACTACAGCCGCAAAAGCTATCGTAAACGCCATGATGGCCATTCCACGCTTCTGTAACTTAAGCTTTTTGACAATGATACCCCCGAGTACATTGCCACATATGGCGCTAGGTATTACAATGACGCCTGGAATGAAACGAAATTAAGCGTGTGATGATATTAAGACTGAAATAACCACAGTTACAATATCGTATATGAAACATTTAAGTCAGCCCTTGTTTGCGTTGAAACACTTATTTCGCGCATCTCGTTATGTCAATGCAGTTTACAGTAAATTTGACACGAACTATCAAACTTCGACATTCACCTACCATTGTCCCATTAACGAAAATTAATTTCTTCTAAATTAATTTATATCAGGGAGGTGTTATTGAGACCTCCCTATGTATATCGTTAATTTTCAAGCAAGCGTTCTCCCAATAATTAATTTCTTTGATGTTAATCATATGAAACTACTTTTTCAAACTGAACCAATCACCTATCTCCTTAGGTGATGTTTATTTCAAGCAACATTAAAAAATAGATTTTCACAGATAATCTTCGCGTGTGTCTTTGTCGGTATTATTAACGTGTTTACAGTCTTTTAGTGTGTACATACAATCGAAACGGGAGCACAAATTGTGCATAGTTAGAACTTCAGAAGTTCGTCCTTTTTATTCAACCTTACTATTTACAAATGTTCACTCGATGGGAAAGTTTATCGACCTTTAGTGACCTTGTAACGGAAAGAAACTTTCAGGGATGTATAGTTGTGCTTTCTTAAACTTTTGTTTCATTTTAATAATAAATTAATAATAATAACTGTAAATTAATAATTCTGTAAAAATGCATGATACTTTACAGTCACTATGGCTGATACAATCACAGTGACGGAAGAAAATTACTGCTTTAACCTGAAAATGGTCTATTTAAAGTTGATTATCGCCTAGCCTGCATGCCTACGTGAATGAACTACTTAAAGTTACCTGTCAAGAGAGACGCCTTCGACGCCGATATGTCAAACTGAGTTTGAACGTATTTGGTCGTATAGATCCGGAGAGCTACAAACATCGTGAAACCGGTACATGTAGATAGTACCATAAGCATGACCACTTTGTTGGTCAATATCCGCAGCAGGGCCTTTATGATATCTGAAACAAAAACATGAGACGGATCGGCCATTAAATTAGATCAAATAGATTTGTTTCATGTCAGGTAGCACGTACATTATTAAGAAACTCTTTTAGATGTTGACGAGATACAAAGGCCTACGGTCTCAGTAAACAGCCCTATAACACGGTTTTTTCTTAAAGATACTACGGAGTGGTGCTATTATTTTTAAAATCTGAGTGTTTTTAGTATTTTCCCCTTTTGGGATATTTATGACAGGTCACAGTAATCGACTCCTATCAACAAGAAATGTTCAACTTGATTATGATCTGTTTGTGATTATGAATTGTTCAAAACCTCAATGTCCAAGAATGTTGCTAAGGATCCCTCACATAGCCTACACGTGCATGTTTGTGTGTGTGGGGGGGGGGGGGGATAAGTCCCTTCGTCAATATCTATGCACATGTCTCAAGACAGAGATGATTAAAGGACTCCCGACCAGTGACTTCACATCAACCCCCGTCCCATTTACCTCCACAGTTGCCTTGCCGTCGACCCACTATGGCTAAGCTTTCCCATTGTAGTGATCACTATCACCCCAACTGCCAAATATGAGTGAGGTTTCCCGCCCGGCAGTCTTATTAAAAAGGATCACCTTTCAATAATCCTTCGTTGTAGCTAGTTTCACTCAAAGTTCTACGTATATTAGGATTCTTCCTATAGATTTCACTTCCGGGGAGTTGACGTGGAAAGAAAAGAAGAGGCAGACTGGAAGCGATGGTAAAGATGCCGATGATGATCAACCCCAGCCACCAGGCTCCTAAAAACCGAGGATCTTTCGGATCAGTTACGACGAATTCAGAATCACCAAAGAGGAAGTTTACGGGAAGACGAAGACAGAGGTTAGCCAAGAAAAACCCGACTACGATGCCGACAGTCCACGAGGAGAAAGCGATACCTTATAAAAATAGATGAGGATAATAATTATATGATCATGATAATAATAATGGTAACAATAATAACATATAGTTATAACATTTAAAGTATCGTAATAACAATGAACGAATGAAAACGGTACATTTTGTTTTGAAAAATAGAAAATCTATTTTTAAGAAAATAAGAATAATTAAGAATGGGACATTACGTAATATTCTTGTAAAATAACAAAAACATTTAAAACTCCCAGACTTTCAGACTTATGGCCCGATTGTAATTTTTCTTGCTTAATCAGCTATTTGCTGGTAATTGGAATAGAATCTTACACCGATGTACGAGCAATTGCTGGCATATATTTTGTCAATTATCGGCCACATTTGATGATTAATGTTGTTACCGGCGTAATCATAAACTGCTTCCAAACAAATTCGTGGAAACTTTAACACTCACCGACATAGACGGGAGTATTTTTCTTATTTTGGTTGTCGTCGAGAAATGATATCATCAATGGTCCAATACTGGAGCCAACTCCAGACAGGGCCATCCCAAGAAATATCCACCAGGCCTGATTCCACAGGGCCCCAGACGTCTTCGTCTCCTCTGCGTCACACGTCGTCGATGACTCGTCTCGTGACGTTGTTACGTCACAGACCAATCCCGTCGTGGATTGGTCGGTTCCATCAGTCGTGTCATTGGACGATTCCCATACTTCCGTCAGTGACGTAGGCATCTCGTATAGAAAGTGTGGAACGGCACATAACAAAGCACCTACACCGTAAAGTGTGTATAAGATGGACAAAATTCTGGGACGGTTCCCTCTTTGACCAAAGTAGGTTATGAAAAGAACCAAACATAAACCTACGATGTCGTTCGTCGTAAAGAACAAACCTGCTTGACTACTTCGAAGTTGATATCGCTTCTCAATCATGCTCAAAGAACCACTTAAATACGACGACGTAGCCGTGTAACCAACATTACCAAGGCAACAGAAAAGTGTGAAGGTTTTTGGATTGAATAGTTTGCTATTCTTGGCCATTCCATGATTTCGTTCGTTTTGGCGGGAAGATTCGCCATTCATCATTGTTCGTTTATCTTCTTGTCTGTCTGCTTCTTCAAAACTTGACGATCTCATCGTTCTTTGGAAAACAAGAAAAAATAAAGTCACTGTTTGACCTGTAAACGGTGAACAGCATGATGTATGAGGAGTATAATTACATAGTTTGTTACGATGTAGGCCTATTAGTCGTTTAGCAAAAACATTCCAGACTTTACAATCAACACACGTTATCAACTTAACTGGAAGGGGCTATAAACCGGAGTGGACATTGAAAAAAGTGCAGGTCTTACCAGGTCTCCCATTAAATTGTAAATTTTGAACGGTCCTCCCCACAAATCCAAATAGGCCTACATACTGGAGGACTTTCCATGGCATACAACCCTCAAGAATTATACTACGTAATTTGAAACAAAAACATGTGCCTTATTTATTTTAAGTCACCAATTAGGGGACGAATGATCTCATCAACAGAGTAAACAAGAAGGGTGACCCAAGGTGGCACACCGTAAGTAAGTTAATAAACGTCTTACGTAGCAACCTTAAATGGAAAGATAACCTTAGGCCAGAGTGAATTCTCCGTCTTATTCTTATCTCTCGATAAACAAACAGCTCAGAAATGAGTCAATAGTATTACTCCTCCGTACAGAACCTCACACCAACTCCCTGCTCAATGCATATTACGTATTAGGCACTGCGAGTCAGCCATCCTGATAGTGCAGGGAAAGTGTGATATATGTAAGCGGAGTCCGGTCGATAAGTATGCTATCTTAAACCGAACATACATGAGTGAATACACCCAAATTCAACTTCATGTGCCAGGCTTGCAGAGTGGAAAATGCATATACTTCAAGTCTATATTCCCCATCCCCACTCCAAGGGAGCGTCACTGCAGCTATATAATTTGAAGACAACTTGCCACTTGCAGGCCAAATTTCAAGCGCGCTCGAAAATAAACTGGATTCGATCGTGGTTGATCTCAGTGGTATTGGAGTAATACATACATCACTGAATCCAAAATTCCTAGCAAATTTGGAGGCGAGTGAAAAAGGGTCTAGCACCGTCGGTCTCGGCTTTTATTCTTGAGAATGAGTGACTGATCCAGTTCAACTTATTCGTATTTTTTTCCATTTGAACTCAATTTTCACACTTTTGTTTCATGTCAGGCAAATAAATCTGATCCTTAAGAGGCACTTCTTGTAATGTAAAACAACAGGTAAAATGCCCCCACCCATCGCCTTTCAGTACATTAATTTGTGACAGCTAACGGAAAACAAAAATGATCTAAATTTTGCACCTACCCAATTTTTATTTGTTATTTATACCTCTGTAGAGCTCGTGACAACATTCATCACCCACATGCCTTACATTGAAGAAAAAATGCGTTTAAAATGCAACATCACCAAAAAGAAAAAAGCTTTAACCATTTTAACGTAACCCATTAAGTTTCAAAAACATAAGACATCAGAAGACAAACTTTCTTATTTTTACTATAACCTGATACGTAAAAAATAAACGAAAACATCGTTTTACGCACGAATAATTAGTCACCACTGATAAACGGAAGGGTCTCAAAAAATAATCAAGTCAGAACTACAAATGACAAATGTAAAGTTTAAGAACAGTCTGACTATGTAGTCATAAGAAAAGAGGATAAAGCACATCGTTTTTACAGCTGAATAACTGGATATAATTACTTTAAATTTTTCCTTGACGACTAAAACAAAAAACCTCCTTCATTATATGAGCTATTGCATTCACTACATCAAAAGTAGCATCCAGTGAATTTGAGAGCCGATCAACATGTTACAAAGTTTTACTAATGACATTAATGAATTAATGGAAATATAACTTGATTTGAATGAAACCGCTTCTCATTTTTGTAACAAACCAATACGAACAAGATTTAAATATATTTAAAATCACAGTTATATGCCTAAGTACGAACATTTGCTGCAAGGTTTGTCATTTTTAGTCCGTGCAACAATGATGCAGACAACTATGCTGTTACTTGACATACTGTTACTTGACATATCCAGATACGTCGACACAATTTATTTATTGCTTATATAATTTAGTTCAATTGGTTGTAAAGCATAAAGGACCAACATGTTGTATAATCTAGATTGATAAAATATAAAGTAAGATACGTCCAATAAGAATTGATGAATCTTACCTTAAATCAGTTGTTGTAGTCACCTGTGATTGTCTTAGATGGAAGGATGCGGTCAACAATTTGTGGTATTTTTTTCTTCGATCTTTGTGAAAGTCGATGTTTATCGTTAGATTGGTGAACGGATACTGGTCACTAGAAACAGCCTCTAACGGTTAATTAGTTGCTACAAATATTTCAATTGTCTGGACTTTGAAACCACCCTGCAGTTCGAAGTTTGCATTCGACTTTGCTGAAGTACGATACGGTTACGTAACACGATGAGACAATTCATTGATGGCCTCAAGATATTTAAAGAAACACAGTTGAAAATAGAAAAGAAGAAAATATAACTATCTTTGCCAAATCTGTGAATCAAAGCTGCGATGTGTGTGTGTGTGTGTTTTTTTTTTTCCGTTGGGCTGTATATGACTCCCTTATCAAAGTTTGTATCATTCGTTGTGGTAACTTTAGTGAGGCAGACAAGAAACATCGGCCTACTATGAATTAAGTTAGAGCACCAGTGGTGCAGAAGCTCATACCTAAAAACGCTACAGGTACCACAAACAATGACAAATCGCAAGTACCACTAACACAGAATCATTAAGACGTATCACCTACATTGTAGAAGAGAAATCTGTGGGACTATTGAATTAACATAATTCCATTCAAGGACCGCAGGACCCAGCTCACATAAATCCTTGGACAAAAACAACTAAGCATCATTACCACATGCGGTGACTTCTGTTTAACATTAACTGAAGGAGGACTTAAATATTTTGTAGAGTTTCACAAGATGGACCCATGGACTTATCTTGGAATCTTTCAGGCGAAAGTTCTATCCTGACTGTACCACTAACCAAACATCATTATGGCATACCATCAGCACTGAACAGAAGAATTTGCAGTACACAATGTGCAGAATTTCATATGAAGGGCAACAGGGCACACATATGACCTTGAACTACAACTTCTAGAAAACTATAAACAAATCGCTAACCAAGCATAATTATGATGGGCTGTCAACTTTGTTCAACCTCAGCTGGACGAGGATTTAAACCATTTTGCAATACTTCACAAAATGGACCCTCAAATCATCTCAGGCCCTGGACCCAATGTTTCTGTATATCCTAAATGTACCCACTGACGAGTACCATGACAACTCATCTCATTGCACAAATAAGAGAATTTGTTAGAGGAAAAGCATTAAGCAGAATTAAAATAAACGGGCAAAAGTGCCCACATGGGATTTTGCACCAAAACTCCTAGAAAACCATCACAAGTGACTAACCAAGCGAAGTCATGTTTAACATTAACTGAAGGAAGGTTTAACCATTTTGCAATATTTCACAAAATGAGGCCTCAGGCACATCTTGGGCCTTACACCCAAAATTTCGGTATATCCTGAAGGAACCATTAACCAAGTATCAAAAAAAATAAATAAATAAAGTCAAAGGACTTTGCCAATATTCATGAAGAACACATTACAACATGTGCATACCGATTTTGAAACTGAAACACCTTATCATTCTGCAGAAAGCATGCTTACACTAAGCTGTTTTGACCAATGTGTGTACTAAACAGTTTTATATTGTTTTCACAATTTGACCTCTGGCGACCTCAAATGAAATTTGACCTCCACCAAAATCAATGGGAATTTACTATGACCAACCCACACACTAAGTTTGAAATTAGTCAAGATTACGATTCTTGAGATAACATGTTTACAAGGTTTTCAGTGTTTGACTTCTGATGGCCTCAAATGACCTTTGACCTCCACCAAAAACGATGAGGTTCTTCCAAAGTATGTGACACACCTACATACTTCATGAGATTTGTTCAAGCTTCCCTTATTGAAATATCATGTTTACAAGGTTTTTACAGTTCCACCCGTGTTGACCCAAATGACATTTGACCTCCACCAAAAACAACACGGTTCTTTAAATCAATGTGGCACACCTACATACTAAATATGAAATTTGTCCAAGCTTCCCTTATTGAGATATAGTGTTTACAAGGTTGTCACAATTAGACACCTGTTGACCCCAAATGACCTGTGACCTCCACCAAAACTGTAAGGTTCTTCTAAAGTATGTGACACAGCTACATACTTAATAAGAGATTTGTTCAAGCTTCCCTTCTTGAGATATCATGTTTACAAGGCTTTTAGTTTCACCCCTGTTTACTCCAAACGACATTTGACCTTCACCAAAAACTATACGGTTCTGCTAATCAATGTGGCACATCTACATACTAAATATGAAATCTGTCCAAGCTTCCCTGCTTGAGATATCATGTTTACAAGGTTTTCACAGTTTGACTTCTGTCGACCCCAAATGACCTTTGACCTACACTAAAAACAATGTTCTTCCACTGTGTTCTTCCACTCAATGTGGCACATCTACATACCAAAGATGAGAACTGTCCAAGCTTACCTGCTTGATATATTGTGTTTATGTTTTCACAATTTGACCCCTGTTGACCCCAAATGACCTATGACCTCCAACAACATGAAAGCCAAGAGGCTCAGTGATTCCTTGCCATTAATCCACCTGCATCAATTTTTTCCAAGTTGTAATATAGTGAATATACTGTAGTAACCTTGAATATACTGTAGTAACCTTGAATATATTGTAGTAACCGTGAATATACTGTAATAACCACAGGCTACCAGATAAAAGGCATTAATGATGTACATTATTTTCCAATTACTATAGTATATAATGTCAGTTAATAGTGGAGACGAAGAACTCTCCAGCCTGCACAGTGATAGCACAAGTACAGGACACATTCTCCAGGAACAAGAGATAAACTCATGTAACAGTTGAAATGGATGCCAATTACATGAACTACATAAATTCCTCCATCTACATACAGTAAGCAAGTTATAAATTACTCATCTCTTTTGTACCATAAGACTTTCCCTATAAAAAAATCTTTGAAACAACTCATATTTCCACTTCAGAAGACAAATGTATTCCACATTGTTTGATAACAGAACAAGAGCTGTATTGCTCATAATGATTCCTCTGGGAAAGATAAGGTCAACCTTTCTCACCATTTTCCACAGAGGTTATTGGTCAATCACCATTTTCAGACAAACAAATGTCTCAGTTGGGATAAAAAGTCAGTGATGGCTTTGAAAACTATGTGAGCACTTTTAACTTTCAAAACAACAGTAATAAATAAAAGAAGCATGATACCAAATACTGTACTGCTGATTTGTGGACTAAATAGAAACTCAAAGGGTGTATGGTGCTGAATTTAATCAACCAAATTGGGCTTTCAGACACCACTTTTCCACAACACTTCACTCTTATGAGGTCAGCAAATAACTATAGCATAATATGAACTCTGCAAACACAAACATACTTTATCAGAAACCAGCATAATGCCAGGTGAAGATGCATAGATGAAGTTTCATCATTAGAAGTCAGAGACTTGTGAAATTAGTACAGCAACTACACTTTATACACTAACTGACAGGTAAAAGGTTTCAAGTTGGAACTTTCTGAATGTGCAAGCATTGGTAGTCTTTGCTTGGAAGAGAGCTCAAATACCTTCTACCCATAAGAAAAGACAGAAAAGTGAAACACCAGCAAAGGTCTTAACATTGTGTACTCAAGGATCTCAGATGACCTTTGGTCCACAACAAAACCAAACCCAATGATGATATTTATATACTGCATCTCAAAAGAACAACTTTAAAATGTGGGATTATCTTCCCTATGTAAATAGTGTGTTTACAAACTTTTCATTTTTTGATTTCTGATGACCCCACATGACCTTTGACCTCTAGAAACACCCTCATATTATTACTTAGAAAGTCTTACATACCCTGCAAGTTTAAAGTTTGTGCAATGTGCATTTCATGAGGTACTGCAAACCTGATTTGTCTATAGTCTGCCTACAGATGACCTCTGGTGACCTTTGGCAGCCACCAAAATCAATCCCAGTCAAGATCTTTAAATGTCCTTCCCACTCAATGACTTTGGACTGTCTTGCACTTTCCCTTCAAAAGATAGTGTTCACAAGCTTTTTACATTATGACTTCTGATGACCCTAGATGACCTTTGACCTACAAGAATACCCTCACAATTTCACTTACTTAAAGGTCAGTACATACCAAGTTTGAAAATGATGCAACTTGTCGTTTTTGAGATACTGCCTGATGGTGACCTCAGATGACCTTTGACCTTCACCACAAACAATCACACCGAGATCTTCATATGTTCTATCAACGTACCAACTTTGACCCACTTTGCACTTTCCCTTCAAATGCCAGAGCTTTCAGGAGATTTTGTCTCACACACATACATACACACACATGTATGCATGATTACAAAGATTACAGTTATCATAGAAACCAAAAATGCATGGTCCGCATGGGACTTTGGATCAAAAGTTCCTGAACACCCCAAATGGCTCATTACTCATGGAGCCCTGTATCAAAGCTTCAAACAAATCATGTGGGTAGAGAAGCATTGTAAACAATTGTAGGTAGACAGCCAGATAGACAGACAGAGCTCATGTAAAGTTATAAATTATGCTTCGGTGCTTTTAACAATGTAGAATCTGTGGGAACTCAGCTTTTTGTCATTTTCACCTCTCCACCTTGACAGAGGTTCTAGTTCTAAAGACCTTCCAGATTTCTCTCTATTTTGACTTTGTACCTATGTTTCTATCTCCACTTCCAATAAAATGTAATCACAAAATCAAAATTAAAAAAAAAAACACTCAAACTCAAATGAAATTCTTGTAATCTTTGTTTTTATTTTACTCATTTATCAGGTAAAGAAAAATCTACACTTGTCATGGTAACCAAATGACTATTCACAGAAAATATTATTACTTATCGTCATCACTCTGTACGAGTCATCATTTCAAATTATGAAAGAATTATTATGCAACAGAATTCTGTACACCACAAAATGATATTTAACTCATCAAATTAAAAGAAGATAATGGAAAAGTAAAGAAGGCAAGTAAATAAGCCCCCCAAAAATATGGCCACTTCCGGCCATCGCATAAGCCCTGAATATTTCCCATGACACGATAGGGGTAAATGAGCCCATATTAAAGCATCAGTTAAAGTTAGTTGATACTTTAAGTATCAGAGACGAGCCTTGAAACCACCTGATGACCACCTAACGATACTGATTAATTCTTTGAGATTTTAATAAACATCTAAAAAATAAAGAATAAATATGAAGGAGGCATTAACTTTCTCCGTCAAACCAGAGAGTCATCGTTCATCTTAAGTGGAAAAGATTGACCAACTAGAAGCGGTGTAGAACTATGAAATCGTATACTATATACTTTTAACCATATAGTCAATAATCTTGCCTGATAGCATTTTTCTTACTTCACCTATCTCTCGTGTACTTAACAACTTTCTTTCGCGACCCTTACTCTTCTCAACAAGGGGAATGGAACTTACTGAAAGAGAGAACACCAAATAGGCATTTAGTGGACAAAGTTTAAAGCTTGAATATATAAAGAGAAGTGACGTAAATGGTGAAGTGAAGAGAAGCAGCGGTAGGACAACTTCTTGCACTTCCGAAATATATATCTATATAAAAAAGCAAAAAAACATTGACTTCATAGAATGACTATTTACAGAAAAATTCTGAAAAAAAACCCAACAGATTGCAATATCATGTTACTATACAAATTTGGATGTACAAAATAATTCATTGTAAAATCTAAATTTGCTACTACGTCTTTGTTTTTGCAAACTCTCAGTTCGTGATTTAATCTCAATGTTAGACACTCGATTAAAACACACACTTAAGTTCATCACCCACTGACGATGTGGCAATATCTGTCACATGATCCGATCTTGTCTGAGGAAAGGAATGCTTGCGACGACACCCGTTCGAGACGGAGAACAGCCATGTCAAAAATGGATAAAACAATCCCATATTACAAAACCAAATGTAAATGAATCTTCAGAGACAAAAAAAAACAAAAAACAAGTGATTTATATTGGTAAAATTTAACATTACTCACTCTTCCATTCTAATTTAATATCAGAGTGCAACTTTCCAAAATAAAATAGAAAAGAAAAAGCCCAATGAAAAGCAAAGACAGCCTGAGCTCATCTGTAATTGTAACTTGAAACAATTTTGTCTGGTGACATTCTTACTTGTTTTTGAGTTACTTATCAAATAGTTGTTAATATTTGATTTGTTAACGTTGATTAGTCTCTACGTGTGACCACCCGCCTCCCTTCAAACAACATACCTGTTAATGCCAACAAAGTAATGTGCAGTCTGCAGGTGGGCTTGTACTTTACATACAGGAAATCTTGGTGATAGATATTTAAAAGCAGTTGGTTACATCAGCCAACGATGCCACATGACAATCTTGAGGGGGAGAGAGGGGGGACCATTCAATTATAGGTTCAGTCTGACAAGGTATGAACGTATTTCCAACACTTCTAATGAGGCAGTGCTCTAAACGCCGACATCAAATAGAGAGAAATAAACAGGTGAGCTGATGTGAGAGACCAAACATGGAATGTTTCAGTAAATAGTCTCAATAATAGGCAAGAACCAACCTTGGTATCAAGAAAGGCAAACAAGGTCCTCTCAAAAACAAAATAAGAAAAGAAAAAACTGACAAAAGAATTCTCGGCCAGCGACGAAAATGGCAGGCTATCGGTTGACAAGGGATACAAACAATTGGTAGCAAGTACGGAAATAAATACATTAGGCAGACATAAAGATAATTACAACAAACTGACTGACCTTGCAGGACAACCATCTTCCTAGCATCAGTGAAATGTGTTGTATAAGCTCCACAAGAAAAAAAGACTATTGAGAAGCACTGGTATCAGGTACAGGAACAAGAAAGATATACAAATATTTCACTAATATATAATGAATACTGCCTGCAGTCTGCTACCGTATCCAGGCATGACCTAATCACCCATCAGGTTCTTGATACTCCCCCACCCCTCCCCCAGATCTTTATATCCTTTTCTTTGCCCTAAAGTTAATTTTGTACCTTAATGTAACTTACTTATTCTTGATTGAAAGACCAACCAAAAAATTTCTTGCAGTAATTTGCATGACAAAAAAAAAAATAATAATATGGCTTTCAAATGAAATCTTAATATGTAATACCAGTCACTATTTTGAAAGGTGCTTTTGCGATAAAGGGGCAAGGTTAAGTCTGATTCTGTTGTGCTCTTGCTCACCACGTAGGTCTTGGTAGAGCAAAGAAACTGGACACCACGTCATTTATGTTACCTATGGTGTAACATCTATGTTCATTCTGTTCATGATGTTGTAACATGTATGTTCATGATGGTGTCACACTGGGATACCAAATGAGTCTTGCTTGGGCCACTTAAGTGTTAGCGATGAGGAAATTAGGGACTGACTAATGTAGTGTGCACCCCCATAAAGTGTTGATGGAGTAAATTGGCACCATGTTTATAAATGTCTTTTATTGCATTCACCTACCACCCCATGCCCTCTCATCTGCTGTCTGCTGATATAGCTACAGATCAGATGGTGTAGCATTGATTTGCTAGTTGCAAAGAACAGTCACGACAGTGACACCAGATATGAAACCCTCTGCAACAAAAAGGACAATTACAAAACAACAACAGCAGCAACAACAGGAAGCACAATCAGGAAGACATATGCAAAGGGAGGTAATGATGAGAACTTATATAAACATAAACCATTAAACGTAACACTACTGTACCCGTCATTCACACAATTTCGCTGGCAAACTCTTCATTGAAAGAACTTGTCAACATTTCATAGAAATAAATGGGAACAAATCTTACACAATAGACCTTGTTAACTTTTCAGCTTTTATACTGTTCTAATTGGCTAAATCTAATCACTGATTGAAAATAGAGACGTTCTGCATCGGCAGGAGAGAACATCCCAGTCTCCAAGAAAACAGAATGTTAGATCATGTTGATCTTCCAGTCGACATCACTCAAAAATAGACCTCCTCCTTTTTCTCATGATTGATGTCACCAAATCCTGATAAACCTCTTTCAGAGATGGGAGGTGATAGGGGGCAGGAGGCTTGTATGTAAATGGCATGATTGTACAACAGACAAGCATCACATGCACATATTATGCAATTTATCTTAAGATGATGTTCGTGGAATGATTTCACACACACAGAGCTGATGGCAACAAGATGTCTTGACTGAGCATGCTCAGGGTAAGGTCAATAACCTGTTTTCTTTTCCTGCAGTCCACCAAGCAAATCGTACAGAAGGAGAAAGAAATAACGTGAACTTATTCATTGGATTTTGTAAGAGGAAAACAACACGTACACCACATCAAATGATGTGCAAAATGACATCACTGGTGTTGCACACATGTGCAAAGCAATCTGCTTCTCTTCCTACAAAATACCACAATTGTTTCATCTTTTTACAGGGTAAATCGTTCCCAACAAAATATCATCCACAGATACATGAAAGTTAATGAACAGTAGCAACACTGGTAAAACCTGTTGTAAGACAAGGCACTGGAAACAGACAATTGAGAGGCATTAGCACAATAGCGAGCAATGTGAAACAAGGCATAACTTAAAAATTTCAGATACTGATAAGAACGATGTAATCTTTAAGAAATAAATACATAAATAAATCCCAAAAGGAAGGAAAAAAAAAGACAAAAAGGAACAGACGAAAGTTTAAAAGAAAAAAAAACACCCCATCTTCCTGCTTTAATTTCTCAAGAAACATCAACAACACCACTACCAATTATCTTACATTAGAGGCAACATTTCTATCCAGGCATCATGGTTAGTTACACAAAAGCTGCTTTTTTGGCAGATGGACTGACTTACTAGCAGGGATGTTGGCTGGTTGTATCAGCTAGCAGAAGAGGCAGGCGTAGAATTGGAGATAGTAGCCAGGGATCTGGCAGCCATCAAGGCAGCTGCTTGAGCTGTAATACAAAGATAATGAGTGACATCTCATCTCCAGAATCAAGGACACAGGTACAGAAAATTGAATTATCGAGGATTGTGTAACATTAATTACAATATGGGATGATGTCACTGTATGAAATTTTTGTAATTGATATCACATGCATTTTTCTTTCAATTGCCAAACAATATTGTGATATCATAGGGGTAAGTTAGGACCAAAACACCCTTGAATAAACATGTGTAAAGCTATGGATTGTGCACAGTAGCTATATCGTGCAGCCTAAGTCTAACCTTCTGAAATGATAATTTTTTTTCATATCCACCTCTAATACATTTGTAAGGTCTGAAATGTTGATTCCATATGCTATTTACTAGGAGTATGTGAACCAAATCTGCTTTAAGAAACATTGAATTTTTTCAGATGACATTGTATGGGTCATTTCACAAACAATATCAGGAGCAAAGTGTCACATTATTATACTGTAATATCACAACAACACTTATACGGGATGACTAGGTGTGATGTTACAAATGTGTATCCTTCATTCTGCATTTTGTTGTGACTGACGATAGCTGGGGGACAAGATATCTATCAATGGGTGACAAAGTGGAAAACACAGAATGGATAAATGCCAAAACTATTGCTGCACAAGCTAACACTAGCAAAAAAATCTCGAGGACTTGAATTAGTGCACACCAATACAACAAGAATGGTGGGAATACTTGTTAACAGAAAGTCCACTCTGTGGTATCACTAAGGGTGGGGGATATAAATAAACAGGATGGTTGGTATACCAGCTCACCAAGGCAGACAATCTTGAGGACTTGAAAAGTGCACACCAGTACAAGGGATTGTGAGTATACTAGCTGACAAATCACCCACTTTATGCGGAACTTGGGATACATGATAACAATAAAATAATCAGGGTGATCGGTGGACCAGCTCCCAGGAGCTGACAATCTTGAGGCACTTCAAATATGAACACTGATACAAGAGGATACCATTAGAAAGAGAGGGCTGGAGCAAAAGCATGGTAAGGGAGCAATCCTGGATACTCTCAATACCATCAGCAGGGAAATTTCAAAATATCTACGCATCAAGAAAAGCAATTGAAATCTGATACAAAAATTAAGTATAAAGTAAGTTTCATCTTCCAGATTTGTTCATAGTTTTTTTTGTTTTTTTGTTATCATCAATGGCTTTCTTGATTGTATGATCATTGGAAGAATCAAAGTATTTGACTCTTGTTTCTATACCTCACACACAGACCTTGAAAAATATAGGAAGAATTACTTAGTACATCCAAGTCCATCCACGATACAAGTGCCCTGCTTAACAAACCTTGTTGAGGCTAGAAGTAAGTTGTGGCTTGAAAACAAACACCAGCTAGAATTGGGCACAACCCCTTGTGAGAGTCCATGGTAAATTTACTTTTTATCAGCAAATAGAGTGTAATCTAACTTTTCACTTAACAAAAAGCCTAAAGAAAACATGTGTAATCTACATTGTGGTGTGCAGATACTATTTTCTTTTTGTCTAACCAAGAATCTGAAATTAGTTAGAATTACAGAAAGGGTTCAGTGTTGTTTATGGGGTGATCATCCTATAGAACCAAATCATTTACAGAAGTTTACCTTCTCTCTCCTTTCTCCTGAACCTCTTTCTCCTTCTATCAATCGCAGAAACTTCACTCTTCAACTGCAGGTAAATCTTTCTCAGTTCGATTAACTGTTTCTGGATGACGGTTATTCTTTCATCTGGGCTACTGATGTGACTGACATCTAAATATTAAAGACAAGATGATAGGAATGGTGTTTCAATCCTCAAGTATTGACCATTATGTGGACATCCTGATCAAATCATTTGACATTCTCCAGCTTTTAATTCCAAGTAATGTAATTCATCAGGGAAGAACAGACAGGGCAACATGTATTAAGACACTACTATGTAATGGCTATCATAACGGTCACAGAGAAGATAATAGTTTACATTGAAGTTCCAGTGCTTCCATTCTATGAAAAGTGCTGTTATTCCTTGACACGGAGGGGAGGACACTTTACAAAGTGACACCAGTTCCTTTGATATACCTTCCAACATGGTCAACTCATTAAACAGAGCATGTTAACAAGCAGATGAAAAACTGTGTAATGCAGGATCCACCACTGGATACATGTACCATACCTACAATGATTGCGTGTATTTACAGTGCATGTATACAAAGAACTGTTATAAGGCTGACAATACACAACCATGCTGCAATCATTTTCCACTTCCACTTTTTCATTCAAAAGGGGAGAAAAGAAACAAGAATGATCACAAAAGCCCTGCTTCCTCTGCTAATGTTCACAATATAAGTGGAAATGAATTAGGCGTACGAAAAGATTGGCATCAGCTTTTCTTTTTTTTCCTGGCTTTGCAATTTTTCTGACCATTTTAGGTATTAGCAATTTAGCATTAGGTATTTTTAGTACTAAAACATTGAAAATCAAAATGTTCCACTTTTTATGGGATTTAAAGTTCAGAAACTGGAACAGCTTTGTGTACAATGGAATGGTTGGCAAGTATGCCTTGACCACAACACACAGCAGAATTTGTATGCATACCACTGGCACTTGGTACATTTGGCATTTAACACAACACACATAACATTGAGACCCAGAACATTTTACAGAGTAGCATACATACATTTTTTAACATACATACATACATACATTCTATGGCTTTTCGTACAAAGTCTAAATTTAATTTCTTGGCGTACTGTAAACCACTTTGCATTCTGAGCATATGGAGTAACTGTCAAATCCCTACATGTACGTGTGCCAATTGTGTGCCAGAAACAATAATAGCTCTCTGCAACAGTGACAATAAAACTGGAACAAAGTTGCACTCACCTACAGCAAAGTTGTATTTACAGGGACGAGGTGTTCTGGTTTGGTGTTGATGTGATTTATCAGGGCCCGACTCTGGTCCCCTCTTGAGATTTGCCTTGGCTAGCTTGTTCTCTGCATTGGAACTCTCATCGGTGTCGCTGCTGCTGGGGCCTGGCTTGACACTGGAGGATACTGATGTGGTCCGCCTTCTGGATCCCTTTTTCCTTTTGGATTTCTGTTCTGCTTTGGTTGTATTTTCTGGGACCGATGTTGAATGTTTTCTCCTCTTCTTACCAGATCCCTTGTGTCCTTTCTTGGTCGTCGGTGCCGTCGCTGCCTCGGCCACTGCTGGTGCCTCAGTCGGCTTATCTGTACCGTTGCTGCTGCTGACTTCATCTAACTGTTCGTTCTTCACCGACATCACACTGCCACTGCTTGCTGCATCAGCAATGCTGTCAGAGTCACTTTTGTTGCTCAGTCTTGTCTGGATGGTCTCAGTCTTTGTGTCAACCTCTTCCTGTTCTTCGTCCTCCATCGGTGAAGAGATCCCCGTAGCTGAACTCTCTGGTGTGGTCGGTGGGGTGGTGATGCTAGCTGTGATCATCCTGCTGTCAGAGGTGGATGCCTCAGGCTCGTTCTCTTCTTCACGTGAATGCACCTCTTCTGGCGATGGCTTCTGCTCTTCCACTATTAGAGGAGACTGTTCCTCGATAGGTTTGCTTTCCTTCTCTTCCACTTCATTTTCCTCTAGCCGTCTCTTCCTTCTCCTACCTTTCTTGTTGCCTTCCAATTCTGTATCTCCCTTCTTTGCTTTCTTCTCTCCTTTCTCTCTGCTCTTCTCATCCAGGCTTTTTCGTCCTCTCTTCCGACCCTTTTTCTTTTTCTCCTCTGACCCTGTTGCCTGTTTCTCTTCTTTGGTGTTTCCCTCCTCCTTCTCCTGCTTTGCCTCTTCCGGATCCACAGATTCCTCTGTGTTCTCCTCATCTTTCTTCTCAACCTTCTCCTCTTCTTCTTGCAATTGTGTCTCCTCTGGTACTTTTTCTTGCTTCAAATCCTTGGAATGTCTCCTCTTTGATGTCTTCTTCCCTCCATCCTTCTCTTTCTCCAGCTTATGTTCCTTCTCACTCTTCTTTGATTTTCTTTTTCCCTTCTTGGCTTCTGCCTCTTCCACCTCTTCCTTCAGCTTTACCATTTCTTCCTTCACCTCATCCTCCTCTTCATCCACCAGTGTCTCCTCCTCCAGACCACCTTCCTTTTTCAGTTTCGGTGGTGACTTAGGTGGTTGGTTCTCTATCAAATCCTTGTCTTCTTTGGTGTCAAACACCGGCATTTCCGAGTCTATTTTCCTTTCCAGCTCCTCTGGCTGCTGCACCAGAGGTGATGCTTCCTCAGGGACAGGTTCCAAGGCCTTTGGTTCATCACTGTCATCTTTATATTCTTTCTCTTCTTGCACTAATTTGATATCACTCTTTTCAGGAGATGGGGCCTCTTTGCTTGCTTGGATGCCTTCATTTTCATTCTCCCCTTCAGATTCTTCTCCGGAATCTAGAACAACATGGATGAGAGGAGAATGCCCTGGTTATAAGTGGACACATATAAAGCTAATACAATAAAAGTTTAATCAGATGCCTAGTGACTCCACTCCTCATTTAAACTGTGGTCAACCAAAGCTCTTGATTTCAGAAGAAATTGGCAAAAAGATTTCTGACAACCTAAGCATACAAAATCTAGACATAGCCAACAAGAAGACCAGCATAATGGTCCTTGACTTGTAGCTTCTACAAAATATCTTATATCAATCTTACTTCAAGAACTTTCTTGATAATTACAGCATTGCTCAAAAGGTTCCTTCTAGTTCAGAAAATAATGAAATCTAGGATGGCTTTGTTGAAGCCACTCTCCAACTAAACTAGAGATTTGGATGACCCAACACCAGATGAGACACAAGTCTCAATGGCGAACTAGTATCAGTTGACAATGTATGTGGATGAAGGCATATCAAGGAAATGTCAATGTAAGTGAGAAGATCCTCTACAATTGGTCAGGGAGATTGCATTGACAGTGCTACAACTGTACTCCTCTAAGCACATCCATCAATGAAATGAACAAAATAGCCAGAAATATCAGCTATTGCATAACAATTGCTTTCTGAAGCAGTGACTTACTTTCTAGGTCTTCAGTCTTAGTTTTACCCGAAGCAGATGCTCTTCTTCCTCTGTGTTTCACAGCTGAAGAACAGAAGGAAAAGAGAAAACAAGAATGAAGAAGTTAAATGTCGGGAACATGAATGTCTCGTCTTCTATTGTCTGTGTTGTCTGTGTTGTTGTTGTTGTTGTTGCTGTTGGTTTGTCTGTCAACAGTTTACATGGAGCCATCTTGGTTATTTTGTACTTAACACGGGTTTGAAGATTGACTGTCATATTGCATTGTGATCATCCTCCTTGGGTGATGCATAGCTATGCCAAAGGTCTATGTTACACCCACCTGGACATGACTGAACACTTGCATTATGTGTTCTACAGCCATAATATTATTGCAATGTTTTAATATTCATAAGGTCCTCATTTGAATGCTATGCAAGTCATTTGAATACCATGCAACAGTCATTGCAGAATATGCAGCTGTACGTTACATAATCCGCATGTGATCCCCACGACTCTTCACCAGACATCAAGGGGGTTCTGTTTGTTACTTCCATTTATATGCGTAATAGACATAATCTGCATGGAGTTATGAAATAGAATCGACAAGAACCACTAAAGGACTCTCTGCATCAGTTATATAAAGAAATTCAACAACAGCATGGGCTGTGCACTCCAATCTACTGTTGGTGAAACAAATGTTACACAGCACAGACATGAACCTTTTGAGGGAGTCATAAAACAGGCCCTCACTAATGGGCCTAATGCACCTTGTGAGTTGACATAATTTCATGACATTACACTTGTCAGCATTATCAGTTAGGTAAGGCACTTGCACAAGTACCATCATGATGCAACTTTGTGATGAATGTTGCTTGTACATTCCCCTCGTTGACCTTTTGTCAAAGAGTCACTTACCTTCTAAACCGTTTGCGTATGGAGACTCCGAGAGGCTGTTCCTGTCTGACCTGAGGGACCTGGCTGGGTAGAGTGATGTTGCAGCAGGGGACCTCCTACCCCCTCCTGAGACCCTCGGGGAGACCGGCCTACTGACTGTCTTTGGACTGAGTGACGGAGGGCGTCCTCTCTTGGAAGCACCTTTCCCTTTTCCTTTGTCATCCTCCGTTGCCTTCTTCTCTACTTTCTTGGATTTTTCCTCAGCAGCCCTTTTGGCTTCTTCTTGCAACTCCTCTACCCGTTGCTGTTCTTCCTTCTTTTCTCTCCTATCCCTCTTTTCCCGTTCATCTCTTTCCTTCTTCTCTTGCCTCTCTTTTTCTTCTTGTTCCTTCTTCAGTCTCTTCTCCATCTCCTCTCTCTCTTTCTTTTCTCTCCTCTCCTTATCTTTTCTTTCTCGCTCCTCCTTCTCCTTACGTTCTCTTTCTTCCCTTTCCTGTTTTTCTCTCTCCTTCTTTGCTTTCTCTGCCTCTTTCTCCAGTCTCTCCTTCTCTTTTCGTTCCTTCTCCTTCCTTTGAAGCTCTAGCTCTCTCTCCTTCTGCTTCTGCTCCCTCCTTCTCGCTAATCGTTTTTCTTTCCTCTTGTCGAGAGATGATACGATTCTTTCTGAAGTGACCACCTCATCGTAACGGACGTTCCAACCAAGGTAATGCACAGAATACCTGGCATTTTTATCACTACCTTGCACGTCAACAATCTGTTGGACAAAAGGTCATGTTTTTACATTAAATTACCATAGGCATCTCACATTCACGTTTCATGACTGAGATGAACTCTATCAAAACAAAAAGTCAAAACATTTCAAAATAAAGATCAATTGCATATCATGTGACATCTAAATGTTATGATAAAAACACAAAGAATCCTCAAAACAATCCAGGCATACTTGAAAAACATTCCTTGGACATAGAAGAACATACAAAGGAAAATAATGAAACATGAAAAGAAGTTGTCCATAATGAGATGAATTTGATTAACTAACATGAGTGTAAACTGAATGTTGATGGTGTAACATTACTACAGGGTTGGCATTTTACAGGTACCCCAAAAAGGATGTAACCATAGGTCGAATTGTAAACATTTAACTATCAAAACCATTATCCTTATAACCTCCTCCTTTCCTATACAGGTCTGTGGGTATTCTGTACTTAACGTGTCATTCAAATGGCATAAACAGTGAAGTTCAAATCTTCCCTTTGTGAACATTAACACTAGTTACAATTAAATACTAATTACTAATTACATTATGATAGAACTATATGCATCTACTGTGTGGTGTCGATACAAACCTTCGCTTCGTACACTTTATGCGTTCTGCCTCGACCGTACTGCACTTTAACCTTTTCGCCAACTTCAAAATCTGGCTCAAAATCGTCATCATCCCTAGAAAGAAAGAATTCACAGTGCTTAGAGGAGAATAAACACTGCTTAACAGTGACTGAGATGGTTTTTGATCTCTACTGTGAAGTTTGCTTAAAGCTGAGATAAAGGTATTATACAGATATTATATTTGCTCCGTATCTGTCCGTGTTGTAGGACCTTCATACAACACCGTCTTCAGAGAGCAGTTGCTATAGGGATGATGTGAGTGATCACTGACTCAGACTTCCATTAGTGATAGACTCATCTAATCCCACTGTGTCCATTAGAGAGAAACCAGATTCTAGACATCAATGCATTATCTATTCTTGATCACGTAAACAGATGTTATTAAATAATACAGCTTACATTTACAAAGTCTCTCAGCCTATACCTTCAAGAAAGCATCTATCTTTTTAATACAATGACTTGTTATGACACCACGGTCAAAGATCCTATATTCTTCATCCTTTTTGTCTTCACCATCTCTAGATCCTTCTCAACTGTTTTTGTTCTATTAAATAATAAACTGCAAACCAACAAACCTGTCAACATCAGTCTCCTCTTTGGCAGCTGATTTTGCTGCGACACGCTTGCTGGCGCTCCGAGGGGTTACCTTCTCTTTCTCCTCAACCTGGGCATCCTTCTTCTCTTCTACATCTTCCTCTTCATCATCCTCTTTCTCCTGTTCTATTGCCTCTGCTTTTCTTCTTGTCTGAACAAGCAATCGAGATGGACAAAATCAAATAAACAGTGCATGAATTGCCTCTTTCATTACACCAATCTTACACCTGCAGGCTACAATGATGCAGATCTTACAAATGGGAATGTGATTAGTTTTAATAATGTAATTCTAACTAATCAGAGATTTCTGATTGGTTTGAGTGAAGCAGATTATCACATTAAACAAGGATAGGAGACAAACTATCATAGCAACCAATTTTCGGCGATTGTGGAATATCACAGAAAAACTAATGCACAGATATCAACCAATTTTGAACAAAGTTTTTAAAACCAGATTCATGAGCAGAAAACACATTAATTAAGTTAATAATGGAATGTACATGCTGTGCAACTGTTACAAGTTTTCTGAATAAAGTTTAAAATTGATATCAATATTGTGAGACAATATGAAACAGGATAGTCTACACCCAGCAAGTGAATCCTCAGCAAACAAGCTGCAGTCAGCCAAAACACCTGCTAATGGTATGAACTGCATGAATGGCGAAATGAAAATACGAGGGGGAGCATGAGTGATGTGTACTGTGACATAGGCCTACAGACATAGCGCTAAAGTATATCACAACCTAAAGCCAACCTTCTACAAATTCAAACCTTGAATCAAAATATTTTAAGTCACTAGGACTGATGAGCAATAAAAATATCACTTCAAATTTCATTACATACCATGAAATCTGTAATTAACATACAGTCAGCTGTTTACTTTCACAAGCAACGAAATACGCAAGAGGTGAGATCCAGGAGGTGATTAGGCTATTCGCAATATACCTTACCATGTTAGGATATACTGATTATAGATTTATGGACGGCGGCATACAATCTTTTTTCCATTTTTTTTCATGAGACACTTTAACCTATTCTTAGTTTCAGAAATGCATGTAATATAGTTTGGTTTACATGACATGTGTAACCTTTTGTGGAGTGTTTAAGTTTGAAGCAACATCAACAATTGAACTTTTTCATGCAACCTTACACAGCATTATGTGTAGCTAAGATTCTTAACAGCCCCATGTTTTAAGTGCAATAGAATTTCTGACTTAAGCATCACAGAAATTTCTGCAGAAAATGGAGGTGTACTTCCACAAGAAACAAAACTCTAACAAGCTCCACGAAATCTAATTCAACTACAGAATCAGGCATTACAGGAAACCAATGCTAGGTTTAACAATCTCTATACCAACATCAAAATACAATGTCTCGATAAGAAGTTTCCCAGAATAAGTGGGAATCTAGTCTTGGTGAATAAATTACCCAGATCAGATTGACTTGAGCATAGCAAACACATAACAGTAAGTATTCACCTTTTTCTTGGGCACTGGTTTTGTTTCTGGTTCTTCTTTAACTTCCTCTTCTGGTTCCTTCTTCTTCTCTGGTTCTTTCTTCTCCTCTTTACCAGAGGCAGGGTTTGATACGGGGGTCCACCTGTCATAAGATGATCTCCTCCTAGGCCTGGACAGCACACTACTGAAACCAGGCCCAAGTTTCCTGTTATGATCTTCAAATGCAAACAAGTACCTGAAAGAACAAGGCCATCATCATTTATGAACCCAATGGACATCACTAAAACAATATTTTAAGAAAACAAAGGTTGGGAAAAATCAATCAATGACAAAACACAGAAGTGATTACTTTTCAGATTTTTGATTTGCAAAATTTTATTACATTTGCCTGTGAGTGGTCTGCAAGATAGACCATACACTTGAATGTACTTAGTGTTTTTCATGCCATTGTGTAAAGACTTTTCTCTTACTTAAGTCAACTTCAACTTATTCTGGCCTTCATTCACTTTATGATTTGTAAATTTAAGGTTTTTTCTGAAGTTATATGATCATAGCACGTGACTGTTCTAAGCCCCCCTCTCTATCCACATATTAAATATGTTTATTCAACATAAGACGATACAAGGGATCAACTACTACAAATTCAAATGACAAGATGGTGTGTCCAGAAAAAATAATCACTTAATATTTAACATCTTTGACAAATGTGAGACAATCAAAATGCAGACGGGCACACTAAGCAAAAGTATATTATTCTCTAATTTCTTGCATTTCTGACCTAAGATTTGAAGCATGCCTTATTCACAATGGTATCTCAACAGGCTACATATTTGATAATTTCTTTCCAAGAAACAATTGTTCAAGTCACCAGTCAACCAAGTTACCTGAATAAGAGTGACAAGTCACCAATCTCAAGGATAGCTACTAGACAACCGACTCATCAAGAGAAGGGTCACCAATCAACTTATGTAATGAAATATAACAAGTGAACCCAGTGAACCCAGTCTTTGAGAGACGACTTCCACCGACTATAGCCCTCAGCCAACCAATGATCCTTACGGATAGCAACCACTTAGTCAAGTTACCTAGAGAATATGCATAAGGCAGGACAGACACCCTAAGGATAGCCACCAGTCAACCAAATTACCAAAAGAATTGCAACCAATTGACCAACATACGCTTAAAATAGCTACCAGTGAGTCAAGCTACCTAAAGTTAAGCCACCAGTCAATAAAATACTGTAACTCCAAGAATAGCCAACTTCCACCAAGCTACTGGCCCAATTAACTCCCAAGTTAAAGAGATAATCTTACTTGTTATAAGCTGCCTTAATATTGTATGACTGTGGAGTATTGTGGATGGGTATTCCCATTTTACTGGCTATGTATCTCCACTGCTGTTTATCGGTGACCTTCCTACAGCCTCCAAGATCTTGCACCAGTTTGTACAACTTGTAGAGATTAAGGTCTCTGTAACCCAAAACCGGTGGTTTATTGATTGGTGTGCCTGCAAGAGATTGCAAAAGATACATTGGAAACTAAAACTGCATTTGCCTGCAAATACACAGAATCGTAGTGAATGGTAGGCAAGTCCTTGCTGTTGGGAGTTTTAGCCAGTCTTGGTGGCATTGCCTCTTGGGGGAAGGGAATGTCGTTTGCTGTTGGCCCTTTTCCAGTACAATATTTTGATATCACACTGGACAAAAGAAAAAATAGACTTGATCTATCTCATAACGTTGTCAAACTGTTGACGCTTATTGCCACTTCATATTTTGCACAAGACTGTACTACTTATAGTTAGACTATATTGTACTGCTGTGTATTTTTCAACATATGTCTCTGTTTTCACCACTGAAATAAAATATGAAAGAAGTACAGCACAACTCGCTCAATCAAGTGCAATGAAGCCATTCGCATTCAAGTAGTACATGATAGTGTATGACAATGCCATGTTGTACCCACTTAAAGAAGCGGTAAAGCAGTACATGATACTGTGAAACCATACTAAACACAATGGCGCCGTGATGCGTTGAATTTGGAAGCAACGATTGATACTCCAGCTTTATCACCTCGGTGGGAAAAGGTCAAACCACATGTCATGGCATTTTCTGGAAATTTACCCGCAGGGTTCATTCATTACTTTAACTCCTCAAATCGTTCTTGCAGTTGTGCTATTTGCTTTTCTTCAGTGGGTTTTGGTTTGAAGATGGCCGTAGCTCGCACTTACTGCTCTTTTCAAAAGGTCAAACATGCATATTTCTAGGAACTACATTTCATTATGCGCAGGAACAGCATTATGAGCCATACAAGGCTCAACAAAAGAATTTAGCATTCGATTGATAATGACAAGATTGTAGTGCAGAGCACTACAACAACAAAGCAATTTGCAAAATGAGTTATGTACTCAAAGCAGAAACCACTGTGAGACAACATTGTCATCAGTTTCAACAAAAAGTTGCAATCATTTTATCACAACTTAAACTTTAACTTAATCAAACTGATGTTCCTTCAGCAAACAATGATACCACTACAAATTATTAGAGTTACAAATGACTGTTTACTTCTGTATATCTCCCATTCTCAATTACTCTAAATTCTTCATCCTCTTGTTGTGGAAAATTTCTAATTATCCTTCAAAAAGGAGGGGGTAGCTGACTTTGAAATGAAAAGGGGGAAATTTGCAGAAATACTCTTTGAAAGTTTCTAGTATCCCTTGATACTCTGGGGCTCTTACCTCTCTCTTCCATAAATTTATGGAGCGAGGCCAGCCAGGCATCCTTTTGTTCATCGTACTCATCGTCGGACGATTCGTCACTACTTTCTGTCTCTTCGCTCTCCAAATCTCTGTCCTTACTCCTCAAGAGATTTAAATCCCACGTTGACGGCAGCTGCCCTGTCTCAATGTAAAGGACTGCCTTCTCTACGGCTGGAAGCAGAGAAAAAGAAAAAAAAAACACCTTGAGGGTTATCCTGACTAACTAAAGGTGCTTTCTTTGATTTGGAAGTCAAAATATTAGGCTGAGGATGGATTGCTTAGCACAGAAATAGAATTTGAAAATGCCAGAATAACGTGGTTCTGTTATTCATTTAGGACTTCATTAAAATGGATGAAGACTAAAATGATTCATTTCTTTCCTTCACATTGTTGTGTTCCTGAGATGCAAGACATCTGGACAAGGGATGACGAACTTCTTTAGATCAAGTACGGAACTCACTAAATCATTTTTAAAAAACAACATAAAGAGTAACTGTGCCAAGGAAACTGTTCTACAATCCCTTAAAATCATCAAATATTACAAAAAAACCTGTATGACTTTAAATCAATATCTTATTGACACAAACAATTATTCAATACTCCTAGACAGCAGTGCTTTGAAGGACATGTCTGCCACAGTTAAATTAAAGAATCATCCACTGTGGTACTCATCTTGAGTACTACAGTATTAATCTGGCAAATAAAGTCACATGCAAACAATTTACAAGAAGATACTGAAATGGGATTTTCATCGAGCAATGTAGAGTATATATTCCTACCTGTAAGTGGAACATCACATACCATCATTTTATTTGAACGTGGATCTTTTTCTGACATACATACCTGATTTTAGGGAGTTGTTGTCTCCTTTGTAAGTATGATCTTTGGATGAAAATGTCCTCCAGCTGCTTTCAGAAACTGTGTAACTGCAAGACAATTAAACCCAGAGAACAGAGAGATGGAAGTGCAGTTGCAGGGTTGAGATAGGTAAGTGAGGAGTGAAGTAAATAACTTTTTATCGATAGGAACGAGAAAAAAAAAAAACCTTTAACAGAGACTGAATAATTCTTTTGAAAGTTTTGTTTGTTCTACAAGAAGAAAAGACAATGACAACAAAAGAGGAAGTCACAATTGTTCCTGTAGTCACTGATTATTAAGGTCCTAAGATAGTGCAGAACAAAAGAAAAGTAGAGGTCAAATGATGCTTCTATTATGCATTGTTTACGAAGACAAATGGGTTGGTGGCTTACTGAGATAAGATATACAAAACAACAACACTACAAAAGAGTTAACTCATTCAATAATAGCAACAGGTAATCCAGCAAAAGTAGAGAAATGCAGGTCAAGCAACTTGGAACTGATTTGTACTGGATTAATTGACGAACTAACATTCAATGGATGATAAAACAAGGGAAATCTTAGCATTATGAAGGGCAAAAAGTTGCAAATTTGGCAGTAAAGCAAATATTGATTGAATCACTTAGCAAGACAGAGTAGCATGTAATGAAACCCTCCTTAGTCTGAATGCATATGCCACATTGTTTTGTGACATCATCTCATTAATTGCATCATCATTATCATCATCATCATACTCAGTATTTCCTCATCTAAAGCAAGAAAAGTAATAAAAAAAATCCTTGGCTGGTTTCCAAAGGAATAATGCAGAACATGGAACAAAAAAAGGAAAGGAGAAATAGATGGGAAGTATGTTCAGATGAATAACATCTGTCAAAACATACATGCTTTCTATTTATACTTTTCAACTTCCTACTCTTATGTTTTCCCAACTCTGACAAAGCCAAAAAGATTACAACTTATGGTTTTGGAAGGGGACTACATCGCAACTTTGTGATACCCCAAACTTTGTGACCTGTTTTTAACTTTCAGACACTACAGTATGATTACTGATGAAGATTATTTACTATTTATTATCCTTGAATGATCTGGTGACAATGTGGTCCTTCGTTCTATTGGGGGCATCTTTGGTGCAACTTGGGTCCACAATCTGGGAAAGGAAAATAAACATACTGAGCCTTGCAAACACAAACAGATGAGTATAGGTATCATATATGCTAATTAAAAGATTATGACAATAGCAATGACTCCCTCTAAACAAAAATTTTCAATGAGTGGAGATTGTGCTTAACTTGTGATAACATGATAATTGATAGCAATGGCATCGCTAACAATAAATACAAGTTAACGTTGAAGAGATGTTTGCGCCCAAAATGCATCGTGATTACTGCCATGTAGGTAACCACAGAAATGGAATACTGAGACAGTTGTAAAACTAATCCTTTCTGCCTATTCAATCTGAAGATTCCTGTTTAGCAGCAAGTTTCTGGAACACAAATCCTCTTGAAGTCAACTGAGCTTACTGAGCCTAACAGGGACATGATGACGACGAATAACTTGGCAAGAGCTTCTTACAAGTATGCTAGTTTAAGCAATAATTCTGCCATATGACATGGTAAGTTTATCAAATTTTGCAACACTTGAGATTTCCAAAGTGTACTAGGTATTTACTCTGGCTTCTTTCCACGGATTGATCATTATGTAACTCACGATAGCAGTATCTGCTCCTTCAGTCGAGTAGAGTGAAAATAATGACTCAAAACAAAATGTCACTCACCAAAGCAGGAAACCATAAGTTCTTCCTCTTTTCGTTTGTCTCCACGATCACGACTTTCCCGACTGCATTGTCTGGTTCCTCTCTTCGCAACCTCTTGAATATCTCAGACTCGCTGCTCTCCCCGTCGTCCTCTGCCCTGTGGGCAGAAATAGGCCTGGAGTCTTTTAGCATACTTCAAGGAGGGTGGGTAAGTGGAGGGTATTCATTTCTAAAATACTTTTCTGCAGTTTACTTCCAACTCAGTGGTTATTCCTGCCGCTAAAATGTCTGTTGACTCCAAATTTTCTAAGACGTTCATGATGTTGGACCATATAACCAGGGCATACCAAAATGTGTACAATGTGATATTTCAGGGATTGTGTGCTACAACATTGGTTCATATGGTACAACATCAGTAACATCTGACGGTGGACCACATCGACAATGCAAAATAAAAAAGCATGCAATGTGATAGTTCAGGGAGTCTAGGGTAAGGCAAAATTAGGCCTTTTTGTTTCATTATCAAGTGAACAAATAATGTCAACAAATTATTTGGCATTTTTTGCTGATCAATGTTTAAACTGGTTAGCAGTCAACCCATTTTGATTAGCTGACTTTAATCATTGCAGTGAGAATAAACTGAAAACTCCCTTAAATACTGTATGTGCCAGCAGCAGTTTCAAAATTCCTTATTTGCATAAAACAAACATCACTGATACAAGTACCTCAACAGAAAACTAGAGAATATATCAACTTGTAACTATTGAGAAGCAAACACGAAACTGAGTCATAACTTTATGGTTCATAAATTGCAATGCTAACCTGGTTATTTCATCAATTGATTAAATGAATACTTAGCTATTAAATACCTCAATCAATTCACTCCAATCATGCAACATCTTGATTTACATTTCAGGTTTCAAACAAGATTCCTTCACAGTGATGAAGTAACTACCTCTGCTGGTTGATCTGCCATGCTTCTACTACTCTGACTCAGACATTTTTCTCAACACACTAAACTGCCTTTCAATCATTTCTCCTTTTTTCCATGGTAAGTGTTTTTGACAATAAAATACATTTGCAACATGCAGAAAATTTCTGATTTTTATCCCATTGGCTGTGCATTTACGTTGTGGGTGAGGGAAAGGGGGGGGGAGGAGACTGTTCGTGATGATCAATGCAACTCTAACAGTAAACAGACTTGATTGCTAAACCCTTAATTCTGACAATTATGTTCCATCCATTGTGTGATCTAAATCACTTAGCATTTATCATGTTACCCTTCCATGATTCCACATAGAGGAGAAGAGAGGGAAGAGTAAAAATGGCTAATAGCAGAAAGAGATGAAGCCTACCTTGAAGGATGACTTCTTTTTCGTTTTGTTCTGTCCCTCACTACTGGTGTACCAAAGTTTTCTGGGTCTGTTAGTGGTAGGTGATCTAAAGTCTGCAAAGTATCATCAAGAAAAGGAATGAACATAAGGAAATGTTCAAAATATTGTTTCAATTAATTACGTGGTTTAAAGTTCTATCAGTCACTAAAGGCTAAAGATAAAGAATGTACAGGATCTACGGCATCAAAATGTTAGTTTGCACAAATCTAGGCAATTGCTCTGCTCTTTGTACACAGCTTAGACCAAACACAATGTTCGCTACATTTGTTGAGCTCTTCAGGACTAACAAAACTGCAATGCTGTATACAAAGAAACGAAAATCCATTAGCTCCTTTTTTGTGCATTTAATGACTTTCAACAAGGCTTTCCTTTACAATTGAGTAGACAAAAGTTTATCTCATTGCGAAGCAAAAGAAATCTACAAATTTGTGCCAAACAATGAACTGTCCACCAATCTGTGCCACACAAACTCTGTGTCAAGCAAACTCTGTGCCAAGCAATGAAGAGCCTTCTCTTCGGTGTCAAGACATCTATGCCGAGACAATATTTGAAGTGACTATACCAACCTACCAATTTTGGATCAACTTTAGCATCTTTTTTGCACAAAGTCAGTTCAGATGGAAAACCCTTAGATTACTCTAAGACAAAAAGCACATCTTCTTGTGACCGACCCAAGGATTGAACCTTAACATCCCACTTGCTACACATTGTCCTAAAATGCCACCTTTACCCACTTAGCAACAGCACCAACTTGTGAATGAAACAACTTAGTACTGAAAACTGCTGGGAAGGAGGGGGTTTAACAGTATTTTTGCTACTTTTGATGATCTATGATAAAGTTGCGCCCTCAAAGACTTTCTATAGGACAAACCATAACTGCAGAGAGCAATACCAGGGTGAGATCGAACCACCATTTTTGAAACTGAAATCCCTTACTTACGTGTGGTGGATTAAGTGTGGTGAAAGAAAAATAAAAATTGAAAATAAATATAAGCAGGGCACAGACCAGACCACAAGTCAGGAACAAAGTTGGAAACCCCATAAATCACGTTGGATTTGTACTACTTGTATCAACGCTCAAGCATGCTTCAAAATTTTAAGGAAACCATGTTGCTTGGAAATGGAAAAACTGAAATAAAAAAGATTACTAGAAAGCCAAACGGCTTGGTGATTCCTTGCCCCATGATATATATTGTAACAAACATGAATCGCCCACATGACAAGCATGAGATCCCACACAGTTATCCTACTTGAGATACCATCTTAGTAAGGTCAAAACCTTTTGAAATCTCGTGACTCAAAATGACCTTTCACCTCCACTTAAAACAATAGGGATCACCTACCCTATATGGCCATCAACATGCTAAATATGAACAATTCACAAACTAAGTATAAGATCCCTCTTATTTATCACCCTTAAAATATCATGCATACAAGGTTTTGACCTTTTGTCACCCCAAATAACCTTTGACCTACACAAACATGAGAAAACTCCCAAACGGATATGATGCTGCAGGGGAACAAATTATATTTTGTTGTGTCTAATAACTTGATAAAAAGGTAAACATGTTTATTTAATAAAAATTATGGCACTTTATTTTGTCGAGTTACAGCTATTGGTGGCAGCTTTTTCATATTTGATTTTTTGGCATGATGCCCTTCCCAATGGCTATGAGGTCCTTGAAAATTAGCAAAAACTGATATTCCTATTAAACAAGAATCTAGCATGACTTGCAATTTTGCCTTTAGTCTACTTAAAGACACAACACACAGTACAAGTTTCCCTGGTTTGATACACAGTAGTCATTTGTTTAAAGCTTACCTGAACTACTGTAAAGTGAAATAGGGTGTTTAGAATACACCAACATGGCATACAAAGAAATTCGCCTTAACCATTGTTAAACCATTCAGTCTCATCAATAAATATCTGTCAAAGCTTCATCTCCTCAAAACATTATGCATGTGATGAGTAACGGATGCATCATTTGAATTTTAAAAAGTTTGGGTGGACAAATTATTGTTGAGTAACAAATAGCTAAATTTCTGATCTGTGAGAATCTTATTCCTTGAAAATAAGGCTACTGTAATTCGTTATTTTGAATAATCTATCATTCTATGTCCACAAATAATGGCTTTAAAAATAGGGTTTTCTGTAAAACAAACGCCCTATTTCCCTTTAAGGGCTAAACAGAGACACTGTTTATACCATAAATGGTTAAGTCCATTGAGCAACTGGCTCAACAGACTGTATGATTTATTCTGGACATTGTGGTTTCTACTGGCAGTCAACTGTGATAAATTATGTCAGATAACAGTGACCAATTTGAACAGAGGGGGGTCAGTTACAATTTGATTCATTCAATTAAGCAATCACAGTTCATGCACGCTCAAGGGTATTTGATGCAAATGATCAGTAATTTAGTTCTTTTTATAAAAGCTAATAATCCATGGTATATTTAATCAATTCCAATTTACAATTCATGCATGCTCACATGTCCTTATGAGGATAGTGGCAGGTTTGCCAAATAATAATCTTTGATACCAAATTTAATGTTGTCTTCATCTTTTCTTTATGGTTATCGAAGAGACTATGTTGGTGTGTCCTAAAAGAAGTTCTCAAATCAACAAGAGGATTCTACATTACAAGTATAAAATTCACTAGATGGACCGTTCTTTAAATATTGTAGATTCAATTTTTTCACATTTTGACCTCCCATGACCCCAAATGACCTTTCACCTCTGCCAAAAAAAAATAAGGATCATCTACTCGATATGGGCAATCCACACGCTAACTATGAGATCTCTCACATTTACCGTTCTGGAGATATCATGTTTACAAGCAATTTTCAAGGTATTTACCTTTTGACCTCTGGTAACCCTTATACTCAATAAGATACACCTACCCACTTCATATGACATCTGCTCAAGCTTCTCTTCTTGAGATATCGTGTTTACATGGTTTTCACAATTTGACCCCTGTTGACCCCAAATGACCTTTGACCTCCACTGAAAATGATAGGGTTCCTTTACTCAACATGGTGCAACTACATACTAAACATGAGATTTCTACAAGCTTCCTTTCTTGAGATATCGTGTTTACAAGGTTTTCACAATTTGACCCCTGTTGACCCCAAATGACCTTTGACCTCCACCAAAAACAATAGGGATCATCTACTCAATAAGGGCAACCTTCATGCCAAGTATGAGATCACTCAGAGTTACGATTCTGGAGATATCGTGTTTACAAGCAATTTTCAAGGTATTTACCTTTTGACCTCTAGTGACCCCAAATGACCTTTGACCTCCACCAAAAACAATAGGGATCATCTACTCAATATGGGCAATCTACATGCCAAGTATGAGATCACTCAGAGTTACGCTTCTTGAGATATCGTGTTTACAAGCAGGCGTCACACACGCACATACATACATACACACACACACACACACGACATCAACATCGCATAGATTCCTCTGCCTTCGGCAAGGAATCAAAAATGGAATTTTCTTTTGGGTGGCCCTAACAGTAGACTACACCTTGGGATATAGAAACCTTCCACCACACAGATTTGCAGACTTGTGATTGGCTAATGAAAATGTTGGAAAATATGATTGGTATACCTCTCTATGGCTTTGTAAACGATATCGCTTCCAAACTGTCAGTCAGGTTACATTACGGCTGTGGTCTGAGGGCATTCCCATAGTGGCAATAAAACAAAATTTACTTCATGAAATCTCTGGCTTAGATCATGTATAGCGGTGTACCGAGGCTGCACTGTGTTTGCTTTTATAGCAATTTACAGAGATAGAAATATTTAGCACACCAACAATAAAAATATTGTTCTCGATTTCAAACATCTCGCATCAATAATTAGCCCAACAAAACCCATGAAAACATTGCCTGATCTGCTCCTGTATAGGCTCAGATGAGTGTACTTTTCCTCCTTCTTGTTTCTTTCCTATTATGTGTAACATGGGTTGGAATCTGAAATTTCTTAGTGAAAAGTAGGTGGTGGCAAATGCTGAGTGAGACAGCGATTTACCACCGTTAACCGGCTACTTTTGACAGCCGTGCTAATCAGTGCCAATTAATGGCCTTCGACTGTATACTGAGCAATGAAGCACCAACTAACCTGTGCCAAGCAATGAAGAGCCTTTACATCTGTGCCAAGCAATGAACCACCCACTTATCTGTGCCAAGCAATGAACCGTCTACTAATCTGTGCCAAGCAATAAACCATCTACTAATCTGTGCCAAGCACTGAACAGTCTACTAATCTGTACCAAGCGATGAACCATCTACTAAATTGTGCCAACCAACTAATGGCCTACAACTCTGTGCCAAGCAATTGTGAGCCTATAAACCTGTGCAAAGCAGTGGACAGCCTACACACATATCTGTGTCAAGCAATGAAGAGCAACTCACTTCACTTTCATGAAAGTGCTTTTCCCCTTGCAAACAAAGAGAAGAACGGCGAAGGGTCTTTTCATCTCCGTCATCAAATACTGCAAGAGAGTAAAAGAAGATAAGCAACCTATAGCTGGCAACTAATACACACACTGCTATAAATTTAGAAATTCACTAGTAAACAAGATAGAAATTTCATAAACTGGGGAAATATTTTCCTTTTTATTGGTGAACACCATACCTCAATGTCCTGTTTGGAAGTTAAGGAATTTCAACCAGATTTCTTTTCACAGTGGTGAATTGCATTGTGGCAAATTTGTGATGTAATACCAGAGAAACTCACTGATCATCCTTTGTAGTCCATAAAAACGTTGACTTCATTACAAGAAACTTCATGACAGTTGTGAACTTAATTATCAAAATATTTGACCCCAGTCAGCTTGTTCAATGGTGTTTAATTTCACTTCAATGTCAATGTCAACAAAGACTTGTTGCCTCAATTTGCCGGTTACGTAACACACAAACTATGAGATTACTATCAGGTAATGACATTACAAATCATACGTAAACTACCAGACCATGAATAATTAGCAGATCATTAAATTACACATCACAACATCATCAGAAGTTTAGCAGATAATAAAACTCAACATATCACAAGATAACAAGCACGTTATGTGATCACTGATGTCATATGACAGTAAGTAATGATCTACTAAATCACTGGTAAATCAATACTAAATCACTGGTTAGAATTTTCACGAGATTATTAACTGCTTGTGAAATTACTTTGACAAAGTATCAGATCAGTAAAAGGCAATGAAACAACTACAATGACATTAACAGATCATAAAATCATTAACAACTAATGAGACTGCTAACACATCATGTCATTAATAACAGATCATAACATAACAGATCATAACAGATTATTAAAATGCAAGCAGATCATTTGACTACCAACAGATCATGTGACAACTACTGTAGCAATATATTGAGATCACAAACAACATATGTGATTAATAACATACAATACAATGAGATTAAATAACAGATCATGAGATGACCCATCAGATCATTCACAGATCATGAGATACATCGTGAGAATGTTACCAGATCATGAGATTACTGACTGATCATAAGACAATTTGCAGATAATGAGATCATTAAAACATTATGTGATTACTAACATATAACAGATCATGAGATTAACAGATTACTTACAGACAGTGTAAACACTGGCATCATTTAGTTTGGTTATGATTCCATCTTGCCAATTGCCATTTTCTGGATGTTTAGCTTCAACAGGAGCCCCAATCTAGAATGCAAATAAATGAGAGAACAGTACACAGTATTACACACAAGTTGTAATCAAACTGATTGTGATGTGAATCAGGCCAGAAAAAATATCCAGTATTGTATGACAACTTCCAGCAGGAACTTGAGGACATGACACTGTACAGTGTACAGTATGTGCAAGTCTACCATGTACAATGGAGCACCAGCACAAAATGTGTGAATGTGCTTTTACTGGAACTGCAGCACGATGCATTCATTTGATGTGTATTCTGCTGTGCGGGTATTTGAAGGTACAGTACTTTACCAAAGCAATCTGTTGTTGGAAGAAACCTTTCAAGAGTACAATATTAGCGTATACTAGACATTAGCTACATATCTGACCAAAATGTGTTGGACAAATCAGCAATTGAAACATGCTTCTTACAAAATCTTTGGGCTCCCAACCATTTTCAAACATTGGTAACCCTATTTCAGACACAACAATGAGAATGTGACTTAAGTATCTAGCCTATGACAACAGGCTAACTGAATCTTTTAAATCTTGGCCTCCACCAATGTCGAAAGTGATCTTGAAATCAATGTGGTACATTTACATACCACATATGACATTTGTCCATTCCCCTCTTGAGATACCATGTTTACAAGGTTTTCACAATTTGATCTCTGTTGACCCCAAATGACATTTGACCTCCACCAAAAACACTAGGGCTCTTCTCTTCAATGTGGCACACTTACATACCAAATATGAGATCTGTCCAAGCTTTCCTTCTTGAGATGTCTACAAGGTAGAGCATCACAGAGATGCAGACACAGACTCACATATGAATACACACACACACATGCATGATTACAAAGGTTATGACGACCATCAAAACCAAAAACACATCCATAACCAATCAGCAACAGAGCTCAAACTGATCCAACATAAAATATTTCCTTTGACCAGATTAAACACTGACATCTGATTCACACAATTTTGACATTAACACTAGATTCAGATGGCAGAAATATAACTATTGGGGACACAGTTTGTGGTTGACTAAAGGGATGCCAGTGTGGACAAATTGATAAACAGCTTTTGCTGATCAATGTTTCACAACCCATTCTGATAAGCAGAACATGTTAAACATCATATTGTAAAAAAAGTTCTGTGCCCATTCAAATATGTACCACAAGCAGTTAAAAATATCACTTATTGGAAATAAAATTCACTAATTAAACACTTTCTTGTAAAGTTTTGATATCACTTGGTATTCATTTTAAGTTCTTCAGTAGCAGTACACCAGACAAAATAGTGATTTAGATCTCTCACAAAGCTTACATTATTGTAAGCCTACATGCAACTAAATTGAAACTGGGCTTTTCAAATTGCAATGTAAACCCAATTGTGTCATCCCTTGTGCCTCATGGTAAATGAAAACTATTGGTCTCACCTTCAAGTTTCCTTTGACAAATTCATCTTCAATAATCCAACTTGTACTGTCCTTAAAGTTCACCTGAAAGAAACGAAACGAGAAGTGTGCAGTTGACGATCATCCTCCTCTTCAGCTGGCTATTGTATGTTAGTGAGTAACGTGTACCCTTCGTTTGCAAATTGCTCAATAAATACAGACATTTTCTTTCCTTCTTTTTTTTCAAGAATTGTCACAAATAAACCAAGTACCGCACATTGAATTAGCCTTCTGGAACAAATGTTACTGTACACACAAGCTGGTAAACCATTACAGTAGCTTTGCATTGTGGAAGCAACATACATCGTTAATTAATATCTGAGATGACTTTGCATATTGTGGAGTACAGTATTTGCAACAAACCAATCGATGACAAAACAAGCTTTAACACACTAAAAGACGATGTATAAAGAGTGGTCACACGTTTTTATTTTTTCATATTTCATAATGTAAGATACACTTAAATCACATGCCACATCCTGTTAACATTACTTTTAACATACACTGTCTATACTAAGTACTGTAATCTATGGTATGACACTTTCTTAAAACCCAATATAGTTCTTCTTAAAACCCAATATACTGTATGCACTCTTGAGTTTAAGTTAGGTATCAGATTGGACTTGGCTGTACCAATCACTTGCAAAGTACTGCAAATATACTGTAGAACTACAGTACTGTAGAATAACTGTGGAACTACAAAATTATGACCCCCCCTCCTCCATAGCACACAAAGCTTAGATAGAACTTACAGTAGAAACTATTTTTCATAATTTGGTTGTGTACAGTACAAGTGAAATGTGAAATAATCATTTGGAACCCTACTGCAACTCAAGATGTACAGTAATTCCCTTCCACAGTGAAGAAAACTTCATATGGATGAATTTAAAACTATGATTTAAAGATTTGATTAAGTTAAAACACATACTGCAACAAATGCAGGTAAAACTATTGCACTGATCTTCACACTTTTAACAACAGATGTAACTATTCAAGCAACAAGCAAGGAAAAGCAACCAACCCACTGGAAAACTTTGAAAATTAAGATAAATTTGAGCTCTGTCATACAATTTACTGTAGATGCAGTGTACAAATCTGCAGTAAAATGTGACCTCACTTACAGTACTTGCAAGCTTTGGAGAATACAGAAACTTGTCAGAAAAGGCTAAATTATTGCTCTTAAGTGTATGGAATAGTACTGTATATAACGCATTCTATAGCCATAGTTATAAAGATACTATATACAGCATATCACAGGAATGTCCAGACTGTTAATGCGAGCAATACTAATATGTGTATTAATATATTAAATGCCAGCAGTTGGCATTTAATTTTCTTTTGGACTTGTTTTAATGCTAAGCTGAGGTCAAAGAACAAATTATGGTCACCTGCATCTGTAAATTTCTAATCCTACCGTACACAGTAGAACAAAGAACATGAAATACATGAGCAACAGTGCTGGCAAGTTTTCAGTGTCTACCTAGCGCAGAATATTATGAATTAGTCCAACTGAAATGCAATTTAGTGCAACACAAGTTCCCACAAAACTTCAAATTCATTTAGTTCAGCCTTGGCACACTGTACTATGATCGTAAATCAGTGACACTAGTGGCACTATTTATGATTCTTTGAAAGCAACACTATATATTAACCTATATGTGTAGTATGACCACTGCATACAGTAGCTCTCACTTGTAACCAAAACTTAACTCTTGAGTAGGATTTGCTTGTGATAGTGAAACTTACGTAGTCCAAAGTACACCTCTTGCAGGTGTACAGTACTTGCTACTGTACTGATTCTGGTCAAGGACCACCATCAGTCAGGTACTAGCCTATATGCCTACTGTATGCACATCGTCTACAGTATATACTGTAACTAATGAAACAACCTCAAACTGATCATTTATCAGGGATGAGCCCATGTGGTACCAGGTGTTGTTACCCAGCACTGGCACACTTCGTCCAGCACTCATCCAGAAATGACCAACAGTGCCTGGGACTTAGGAGAATACTTTTCAATAAAAAGGTAACTCACATTACAGAGCATTAAAATTACCTGGCACTCAAAATAAAAGAAGGCACAACCCCTGATTTTATAGGACTGCAATCTCCTATAGTGATGGACTTAAAAAAAACACAGCAATGCTTATGAGGGTATGAACCAATATACAGTAGCAAACTACTGCACTAATATTACTTACCCTGCATTTCACCAGCTTCTTATTGATGACTTTCACCTTTGCCTCACAAAAGGCTCCTCGGTATTTGGCACTGACAGCAGTACCCACTGTCAGATATGCTGGAGCTTCTCCAGACTGCAGTAGATAAAGAATAAAACAACATACTCTATTTGACAACTTGCCACAAAAAAAATTTATAAACTGTGAGACTATACTGTACTCTCACTATCTTATCAAAGTTGTCATACACCATATGGTACAGTAAAGACCTACGGGAGGATAACACAACCTTCTTCACATACTTTGATACAAAATGCTACCGTAGAAGACCTCTTGTTGAATATATCACATAGTTCAACAGAAATGACACTTAATATTTTGCTGTATTCTTATGATGATGCTGCAAGATATATCCAACTGTCACAAATTAACATACAGCGGTGATTTAAAGAAAAAAAAAAACTCTTTTAACATTCTTGAATGAGCTGCAGTGCGACAGAAAGACAGAAATTACACAATTTGAAGAAAGTTTTGTAAGGAAAATTCTGTAATACTGAAACACGCATTTTTGAAAATGACTCATAAAGGTTCAACTCTTGCAAACTCTTAGGGTTTTGCCATGACTCTATGAGACTTTCCAGGTGAAATTCTTACTGTAGACATGCAGCATTTCTCAAGTAGCTTATCTACAGACTTTGGAAGTTTCAGTGGTGACATGTTTTTCATTTTGTTGAAAACTAACATCTTTATTTTTAAACAAAAATCATTGGAATGCAGTTATGTACAGTATCTTTAACATAAGATTGGCTGACACTGACTTGGACCAACAGTTCTCTAAAACCGATCTTTCTGCTTTCACTGCAAATCTTCAGACTGACAGACTGTATATCAGCACTGTGTAAGGACGCATTATGCTGTAAACTTAAGCAATTCAACGAACTAACTAGAACATCAACGGTGTAGAGGCTCATACCTGAACACCACGAGGCTACCATTTACATAAATCAGTATTATGTACATCATATCATAATCATAGGAACCACCAGAAGTATCATTATGCATACTGTAGTTTGCAGGATATCATAAACTAGAGCACAAGCAGTGCAGAAGTTGGATCTTTGCAAAAAAATCTGCGGTACACTTAATGGGCACCAACAAATCACAATGCTTCTAATTGCATCACTATTCAAGTTTGACCTCCCAATAACTATGGAATTGTCATTTTTGCACATTTTCTACCTGGTTTGTACCAGCTGTGGGCATATGAATTAGTACTAGTGTGGAAAATGGTTGCAAAGTTTCCACAACCAATTTAACTCATTAACAACTGGCTCAATAGTGTTCATTTGTATGTGTCACATGGGGGACTACATTACTGTAGTTTGACCATTGCTCTGTCAATAGAATCCTATAAAAAGGAAACTTGACACAAAGTTGACAGGTTTGGAATGAGTAGATGAACAACCCAAGTGCTCCTTTAATGTCTAGACCTACATGTATGCCTAAGACTAGATTAAATTTCAGTTAGGACCCCATCTGACCCATTGCCCCATTACTCAATGTGTCTAAGTTACACACAGATCCATCAAAGCATATGCAAAAAACAGCTCATTTAAAACAGAATTTCATAAACTGGGCCGTAGGGCCCACATGGGGCCTTAGACTAAAAATCCCTGAATACCCTGAAGGGACCAGAGCATTAGAGTATTATTGTGACAAAACATCAACATTGTACAAGAGAATCTGTAATAGAAGCATTTTGCAGAATTTCATAACATGGGCCATCGGGCTAAAAAATTTTTGAACATCCCAAATGTTTCACTTCCTATGAAACATTGTGTCCAAGATTCATGCAAATGCATTAAAAAATAATGATATTCTAGCCTCTCTTTGGGGAAAATCAAATAATAATAAAATTGATATTCCATAAAAATTAGTAACTTTTTCCTATAATTTGGTGAAATAAGAGGATGATTTTTTCGGAATTTTTTCGAAATCTGTGTGGTCACACAGGCACGACTACTACAGTATACTTGAATCCTTTTTGGTTTCAATGATAATCGTAACATTTGTACATTCATACGTGTGAGTGTGTGTATGTATGTGAGTGGTATGTATGTGCGTATATTTGTGACATCCTGCCTTGTAAACACGGTATCTCAAAAGGGAAGATTTAAAAAAGATCTTTGTAGGTGTACCACATTGAGTAGAAGAACCCTATTATTTTGGTGGAGGTCAAAGGTGATTTGTGGTCAACAGCGGTCAAACTGTGAAAACCTTGTAAACAAGATATCTCAAGAAAGGAAGCTTAGACAGATCTCATGCAGGTGTACACTACTGAGTAGAAGAAACCTATTGTTTTTGGTGAAGATCAAAGGTCATTTGGGGTCAACAGGGGTCAAACTGTGAAAACCTTGAAAACACAATATCTTACGTAGGGAAGCTTTGACAGATCTCATATCTAGGTGTACTACATTGAGTAAAAGAACCCTATTGTTTATGGTGGTTGATTTAGCAAGTATGACAGGTGTATGACATTGAGAAGGAGGAACCTATTGTTTTTGGTGGAGGTCACAGGTTATTTGGGATCAACAGGGGTCAAACTGTGAAAAGCTTGCAAACACAATATCTCAAGAATGGAAGCTTAGACAGATCTCATACTTGATATGTAGGTGAACACCATTGAGTAGAGCCCTTTTGTTTTTGGTGGAGGTCAAAGGTCATTTGGGGTCAAACTGTGAAAACCTTGTAAACACGATATCTCAAGAAGGGAAGTTTGGACAGTTAAGTGTACCACATTAAGTAGAAGAACCTCATTGTTTTGGTGGAGGTCAAAGGTCATTTGGGGTCAACAGGGGTCACATTGTGAAAACCTTGTAAACACAGTATCTCAAGGATGGAAGCCTGGACAAATGTAATATTTGGTATTTAGGTGTACCACATTGATTACAAGGACCCTTTTGTTTTTGGTGGAGGTCAAAGATCTTTGGGGTCAACCAGGCCTAAACTACAATATGTGTCAGATTCAGAAAGGAGTCCTCATAATGCAATCATCGAAGCCACAATGCATCTGTGCCTTCTGGTTATTTCTTTATAAATACTCTTGACTGTCTTGAACGAAACATGATATTGTCAGAGGTGCGTTCTGAATTTTACAATATTCTTATTGAATCCACAATACACCCAATCTAACTTTTCACTGGTGTCAAACTTAAAATATAAAAAATACAAAAAAAAAGAGCTCCAATTTTAATGAACCACAAAGTCATCTACTGCAGTAATAATTTGTCATAGTTTCCTAGCACTTTTCTAATCTTGAGGCGACTGAAAATTTTTCTTGGCCACAAAAGTTTCTCCTCAAACAAGTTTTTTTAGTTACTTACAATCAAGATATTACTGTAGCAAGGGGTGTAAAAAGCATGCACTGAAAAAATATTCTTTTCTTTTAAGAACTTCATCCCTTGCCAGAGGAATATTCCTTCCACTTAAACTAGGCAACATGAGCAGATTACTGTAATTATAAGTGCCTAGAACTATATCCACTATTCAGACAAACCTTCCCTGACCAAAACAAGCCCGCTATTTAGCACCATTTGGCGAGGGGCATTTTGACACAGAAACGTTTTGACCAATAGCAGGGACAATTTGGACCAGGAAGTTTGGGTCTGGGGTCTATGAGTGGCCTGCTTAGCCAGTTAGCATTCAACATGTATATGGAAATAAACTTTAAGCAACTGCTTCACTGATAAAAACTTGCAGGAGCATGAGCCTAGCGATAAAATCGTAGTAACAGTTGTTTGCAAAATTGGTGCCTTGTTGGTACTATATGTGTGTTATTTGTTATATTGTTTGCACTGTAACTGCACACTTAAAAGTTTCAAATCTTTACAGTGTCTTCCACAGAGAATTGAGAAGAGGGGATGCGACACACAGTGAATGTATGAGTGATTGCCAGGTGATTGCCAGGGAGTGGTTGAACCTCACCACCAGAAATCATTACGATGCAAAATGGTGTCACTTTGAGACAATTATCATTTTATTTAAATGGCAGCAGCCTATTGTCAACTTCTTTTCAGCCTGGCCAGGCTTTTGTAGCCAGGTCAGTATTTTTACAGGGTATTCACTATTTGAGGAAGGCAGTGATTTTCGATTGGTTGACAGGCTGCCTCCAATAACCCCCCACCATCCCCAAAGAACACTGCCTTAAAATATTTGTGCATAACTGTAGAGGTGTATTACAATTCACAACAACAGACAACCTCCAGAGTTGTCTATACTGTATGCGTCTTCTTCTCTTTGTATCATTTTATCATTGTCTAGAGCTGTTTATTCTTACAGATATGTGCAAAAGAAGATAAAAAAACATGTAATCATGATTGGAATCATGATTGCATTGTAATGTAATTGTACTCGTAATTGCTTACTTTTAATTTAGCTGTAATTGTAATCATAAAATCAGAAGAAATTGATTTCACTTACATGTTTTTCTGTTTCCAATGTTTACTTGAGAGGACTTTCTGTCACTGTTTTAGAAATAAGTCAGTACCAGGCTCACTACATTTTAGAAATTATTCTGCCCATGACTGAATGTTGATTTGATGCCTTGATAATAAGCCTGAAAGTTAATTTGTCCAAATTAAGGGTGCCCATCTTGAACTTGCTAAACATGTTTACAAAGTGGAGGCAGAAATTTAGTGTTTGGAAAATGTTCAATTTCAAAACACCATTTTAAGTGTGCATGTACATACGTACTATCACTACTGACTTTTTGATTGACAGCGGGTGAGACAGCAGAAAGCATGCACCATCTGTAGGTAATTTGATTTACCCTCAATCAGTATTACTACAGTTGAACCATGTTAGACATAAGTTATGTTCATGAAGTCTTAAATTTGAACAAATCTTCATTTCATGTTGTTACTTTCTGCCGTTAAAAACAGTGTTTTCCGCCTAAAAATTCAGAGGTGGACAATTTTTTAGGGGGGAAACTAACGTAATCCGAATTGGTTATTTGGGGGCAAACTTGCAAGGGGGCAAAAACCCGTTTACTGCTTAGCTCAGTCTAAGCTAGGCAAGGTAAAGTTACAGTTTCTGAACCATAGTTACCAATACTGATAATAGGCTGGCCTAACAAGTGGAATAGAGTTAGGCTAGGCAATAGTCGATGTTTTTCTGATGTTTCATAAAATGTTTACAGTAGACTACTGTTCTATTGCAGTGAAAACAAAAAAGTTAACAGGCTCATGTCTTGAGTGGTATTTGACTGATTTTTTTCAGCTGTCTCTGAGAAACTAAACTATTAAAATTAAATCACATATGCCTAGGCTAGGCCTACTACCACGTTTACAAAAGAAGAGAGCGGGCTTCCTACACAATGGTGTTGCTTTAGCCTAACAGTGCAACAATGTTAGGTGAGAAAGCTACATACTTATCAAACTATCTATCCAAATTTCACCTTACCATATCGATTAATACATTCCAAAATTTCAGGAATTGTATTTGATGATTACTTCTCTCAACACACTTCTTTCCAAAGAAATCAAAAGGCGTTTGCAGTAAATATTGTTCCAAACACCTAGCTGGTAGAGCATTTGCGTTAAACAGCTGACACTATGCTTTCACGAGAATGTACGTGATATGTATGTGCCGTACCTACATACGTACGTAACACAATATGCAACGTACATACAAGGCCAAGGAAACAGTCAGCAACGCTGAAGTCGTATGGCTTTCGCTGGCTGGCAGTACTATGTATTGTAAACGAGGTGTCGTCATTGAACACAAGGAGGGACTATACACTTCAAAGATGAAGGTTTTAAAGTTTTGAGACATTAAGATTTTATGATTAACGATGTGGTTGGACCATTTCTTATTTTAAGTGGCTTTTTCTAATATATATTGAACGATAAAATATCCTCAAAACCACAATAAAAGAAACTTTAACCAACATAGAAGTAATATATTTCATTAAACCCCTACAAACGATAGTTGCGCCAAAACTAATTTATTTGACCTTTTATCTGACCTGCCATGGTGAGGTAAACAAATTTCCCCAGTACTGTTTTGGTATTGCAACTGTCAACCGGCAATGATCAACAGCACAATGTGCAACCCGTCCTATTTCGTAATGTTACTATACTTAGGACAATAAACTAGTCCAGTTTCATGTCGTAATTGTCACAGATTCTTCCGGGGAAATAGCAGGAATTCAGATTTTGTTCTGTTTTCTTTTAAATGATATCATGAACTAGATTGAAAAGACTCTGCAGTGCATCCCCAATACGTGGTGCGTAACTTTTTATGTCCAAAAAATTATGTTTCTTGGAATTACAAGATCTCATTTCCGGAATGTGGGGCGTCTTCGCTGAAACGGAAACCAACTTCGCTGAGAGTTTTTTCAACACGGTACCTTTGCTGCATCATCAGTACCTGGCAAAATTTGTTTAACCGTGTGCGTCAAATACTGGGTATAAGGTGACACTGTACCCAAAATTGTGATAAATGGTCCAGCAGTTGAAGAATTTAATTTTTCTGGAAGATACCAGTTTGGATGCTCTTAAAGCCCAAAGGACTTTCCACATTCTTCGAGTTCTTGGCATTGTATATAAAGTTGAGCAGAGGAGGTATCAATGAGGGTGCTCTCAAGGTCTGCTGTATGGGACGTCATCACACCATCACAGAGTAGCTTGTGTACAATTACTCACACAAAAGTGCAACTATAGGCCTACATGATCAACATTAAACGGAATGAAAATTTAGTGCTTCCATACGTAACCTCTACAGTCTACGGATTACACTATCAACTCATGACTATATGACAAGTGTTTTAACGCATGTGTTACCTTTTTACACGTGTACATTGTGTACAAGTGTGTAATGATCCCATAGCAATGTGGCAGCCATGCAGGCTAATTTGTGGGAGCCATGCAGGCTAATTTGTGGGGCATTCGGTCATGTGACATATGTCACTTAAAATCAGCAACGTTTATCACAGCAGCATGCTTTTTAATTGTAGCCAAAGGGTAATATGAAGCAAGGGATGATAGCTGCCACCTTTAACTTCACCTCCCTCAGATATAAAGGTCAGGATAATAATAAATCGAAAGAGCCATGAAAGGCCAAGCCATCAGCAATCTGGTAACAGAAAAAGGCAGTTGCAAACTTCTATCTGTACACCAGTGACAACAACCAATTGAATGTTTCATATGTGATGTGAAAAGCTTATAAAAACTAAGTGTGGTGCGGCACAGGTTGGGGCTACATCCCTCATCATGTGATGAAATGTCCTAGTGTGTACAGTATAAGGGCTGCCAACTTCTCACGAATTGAGCATGAGTGTGACTACACTCAAGTGCAACTACACTCAAGTCAAACAGAAGTCTTCAGACACATGCTAAAATGTGCTGTCAGCCTATTAAATTGATGCACTACCCAACTGTTCCATAAACTGTTATGTACACATGAAAGGAAGTATGAACCGAAGGAGCTACCATTCTAAATTGTCAGTCACTAAAAATGAAAAAAATTAAAAGGCGCAGTCACTTGCGAGCATCTCACACTCTCTTCAATGATTTTACACATTCACTCTGAGCCGTTGGTTTCCACAACCCTACCAACCTGAAATAGTGACCTCCCATTAAAAATTTCCATCCCCTCCCACTTTATGAGCTCATGCTTCTCTGAAAAAGATGGAAATATGGCTCCTGCTATTTCAAATGGAGCAAGAAATTATCTATAAATGGCACTATTTTGCATCATTAAGCATCTCAATTACAAAAAATTGCAGTGATCCTTGCCTCAGACCCTTGATCATGTGGCCGCCACTGGCAGCCCCTCTCACTTGAAAACCTGTGGAGAACAGTGTGTACACTTGTAGCTGTCATATATATCTTGTTATTGGCATGACTATTACTTTGCTGGTATGAATATAGCTGCATCTACTCAGCCCTCTCACTAAAAGATGTAACATCATGACAACCTACTGTTCAAGTTTAGATGCTATCTGCAAAGCATGGAATGTGCCATTTCCAGCAATTTAAGTAGCTCTTTTTGCAAAAACCTCCCCGAGGTTTTTCACTCAATGGTAAGCATCTATTTACTGTTAAAAGTCTCACATCTTTCAATTAATTGTGGTTAGTAATGTACAATAATCCCACTCAACTGCGTAGAAATTTTGGTATTCTAGGGCCAGTTTGCAAAGATCAATACCCTAAATAATGGAAAGATAATAGAAAACACTTTAAACTTTATTCTGCCATGGACATTTATTGTTGTGAAATATTTCACGCTCTGTATTAAAATACTGTACATTGTATCATATGATTCATATCGATTCACTCAAAACTCACTCCAACCAGACGGACTCCAACATGTCAATCAATGTTAAATGTATACTGAGACAACTTAAGGAAGAATAACTTACAGTAGCAGCAAGCAACAAATCTATGCTGATAGTAGAATCAAATATTAGTGATCATAAATTATATCAATTAACTACACACTTTCCTAATGGTCACCAGAAATCAAAGTACCAGTAATCTTTTTTTTTTTTGACAATACGAAACAACCTGTTTTTCACTTTTCACATTGATATCTGTCCCTTGCATTTTTACTGAAGAGAGTAGTAAAGGTAGCTTTACTGCCAATTGAAGGCGTTATTAAATTAAAGAGGAATAATTTTTAAGTAAAGGAATTTCAACCCCCATATCAATATCTTATTCCTAACTCAAAGATATTGATGGTTGGAGAAAGACTTCTCTGGAAAAAAGATTTCCAGTTCCCACAAGGTTATCAAAATGTCATGAAACAGCGGCAAATTATTACAAGAAGTCTTTGTTTTCTTTGAAATTGAAGCCCTGGCATTGAAATTTGACACTTAATGTGGATTAAGTATCAACTGAATTTACCTTAAATATTGTGAAAATTAAGGGCACACACCTCTAACTATTGCCATGTTTCTTTTAAGACAGTCAAAATTATAAAGAAATACGAAGTATTTTTCGCTGGGTGACATCATGATGACCACAGATAGTTACTTCTTTATCCATAACTTCCAAACAGAACATGCTATGAGATATGGTTTTCACAAATAAAAGAGAGAAAAACATTAATAATTTTTATAAAGTATCAATTTTCTTCAGTGGCCAGTCCCTTTAATAGAGATATTTTGACCACAGACATTCAAGATTAACAAATATGTAACATTTGTTTTTGACATTGACAATCATCAGAGAAATCAAAATTTATTTTCCAAAGTATTCTTAAAATGAAAAGCTCAAACACAGGAATATTTTAAGCTGCACATATTTTAGATACCACATTAGCCAACTTGCATTACTACTGACCAGAAATTATCAGAGAAGGCTATGATACCCTAAATGAAGAGTGCCAACATTGCTAGCATGTTCTGCTTCCTGAATTTTGATTTGCACACTTCTTGAAGTGCACTAGACCAAAATTTAGAGATTGCTGAATGTTAAATCTGATATTATTGCTCCTATCTCACTCTAGTGTATAGTATCTATGTACTGAATTTGAATTCACCATACACTATGCCCTGTGACCTGCGTTCATTACAATAATTACATTGTAACATGATAAAAGAAACTCACCACCCTCACTGATGAGTCTAGTGCAACTTAAAACTTTTTAATTTACATGGATTAAGAACAAGTATTTATACTTCTACAGTTTCATTTCCTGTAAACAGTCCAAACATGCAAGTGTGTACATAGGGCCGCAACTAATTGGTCTTAGATTTGTCACATACCTTACTCATTTACAAACTTTAATCATATAACACTGATACCAATGAAAAGGAGGTAACATTTCCCTTCTATTTCAATAAAACTGAGAGGTTTACATACAACCTTTCTTAAGAAAAGTAGAATTCCTACTTTTACAAATCCTTGTTCGCAAATTGGCCTTCAACAGTTTTTTTTGTTGTTGTTGTGGCAAGTACTGTAGTCTCCACGATTGCAATTAAGAGATAATTTCTAAATATTGAAACATTGTGCTTGCAAAATCACCTCTTTCTGTTCACTAGTAATCAAAACTTCATGACGCCACGAACATCGTGCATAAGACGGAAGCGCAGGCCTCTTTTGGGGCGATTGTGGACAGCCTGCAATGGGTTTTTTTCAACTTGAAATAACACATTAACATACTAAGTATCAAAATTTCACGTGATTCATATCTTGAGATATTGTGTTAACAATAATTTCAGTGTTGGAAGTCTGGTGACCTCAGACGACCTTTGACCTCTACCGACAACAATGGGGTCTTCTACTAAATATAACACATCAACATACTAAGAATCAAAAGTTTATATGATTCCTATCATGAGATATCACGTTAGCAATACTTAAAGTGTTTGACCTCTGGTTACCTCAGTTGACCTTTGACCTCCACCAAAAATGATAGGCTTCTCCTTCATGATGTAGCACATTCACATGCTATGTATCAAAATTTTACATGATTCCTACTTCAGGATATTGTGCTAACAGAATTTTTGGTGTTTGACTTCTGGTGACCTCAGGAGACCTTTGATCCCCACCAAAAACAATAGGGTTCTTCCTCTCAATATGCAACAGTAATCTATGTACTGAGTATGAGAACTGTCAGCATTCCCTTCTTTGAGAAATTGTGATAACAAGCTAAGTGTCAAAGAAACACACATATACACATGTACACACACCATCATGACAGCATAGGTTTCTCTTTTAATCAAAACCAAAAATAGTCACTGCAGTATGGCAGACAATTTGACGACAGTGTCAAACACCATTTACATACAACTGAAGGATATTGTCTTTGCTCTGACCATTTACAGGAAGAAACTTAGGTTTTTCCTCCCCCCTTTACATCTTCCCTGAAATACATTGACTCTCACACTCCCACCCAAGGTACATTATGTCCAAGTTAAATATAAATCCATTCAAGTGCAAGAAGCAGCAACAGGGCCCACATGGGGTCTTGGACTTAAAATCCCTGAACAACCTGAAGGGACCATTAACAGAGCATCATTGTGACAAACCATAAATATTGCACAATAAAATCTGTAGGAGAAGCATTTTCTAGAATTTCACAAAATGGGTCAAAGGGCCCACATGGGACCTTGGACCAAAAGTTCCTGAACACCCTAAATGGTTCAACACCCAATGAACATTGCGTCTAAGCTTCAGACAAATCCATGAAAGGATGTAGGAGCAGAAGCGTTTTGAGCAATTGTGGACAGATAGAGAGACAGCCCGTGATCGCAATGGCTCACACCGGTATGCTGGTATCAGCTAACAATAAGCCCTTCTCTGGTAATAATCAAATCTTTACATGTGCTAAACTGATTCTAATTTCTGCAGTCTACTAAATGCTTGATTGTGTGATATAACTAACTACTCAATGTCATCTCCTAGTAGTTCAATTTTTGGAAAAAGGATATTAAACTTACAAAATGATTTGCATATCACATTTTAACATAAATGATGGAACACCTTCTCTTACTCATTAACATTAGGATATACATGGAGCAATGCACAATAAAGGAGACCAGCTTCAGTCTTTCACGAAAACAAAAAAATGTTATTAACCTGTTCCACAGAAGGTGATTGAGGAAGACAAGGCTCAATGCACAAAGACAGAGTTTCTGAGGGATGACTTGATGTGCATGTGTTGATTGAAATGAAACCCCTTAGACTTCACCGGAAAACTTTGGACATCTTCCAAACCACTCTGAGAGTCTGAACGTCTTGACAGTCTCATTTCTGGCAGAGTATTAAACATCACTTGAAAGTAACTATCAAAACTGGACCAGGCACTGTTTATCTGTCTCATGGTAATTTTTTTTTTACTTCCTTATGCTTGTCCTCTGCAAACATATCCACGAACCTCTGCTTGAATGACATCCGTCTTGCAAGAGATGGCTCATCACCCATCTGTCATCTCATGCAGTACTTGTAGTTGTTATGAAACCAGTACAGGACTGACCGTCATGATCGACTAAGCAGTCTTTTACGGAGCCTAGTGACTGCCGCACGTGTGGCTGGCCACAGCATGTATATATTTCTCTTGTACCATTCTCTGTTGTAAGATCTGAAAGTCTCTCTGTTCTGTTGCAAAAAGTTTGTGTAAAATTCAGCTAATTCTTCAGCCGACAGAACCCGCTTGGTCCCTGAAATTAAAACATGAACAAATAAAACAAACATCATTAAAAAGTATGTCTGTGTACAGAAAAGAAACCTTTAAACAGACAGAAACAGCTGCCACAACTAGTTGGATAAACTTTGTTATTTAAAGGTGCTTACCCAGTTCTGCACATGTTGCTGTCAAATAAGTGACACTTTAGAACTGATTTGTTTATGACTGAAATTCATTTTCCAGCTGGCCCTCTTTTAATTGGTTGTGGTTTAAATATTTGTGGAAGCATAATATCACACTTTCATACATTTTGGTTGCCCTGATACTTTTGCAATACATACATGCAATTTTGTTTTGCATTGTCCAAGAGGTTTAGTGTCAGTTTCTTTGGGACCAAAGGAAGAAATGAATGCAAAATCTTATAAAAAATCTAACTAACTTCAAAAATCTCATCAAAAGAGTAAGTAACCTCCTGTCCACTCCACAAACACACCAGAGTATACCCAGAGCACAGCAGTGGTTTGTGCTTTACTATATTCCCTATCAGAGTTATAGTATATCCTCATTCCCTTGCTGTGCCTGACTTTACCTCGCCTTTCCCCTTCTCATACTTGTTCAGAGGGTATGAATACAAAGAACTATAATTATTAAACAAGACAGAAGGAACCAGCCTAGTTATAGTTACAATGTCAACAGAAAAGCATCACTTTTAGTACCAGTTCTAGTCTAGATTAAGTAGCTGGTGCAGATTAATTTTATCAGCTTAATGCACATGTGGATTGATTGACAGACTGTATGCTTGCAATGAACACTAATAACTCAAGGTGCATTGGCTACCTTTCATCAGTGGCTTTGTTGCCCATGATGTCTTGTCATGCATCAAACTGCAATTTTTCTTCCTACGTGTTATCATCAAGGAAGCATTGCATATTTCCTGTTGGAGAGAGGAACTTTTATAAAAGACTGACTAAATACTTAAAGGAATTCTCCACTTTTGCTTCTCATGTCTCTTAAAAGCATGCAAACATTATTGTAGGCCAGTCATTGCGTTCTCATTTTCAGGAAATATCTCAAAGAATTTGGAAAATTAAATTCAAGGTAAGCACCTGGTGCTAGAAATCAATTCGTTGTGACATAGAACCGACAAATGTAGATCCATGATTTGTGTTGATTTTTATCCCAAGATGTGGGTTGCAGTACTGTGCTGATCTTTTATTAGGTGATAAAACCTTAGTTTCATTGGGGAATGGCATAGACCTACCTTTCAAAGCATTATTCAGGAGCTACCTAATTGTTTAGGGATTAGTTGACTTAAATGACATTGCTCTGTAAATGATGGTGAGCTGGTAGCCACCAATAAAGGATAGAAATACCTTTGAGCTAATTACATAGCTAAACAATAGCATAAACCCTCGGTTTGGTGGGTCTAAAAGTACAAGCAATAATTAAGTTTTATGTCCATCACAATAACAGCTCCGCTAGTTGCATGGGCGAAAAGTATCTTACTAAATGTAGACATTCATGGGGTTTTCATAATCTCTGAACTAAAGAGTTTTTGTAAAGCAAGACCTTGCCAAAAACACAAACTGGAAAACAGTATTTGTCGGTTCTATGTCACACATTTTCAGGCTCGTGCTTAAGTTCAACTTTCAAAGCTTCATTTCACACCTAAGGTAGCTTCCTCAGGTAAAATCATTATGTTTAACTGATAGAACATTAAATAATCTCACATATAGTGTTAAGTTTTCTTGTTGGTGGAGAATTCCTTTAATAGTAATGGAAAGATGGAGGGAGCTGGCTAGATATATCATTATATTCTGGGTACTGCCTAAGATACTATCATGTTCTGGGGAATGAGTACAGTTCTAATTGGAATAAATGGCTCTGCTTGCAAATCAAAATGAGGGAATGGACTTTGAAGAGAACAAAAAATTTTCCTTCATTTACAAACAGTTGAGGGAAAAAGAATAATTAATACCATCTTCTTTTGTTATGCTCTGTCCTTTGAAAGCGAACATATCCTGTGTGAACCTCTGTTTGGCCTGAGGAGAAAACAACACAAAGTTTGATAAATTATCTGGTTCTCACCTTTAAATACACTCATTATGTCGCAAGGTCTACTGGCATGGTATTAACACATATCTAACAAAATCTCATCTTATGCCCATCTTATGTGCTACATAGTAACATTCCTGATGATATGAACAAAAATCAACCAGTCATTCTGATAACTGTGAAAAGTTAACAGGCAATGTCACTCCTCACATACACTTGTCTAATCTACATTACCAGTGTAGCTAGTCTTAGCAGTTCCATACCCAGTTGGTTGATACAGGCAAAACAGGGGAGCCACCACCAGAACTAATATTTTACCAATGCCACCACATCTGGATTACAGATCTTCCATCTCACGACAATTTAGCATCACCAGCTGTAATTCTGTTACAAACATCACGAAGCAGATTTTGCCTACAATAGCACTAACAAACAACAAGAAATCAATATGAAAGATGACCTTAAGAAACTTGTCATTCTGTTTGCTCCAAAATTCCTGATTCCAAGCGAGGGTTTGTTCCTTCAGCAAACGATGGGCTCTCTCAGCTTTAGTTTCATCCTTTGGCTGTGCACATAGCACTCTGTGGAGATTTGATTTACGATCCACTGGACCAATCCAATCTTCAGTTGGGAAAGAAGGTGGACTTGCTGCTTCTGTCTCTGGGTCAGTCTTAGATTCACTGGATCTCTTCTAAAAGTAAATCAAAAGGACACAAAGGGGGTACATTACCAATACCAAACCACACTGTCATTTCAATTACAAAAATCATGTACCACTGAAAAAATCAACAGATTTGTGCAAATTCACAGCAAAAAGAGAAGAAAGATTTATGAACAACCTCACCTACATTCTTAACACAACTACTGCACTCCCATCTACCATGCCAAGATTGTTGGCAACCTTCAAGACCTCCTCTGGCACCCTCCAGTCTAATATCTGACTGGCGCCTCATTCCCATTCCGCCATCCTATGTGCTACTGTAGGTGTGTGGAAGTCTCATGTGTTTCCTATCTTCGGATATCATTTTAGGAAGGCTAAGCATGTGTAAGAATTCCGAATTGGAGGTAAGACTACTACCTCTGAGGCGGGCCCCAGTGGGGTCAAGGGATGGAACCCCTTGTGGGAGTCCAGAACGCAAAGGCCCCGGAGATTTGGGGTTCCTAGCATATCAATGGGGTAAAATTATTGCAGGTGAGCACAAAAAATATAACTGAAGACTACCTACAATATTTGGAATATCAATCACAAAAGCTTAACGTTAGGCTATTTGCGTAGTTGCAATACACCTTTTAAATGTAAAGAATAAGTGTCACTTAGAAAATGTCAGGCCTAGAATAAATGTCTTAAATGTGGCACTCTTCATTAAAAAGCTAAATATCATTCCGGTGGCAAACTGATAACGCGAAACATTGTGTGGTAACGTTGCTCAGAATCATAGACCACATTACTGTAAACAATACACGTATACTGTCAACTACCTGTACAAGTTCCACGGGTTTGACTTAGGAAAATCCTGGCATGTTTCCCAGAAAAAAGTTTTTAACTGAAAAACTGTCAACAACTGCCCCAAAATGGTAATGTTGGTATCTGTCATGAAATACTATAGCTCTAGAGTAGGTAATGAATAAACATTCCACAGTTGATTTGAACTTGAATTTAGAGGGATCACTATCTTTGCATTCACAAATATTGCCACTTTGATATTCCCTTCCCCTTAATTTGATCTTTGGTTGGCTAGCATCACTTTTCTAAGCATCTATTTCTGTTTTTACCCTTTTAATGTTGACAATTTTCTCATTTATTTGAGGAATTGTAGTGTGGTGTCTGGATGTTAACCCCAGTTTGACTCACACAAATAACATAATGCTCAACCCTGTCACCTGTTGTAGCTACAACATTTGCACCCAACTTTTTTATCACTGATGAATGTGACCATTAATGGTCAGTAGGAAGTGTCAGGTAAGAAAAAGTTGGAAATCATCTACCCCATATTTTAAAATTTTAAAAATCATTACATGAAGAAAGAACTTTTGACAAACTCCTGTGCGTGAATCTACAGAAATCATCTGTGAACAAGCTAGCGACAAAAATGGTCAAGGACAAGTCCACAGATTGAATGGTCAAAATCATGATTGCAAGTTTGTAACATTAGGCGGCTACTGGGAATACGCTGCTCTAGCCTAGACCTAGCCCTTGAACAGGGCTGTGCGTTACGTTACACTCCACACCGAATGCGTTTAGGCCATGTAAAGTACCGCACAGCCCGGTCCAAGGGCTACTTCAGCCGAGCCTACCTCTCCTGTGCAAATGCAGTAACGTACAGTTGACTAATTAAGCGAGGGCGATTAAATTAACAGTGTTTTAACTTCCTTTTAAGACATTACAAGGCATGATAGTCAACATCTGGCCAAAGTTCTTTGGCACATTGCATTTTCGGCTTATTCTTTACCGTTTACGGGTGCGTGAAGTGTAACAGCGCGAAGTTTGGTGTATGTACTACTATACACTATAATTTATACTATAATGTCCACTGTGCATTAGTGGTGACCTAACCTAAGTTAGGGAACTCAATCTGTGTTAGGCTGGGAGTGGGAGCTTACGTTCAATGTTGATGCTGAGGTGCCTATACGTCTCCTCTGATAAGTCGGTAAAAGAGGGAGATCTTGAATCTTTCCCCCTCCACGTGAAGCTTCAAGGACCTGACTCGAGATGCGAAAGGTAATTCTAAGGTTACACAACATCTTTACAAGTTACACTACAGTCCACCATCAGGCCCCTGGTCACTCACATTCACTGTCAATAATAACAACGGATCTAGTAATGTGGAGCTAGACAGATCAGTGTTACCAACACTATACATTGCTCGCTCTGCTAGCTCTCTACACTGATAACGATAGCGCCATAGCCAAAGCTATGGCAAGCCAATTTGTCAAGTCGGTTAGTAACTTATTGCACGTGCAGTGGTGTTGATTTGCAGAAACGTTTCCCTTCCTGAGTAACAGGTTGTATTCTTTGGCGTCAAAACTTTGACAAAAAATATAAATGAATAAATAAGTAAATAAATAAATAATTAAATATAAGCTGATATTCCCAAATACCATAATTTGTCCATCTCCTTACATCAAGACTGAGGAAACTGATTACAGCTCAAGTGCTTAGCATACTAAAATCTCCCAGATACTGGAGCAGAATCAAACCTTGCTGATCTTTATGGATAAAAAATTTTTTTTGAATATTCCATTTCTCATATAATTACCTCTTTTATCAGAAATGTTCACTGTTACTATCAATTTACAAAGTACAGGCCCTGACTGTGAGGCATACTCAAATACCAGTTGATTCTTTTCTTTACAGTCTGTGACTTTGGAATGCAGTTCTCTAACAAATTATATTTAAAGGGAATAAGCAGTCATCCCTACTTTACTTTGGAAAATCAACAAACTCTTGCAATTCTCTTCTCATTTCTCTAATAAGTATATGTGATATTGTTGAATATCTGTGATGCATGAGAAACTTGGTGTTATGCAGAACAATTAAAAACAAAAATGATATCAAGTAATGAGAAAGAGCCATGTATGCCTGAATTAGCAAGGGGGGACATGAATTCAGTTTTGGGTGACAGCACTTTCCCTTTAAACAACTTGTTCCTTCCATCTTGCTGCCTCCAAGTGGATATTTCCCCTCAGTTTGATCAGAGATTGGCAAACAAACACTTGGTTCCTCACCCAATCAGCAGACTAGTGCCACCATCAATCAGCAACTAATCACTGCAATCACAACTAATGGTAATTGCTTTTGTGGTTTCTTGGTATTTGTGGTTTTGTTCCTTTCAACTTATTAAAATGGATATGGGTTTGCATATGGAACTGACAAAAGAAAAATAAAAAATAAAACAGACCTACAGTTGTCTGTTACATAGTGGGTGGGGTACAAAACCTGCGTGATAGTTCTTTAATAATGCATATTCTTAAGTGTACCTCACCAGAATCTTCTACAAGCAGCTGCTGGGAATGCTTCCAAACTCATGAAAGGAGGGGCCAAAGACGTCACAGACATACAGTGCCTGACTCAAGCACTTAACACAATTAAAGACACAAAGAAAAGTGCATCTTTAAGTTTGATAAAAGGGATTATTGTTTATGTATTCAAATTCCATTTACAAATTACAAAAACACAAAACTGAAATTTATCATGATCATAACTTTATGTGAAAATCACAGACTTATACTAAATGGTAGATGATGACATACAACCCATCAGAATTTTTATTTGCATCTAAATTGTCTTTAAAAAAAAAGTATTGTCTTGTATCTGCCTAAAGTGCAATGGTTCCACAACTCAGGAAGCATCCATTTTTTATTGTTAGCCTACAATATAAAGTAATGTTACAGATTAACACATTTCACAGATGTTTGGCCATTTTTAGTTTTCAGCACATATCCGCAAGAAATGCATCTCTCAGAAATCTCCACACATTTGATTTTGCATGTGGACAAATGCAGGTCTTATGTTTGTCTTGACCTCACCTTTTAACTTATTCAAAGCATGAATTTGTTAGATACCTATCGTGAACACAAATGGTGTGGTTTCCAAAACTATTTTGTACATAAAATGCATAATCAGAATGAAAATTGCCACTTCTAATTTGAGATACATCCATGTATGACCATAATGTGCATGTCCCCTTCATTCACGCCATGAAATTGCCCCTTACAGAAACACATGCTTCTAAGTACCAACTATATGGGTCTAGTGATTGGGTTTTTGAACTGCAGACAGAAAATGAATAACTGGTCAGAGGACTCAATAAATAAACGTTTTATGCACAGCTGAAAAATTGCAGACGAAATCTGTTCTAGGGGTATTTCTTAATATGGTTGCCATCTGCAAAGCTATTGTTTTTCATCCAGCCAGAAATCAAAGTAGCTTGGAGAACTGAAGTCAATACAAGAAACAGTATTTAATTCAGTAAATAATGTTTGTACTTTCTAATTTCATTGTCAGGCTAATAATCACCATGACAACAGCTACCACCACTAATTGTTTACTTCATTTATATTTCTTCCAACGTTGCATTTATCGTGCGTATAACGTATGTAAACTTTCAACTCGGTAATCCTTAATTATGAACCTTCAATGACAAAAGGTGGAGGGGCTTACTCATCACTCATAATCTGCATTCCATGTTGAAGATAAGTGAAGATAAGGCTTAAGCCATGGACCTGGAATGACCTGAAAGAACCAATCTTTTATTATACTTCTTAACAAAAGTGCTAATAGTTTGGGGACCAAGACTGATGTTTAAAAACTATTACTTCTGCAGTGTTTACAATGGTATCTAAAAAGCATCTGCAGACATCATATGACTTCAAAAAGAAAAAAATATTTTTCACTCACTAAGTACTTAAGGGCATTGCACATATCAAGTTAAAGGTTCAACTTTCTTTTGATTCTGAGATTCTAGTGATTTTCATGAGTTTTCTAAATCTTTGTCACCATTGTTGGTGTGGCCTTCAAGTGATATCTCAGACAACACAGTATTTATTGTCGAAGGGACCTGTTCAATCGAAGAACCAGCTGGTACCAGATCTATTTCCTAACCTGCGACTACACTGAGATTTTGACCCTTTCCAACCATTTCCTATTGGTGAATAAAAGACATAAGTTTGTTCAAGTTGTTTCATCAGTGATGGACAAATACTGAGGGAAAGTGATATTATAAACAGTTCTCAGCAAAGCCTGAAATCGATATTTGTGTTTTAATTACATCTCCATGTAACTGATTTCCAGGTACATGTAAGGGAATGTTGATTAATTTCCATTTTTCAATGGTCACTATCTTCAAAATCAGACACAAAGTCTTCTGAATACGCACTGCCATCATTCTTACTATCTTGATCACTGTCCTCTGTTTCCGATTTAATAACTTCCAGGCTAGGTCTATCGACAAGATGGTCATCTCTCAACGCATCTTGCGAAGACTCTAGCGAATTGTCACCATTCCTCTGATGGTGAATAGAATCCACTGAGGCCGACAAGTCTGATGGTAGGTTGACCTCAACAGACTGGTTATTATAGCCATTGTCATTGACAGTTGTCGGTTTGGTCAAGACAATCCTTGATGGAGGGTGCCTTGGTTGTGGAACGGGTGACCTGGAAGAAAGTGGTGGCTTGGGTAGTGCCAATCTGGACAAAACTGACTGTGGTTGTTCTCTTGTGTGTCCATTGTTCTTGAGGTCTCGGACTTCTGCTGGCCTTGGGAGTTCTTGCACCGGTAGCAATGGGTGTGCATCACCCTCTTCCTCCTGCACTTCAACATCACTTGCACCTGCTCCATTACTTGCAAATGTTGGACGATCCATCGATACATTCCTTTGAGGATGATCCTTCAAAGAGTCTTCAGATTCACTGGAAAAACTTGGTGATGCAGAGCCTCTGAGAGTTCCTTCTGAACTCGTTTTGGCCCTCCTCTCGCTCCTTCCATCTTCATGAAGAGGAGTATGGTAACTGCTCTTTGAGTCATCAAAATTATCAGAATACCCCCCACTGCTCCCAGAGGCTGACTTGGATAGCTGAGAATGACTGGAATGAGTAACACTGCCCTTAAATTCAGATTCAACCGAATGTGTTGGAAATCCTGGTATCAACTGATTCACTTTATCTTCCCTCTGTTGATCCTCATCATCTTTGTCAACTCTCTCTCTTTCACTTCCACTGTCACCATCTGACTCTACTAACGACGGACTCGGAATAAACACTTCAATACTTCTACCACTCTTCTCACCTGACATTAAATCTACGGCCAAAAGAAAACAAAGAGTATGTTTTAAGTCAAAAGACTGGACAACAGAAGCCATTTTGAGATAGACATTACACAGAGAATTATTTTCTTCCCTGTTTTTTTCTTAAATATGATACTCCAATCAAAAACCCAGTCAATATTAGTTGGTACTGAACAATGTTGTTTACTTTCCAACTAAGTAACTCTGACTTGCAAGATGAGCTAACTTACATGTAAGAGGGTCCACACTTAAAAGACCATAACATCTATTTTGTGTCTCATTAAAATATGTGTGTTTCTCTTGGTGATATGTTAAAAACTTGGAAAAGAAAATGCTCGAAGGACACTGAGTTAATCTAGTAGTAGTAGAATCATAAAATATTGTCTTGATAAAAATTAATCTAGCATTTCCATGTTTTATGTGTAATACAGTAAGCACTGCAAGATGATGGATCCAACTACAGTGCTATAATGTTGACTCATACATAAGCTATGCAATGACAAATCTTGCTTGGCCAACCAGTTTCGCTCCCTCATCCTCCATACAACTATGACTACAGGACTTTTCTGTCTATGCACGTAAAACGCATCATCCTTTTCCGAAATCCTTGTCAACAAACACTTGGGCAGTTGAGTGGGTGACCAATGGATCACACAGGAAAAATTATTACAACAGCCCCCTGGTAGTTTTGTCCATTATTGTGGTAGTAGACTTACCATACTCATGATTTACTGCATCATCACCAAGGTAAATACCATCTGCAGTTTCAAAGACAGTGCCTGTGTCTTCAGGTTGCAAGTGCTCAAACTGATCTGGGCTCTCTTGTTCCTCCATTGTTAGATGTTTCCTGGGAGTTGGTATTGGTCGCCTCCCTCCAAGATGTGCTTTGGAGTTTGAGCCAGCTGACATATGTAAAAAAGAATGGTTTACTTAGCTTAATACATTTATACATGATGTACATTTGTCTCATACATTCATTCACTGTACAATGTGAAGAAAAAAAAATACTGCCAGAAACAAAACCCAAATATCAGTATAATCCTCAAGATTTAGACTGTGTTTGGCAAGTTTGAAACACGTGTAAGATGTTCGTAATTTGCAATATCTACTACTGCATACACTGCATCAATGCACAAAGGCTGATCATTTCACAGAATAGAAAGCATTGCAAACCACGGACAAGCAATAATTTATCCCCTTTCATATCTCATTTTGCTGAACAAAACAATGAAATTGCTACACAAATTTATGGAAAATTGTGTGGCAATTTTTGTACATGCAACAGAAGGGCTTTTACAGACTTTGCGACTCCCTCACTCCCCTTTCCACATGTTTCCCTTTCGCTTTAAATTGATGAATGATGTGTGCTGTGGGTATAGTACATACACCAAACTTGCCACGCACTGTCAAACTTTGCCCACCCCTAAAAAATAAGCCAAAAAATGCAATGGACAACATTTTGACTTTTTGTAGCTTGACAACATTTTGACTACCATACCCTGAAATGACTTCAAAGTAAGCTGAGACACTGTTTGTTTAATGGCCCTTGTCTGATAAGTCAACTTTGCAGTGCTGTATTTGCACAGGAGAATTAGGGTAGGCCTAAAGCATCTTGCTTGCAGTCGCCACCTAATGTTACAAATTCCCAAATCATCATTTAAACCGTGCTCTGTGGAAGTGTTCATGACCATTTTTGTTGCTTAGAAATTCTAAGGTTTTACATTAGATGTGCGACGTTTTATACATCCATGTTACACATCTGTAGGAACTGATTTAGTACAGATGACATACAGTACTACGTTACGATCGCCCTCTAACATTTGAAACTATCATCCCTAAACAAATAACTCTACAGCAAAATTCTTCTGAATGTAAAAGTAGGACACTTTGCACAATTTCAGTAAGTGCAAATTTGGCTATATACGATCCCTTTGATGTAAAAATTTCAAATCCAACAGTTTTGTAAGGACTTACATTTCAATGGGAGATCTCTGTTTCTCCCTTTTTTCCCTCTGAAATGTCTGGTATCTTCTCCGGTGACAAAAGAGGGTCGAGATGATGATGGTTCATACGTTGCCTTCATGTTTTTCTGCTGCTTGTATCTTGTCCTGCTTTGGCTACTTTCTGCATTCTTCAGTAATGACTGCCTGTCTTCCTCTGTCTCTAACTTCTTAAGTAATTCAGGGTTGTTTTTCTTTAGCCTCAACTTTTGAGAATATGTCATCTTAAACTGTAATTTTGTTTCTCTTTTCTTGAGCACTGGTTCTTGCCTCAGCCACCCCTTTGTAGCAGGGACTGGCTTTGAAGAAACTGCACAAAGCTTGTGCCTGCATGACTGGTGTTTCTGTTCATATGGAAGAGTTAAAGCTGGTTTAGATGCATGGACAGGCGTGAAACCTTCACCTTCTTGAATGGGAGAAATATTTTCCTTACTCTCTGATATAAGTTCCTCCACAGTTTTGTTAAAATGATCTGAGCTTCCACCAGTTAAAATAGATAATTCTTGCAGGAGGGCTGTCAAAATTGGCAGAGTCTGCCCTTGTAGCCTGTCTTGGTGGTATTTCTGATCTAAGTTTTGTGGTTCTTCAACAGCTAATTTAGACCTGGTACCTTTAGTTGACTGGTAGGATACTTTATTTGTGCTGAACCTACCTGATGATTGCCTAATAATTTTACGCACCTTTTCCGTTGAATCATTTTGTAGCCTATACTGTACTTCCATAGATTTACTCAATATCGATTCTGATGATTCTGATAAAACTGCCTCCTCTTCTTCAGGGAAACAATTCTTTCCATAATTTGTCACTGATCTGGCTGGTCCTCTGCTAGTATTTGGATCCCACTCAGCATTGAATATCAATGGGGGAGGACAATGTGTATTGACTAAAATGGCTGCAATGTCACAATCATCATTCCTATGGACAGGTTTTGTACTTCTCCAGTCACTGGCCTTTTTGAAACCTGCTTGCGTTTGTTGATGGCTTTGTTTAATTGTTGAATTTTCATACAATTTGTCATGTGTATACTCTGAGTCAACTACATCATCCTGAAGCACTCCATTTTTTTCAGATCTTAAAATACTTGGCTTAACTGCACCTGTATCATCTTGCTGCTCATCAATCGGAGGCAATTGTGCAACTGCTCTCCCACTCTCATCAATATCACCTAAGTCGACAGTTTTTCTCTTGAGACTTAAATCAACATTCCCAGAATTTCTTTTTCCTGGTGCTGTGTTACCGTGAGAGATGGAAGCACTGGGAATGTGCGGTATGAGACTTGTGCCCAAACTGAGTAACCTGTATCCCAAACTAAGAACACCAACTTGCGATCCCATTAAGTTGAATACTGGGTAAGTGTCTTTGTCACCATGGACGGATGGATCAGACAGTCCTTTTAACTGAACATCATTTTTTATTTTAGAAATAATATTGGACAATGGGATGGTGCTCACACCAACAAGTTTGGCTCCGTCATTCCACAAGTCTGTTATCATGGCATACAATGGCACATTATGCAAGTGATCATGCAGAGAGGACAGATCAAATTTAAACATACACGATTTTCCTTTGTTCATTTGAAAATTACCTCTAGCATCTAATAATTCTTTGAACTTGAGAGGAAGTTCCCCATATGAATCGAATAGTAAGGCTGCCTTAATGCGATCTTGTTCTTCTTTGTCGAGATGTGGAATTAACAAAGTTGGAAAGTCAAGGAGACGTATTGCTACAGCAGGGAAACGACAGGCGACGGTAGCTACATCTATACGAAGATATTCCACTGCAACTTCAAACGAGAACAGGCTCTCACCCTCAAAAGAGGCCATTTTCACTCTTGTCCGTACTTGTTCAACATAAAAGATGCCTTCCTATGTTACACGTACATACAGCACTGCAGTTGTCTAGCTCTAAGCCTAAGGAAAGCCTAGGCTAGGACAGATATGGTTTGATCAGAAAAACTACTACATGTACACAGTGCTAGTGGGGTTCGCTGGCCTGGATCGATACAAAATCAAACTGCCGTACTATAGTACGTGTATGCTGGAATGCGACGGATAAACTACCGTGGCTCTCAAGTAACATTAAAAAAAAATCGAGGTTTCGAGATGTCGATGTTTCTATGTTTCGACTTGTTCGTCTCGATTTTTCTATATTTCGATATCTGACATCGAAATCTCGAAACGAAAATTTGAAACGTCGAAATCTTGAATGTCTTTACAGCGCGACGGTACATAAACAAGCCAGCAGTGAGGAATTTCCTTCGAAACTTATTGTTGTGTAATAGCGCCATGATTTTAATTGCTGTTCGTGCCATCGAGAAGAACAGGACTCATTTTTTCTGTTATTCTTTTCGAGGGTTTGTTTTTTGACATCATTACTTGTAGCTGCAATGTGAAATTATGTTTGCGTCTGAGACTGTCGCTAAGTTTGTCATCACTTGGGAGTCTGCGTTCCACAAATGTAAGCATAAATACTTGCTCACATTCAACAAAATGTTATCGCCAAAAAAGCAAATTTGTACACCACGAAAGATAATATAAAACAAAAGGCAATGAAATAGGCCTATGAAAATCGAACTTCAAATTCATAAAATAAGCAAAATCAAAGCGTCGAGTAAAGGGTTATACAGGGTCACACATCTCCAGATAATATCATAGATGATATCCTGTTACGGATCGGGTAGGTGTCTCACGTGATAAGCAATTTTAAATTGGCCGCATTTTCTGACTATGCACTCCAATACCATCCATTTTACCTTTTCCTACTAAGTTGTTCGAACGTCTAAGCGGTTACGAATCTTTTTCAACTTGAACTATAGAGCTGTCGCTAATGGCCTAAAGGCTTATGCAGTAGAATATAGAATTGTAACCCTTTCTTAAAATCTTTCTGAAAATATCGTACTTTTCTTGGAATGTATTTTTTCCTTCTCAGCGGAAAAATGGGGGATCAGAAAATACAGAGCCTATTGTTCGAGGACGGTGCCCATACAGACATATCCAATTAAATTAAGTATCCGTCTTGATATCAAACCGGTTTTGATTATGTCATGATCCATTCACAAACTTAAAAGAGAAATAGTGAGTTTAGAGTACATCAAAATGGCATACAAATAAAATAGCTTTAACCATTGTTAAACATTTCAGTCTCATCTCTTCATCTTCTCAAAACATTTTACATAGAAGAGTAAGATGCATCAATTGAATTTGGAAAAAGTTTTGGTGAACAGATTATTCTTGAGCAACAAATAACTTAATTTCTGTTTGTGAGAAACTTATTTCAGTTAAGGCCACTGACCGATTCCTTATTTTGAATGATCTGTCATTCTATATCCACAAACCGTTCGTTTTAAAAAGTTGGTTTCTGCAAAACAAACACGTTATATCCCTTTAACTTATATATAACGGCAATGAACAATGTTCGTTACATCAGTTCCAATTTTCTTTTAACTTTGGATAAATTCCAATCGTTCAAATGCTCAAATAACTGTAATTGTCATCTTTATTTGTACTAGAGATAATATAATTCCCGTTGGTCTTATGCATCCCGGTAAGGAAAAATGCAATGAACAGAGACGGATTGCCAACGAAATGCTTCTGAGCTTTTGATGATCAAAGCATCGATGCTAAAAATAGAGCTCGAACCTGCTTGGTGAAATATGCAATGAATCCAAAATATAATACACAAAATTCGGTAACATCCTGGAGGATTGGACAGGGTATTCTATTTTTATCCCTGGGTACCTCAGGACAATATGCACCATTGTTCCTGCATCATTGTCAGCCCCGTATCCAGGGTGGGGGTTCAGGAGGCTCGGACGACAACCCCCACCCCCTCCCCTCCCACAAGGTCTGGAATTTTACTCAGCCTGTGATAGTAGGCCTACGTAAGCAATATATATATAATGAGTCATAATGTCCGGGGTAAAATGTTCCTCTTGTGATATACTCGAGCCCATCCCCTTCACTGAAAAGCTGCCTACGGGCCTGATTGTTTTTAATGACGTCAAATGAATGATGTCTCACCTAGTCTTAAATTGGCTAATAACCTTCATACAGCGTTACCTGGTTGCCATGACTACATGTTTATATACAACGGTATGTTTTCCCTCATCTCTTATTATCTTCAATCATGAAGGGCTGAGAAACAAGTTCGACTATTTTTATTGCCACAAAAGGTCCTCGCACCGAAAGCACATATGGTATTTCTCAGTCTTAGGTGGAATAGCAATCATTAATTTAAAATAATAAAAATCGGTCGAAATGATACAAAAATTTAGCCTCTCAGCAAAAGGGAAGAAAATCTTTTGTGCGCCTTTAATAAGGAGGACGACATTAAATAAAGATTGCACTTTCTGTTCCTTGCAATTATGCTGAACGAAACTCAACTACACTCGAACTTGCAAATATTGCCTGCCTTTGTTTCGACACAAAGCATACATTTTTTTTAAAGTCGAAGAAAGACTCTTAATTATTCCATATTCTCGATTTGCTCAGTAATTACTTCAAAACTAATAATATGTTTGACTGCGATTATTGGTATCAAGTACCCAGTACTGCTTTTCAATCATAGGAAGTATTCTCAATTTATCGAAGTTTGTTCTTCGATGTCAAAGAGATGTGAAGAATGACATCAGGAGGGTATGAAAACGAAACTGCAAACTTTTGTTTGAGTTTTTCTCCAAAACACACACACACACAGACCATCGAGAAAAAACAAACCATTCTGCTTTGAGTGTGTGCTTTTCTAACCAAACGAAAATTGCTTCTATAGGAAAAACTTAATGAAAAAAAGATCAGAAACGATGACTTCACTTCGAGTACTTTGTTGATCAAATTTCATTCCAGATTAATTTTCTGATGTCGGCCTTTGTTATATCATGATGGAGCCACTAGTGCTCAGATTACATAGGCTAGTTGACCTTTGACACAATTTTCCCTCTTATAGCTGGTCTATACGTTCACTATTAGACCGTCATATTAATTGCCGTCATTGCAGTCATGGAGGATATCGAAAACGTTTGTAGTAATTTCGTATTTTTTATTGTAATTGCTTCCTACTTGTTTCATCTTGGTGTCTTGTTTACGTCAATACATAGTGATATTGTTATACCAATATATAAGGTAACTTTCCCCTCACCTCTTACAAATACATGCAAATAAACAACATATATATAAATTGATTTGTATTTAAAATGAGATGTCTAAAACAATTGAGAGGCAAAGAAAAGTGTGTTGACATTTTGAGTAATACAATACACTAGGATGCTACACTGAGTTAGCAACTGTTCGCCCTGATATAGTAATAACGTTAACAGTTAGAGGTTCGTCAGTGGCAAGCTTTCAATGTTCCTGTCGGAATCCATCTAAAGTAGATCATCACTATATGGGCCTATTGTGTTATTAAAGTCTCAGCGGATACCGATTGACACAAAACACATCGGCACCAACATGGAAATGTTACTCCACGGTACCAGTGACTTAGATGTGGGAGCGATCTCTTTTTCTTTTTTATTACTTTTTGGAAGGGGACGGCTTTTGGGGATAGACGGAATCGCTTAAAGTCATGACAGACTGACTAAGATCTGTGTGAAAAAAAGAGGATAATCATAATGGCGATAAAAAACTAATTCAATTTCTACCCTATTTTGGATGGCAAGATGCCCTGGTTTTTTGAGGTGATGGGTATCGCATTATTATTTCCCTTTACAGTGTGAATTAGAGAGGAATATCTCGACCATTGTAAAAGTCGCCCACCTTTTTTTTCGCTTCCTACACCTATGAAAAACAGACGAGCCTTGCAAAGGTAGCGGTCGAATGATGGATAGTTTCCTTTCATAAATAAAATATATATAGACTATAGAAAAATAAAGAATGATGTAAGCAAACCCTGATTCCAGACTTTTTTCTCTAGAAAGATGTATGTCATCTTCTCGACAGCTGCTTCGGCGATCTCATATCACCGGAACTGTGATAACCCTCAGATAAACCCTCAAAAGTGGAGGCAACAACTTAAATATATGACAGGCAAGCCGTTGCGAGAATAAGTGTAGTAACTCTGTGTCGATTTCAATGGATTCACTGCGAAAGATTTGTAAAGTTTTGTACCTCGCATATGTACACGTTCTTGGCATATATTTCTTGACTTTACATTGGCAAAGTGCCCTAAATTGCCCACAGAAATTTTCACTGTTCTTGAAAACGAAGTTTGAAATTATCGATAGGATACCTGCAACGATGCCTTCCACATACACTCAAACACACTCGCACAATAATAAAATAATACAAAAATGGTTCCTCTTAAAAACAAAATCGTTACATTTGATGCCCTCGGGACCTTCTCCCTAATTTTCCATGGGACGCCGCTGAAGAAACATCAAATAAACCCAGTAATCAGAATGACACGTACACAATGTATTGGCTGTCCTTACAATCAAGCAACTGACTAGCACAAATGTTTGCTGGTAAAGGAACAGCACGTACACCTACGTGCTCAAGGAGCCCTGCCTTCGCGTTTAAAACTAACAAATTGACTGTTAATAAGATTGGAAATGTTCCCCTGTTTGTTTTTGGTGAAACTTTATATAAAGGTTAGACGTATGCACTTTTCGCGCCAAAGTCGACAACTCTTACTAATTTCAGCAAATGAGCTCAGTCAATAATGGATGGGTGCAAGTAACTAGAGCTAATGACAACCTTTGTGGAATGACATCATCCAAGCTATCAGTAATAACGCACGCTTGTCTCTCGATGAGGCATCAACCTCTCAGAGAAAGTTATTCACTCATCTACGCCTCACATTTAACAGCGCACGGATGACGGCAAAGTCATTTGCTAAGATACTCATGTTTCGCTAAAAGGGAAACACGCATAGGCACTATCTATATCTATATATCTATATGTTTAAACATCTATATGTCTACATATCTATATGTCTATATATCTAGGGTTATATATATATATATATATATATATATATATATAGATATAGATATAGATATATATATATATATAATATGTGAAAATCCACGTATGCTCCATTTGATATAAATATAAATATGTTAACAAATATGACAATTTTGAAGCACGTAAAAAATTTTGTGCTTCAAAATTGTCATATTTGTTAACATATTTATATATATATATTCATAGTACAGGTTAATGCATTACAATAGCAGTTGTTACAGAAGTTAGTAAGTAATACCAGCTAAGTTGAAGATTAAAACTATGGACATTTCGGTTCAGGATTGGTTGTGAATCCTTCATGAAAAGAGACTGATGGTCTTACGTTTTTACCAGGTATTCTCTACATGGAGAACTTTAATATCAGCTGTTTTTCTTGCGGTACCAAACATTCTAGGTAATGTAAAGACCGGTAAAAGTTTTCTTACGAGAGACGGAAGTAATGCCATTATCAATGCTAACATTACCAACCATGAATATTTGAACGCCCCCAAAACGGTAAAACGACCACAGTAGACCAAACAAACATAAAACAGTCAAATGATCAATTGATATCAGAAAAAGCATCATCCGTTTGGGGGGCAAACTTTACATTTTATCATAGTCCTTACCTTACATCGTTTACGACAATGTTCGCAAAATACCAAGAATAATTTTCATTCAGATAACTGTTTAGTTCTCTTTGCGTCTATTTGGTAGTAAACTGAGAGCGGATTCAAGTTTTATTAATCATCTTGTCCCAGATATTCTTTTAGTTTCTTACATATTACACATGCGAGACGATACATGATAGCCGTCAAAAAAGGGAAGAAAAAGTAGTACTGTGCCGCATTGAAATCACGCACAATTTGTATTAAAGGTAACATATCTTTACTATAACAAGCACCGTATACTAAATTGATATATCGTATATATCCTGACCTCGTTGTGATATCCTTTCAATTGATTCACGTATCCATGGAGCAAGCTTATGACTTCTCGACTGCCGTTTGTACAGTATTGACTTCATCTTAGAAGTAACTGTGATCTTGAGTTAATTACCCAATTAAACGTCTCTTCTCCTTCCTTCTCGAACTGAATCCATCACACACATAAAAAAAAAAGTATATGTAAGGCACCGCTAATGAAAATATGGCCAACTCTTGTCAATTTCAATCCGTGCGGGGCACACTCGTTGACAAAATAAAAGATAAAGGGACTATATTTAATTGTTCCATCTGGTTAACCCTCCACCTAAACTTGCACATTGTTCCAACGTTAACGTGTGATCATTGGTGCATGCAAGTAAAACTAATTCCTTCTTCAAGTCAGTCAAGTAACGCGAGATGACTGCCGCGCAATTAGCTTCTAAAAATGAAGGCGTTTGGGCTTTGTCTACCCAGTTTGTGCAGAGAAAAATTAAATTTTTTAAATTGATCAATGATAACAACCGCTATCGTAGGTAATTGTAGTTTTGTGACAAGAAAAGAACGAAGAGATAAAAAAAAAAGAAAGAGAAGGAAAAGTTGAGAGTCTCACTTTTTTTTTATTATATCTTCGTCTTATTCTCCATTGAATCTACTTTGCTTCGAATTTAGAATAAGGTGCACGTGATGACGTGACGTCTGCATCTGCGCAGGTATTCAATCATATCTAAACGAAATTCAATCAACGAATTGATACAATACGTGTATAGTTACAACCATACATATATCAATAAATGCTCATTGTACACCAATTCTCGCTTGAATAAAACGGTGTCGATTGGCGGGAAGGATAGCGGTGAGTACATAACAAACACAAAAAGGAACGTATGTAGAGAAAAGTACAGATGAACCGGAAAACAACGCAAGAACGATATGATGGCAGAAACGCAATGTGAAATGATGCACAAAGGATAAACATGTATAGAAATGTATGGAAAAGAAAATACACGAAACAACAAACGGTAAGCTATACGCGCATATGATTACCGTTTGTTTTGTGAAATTGCTTAACACATGTTATTTGCATCTTACATAAAAAGGTGAGAGAACCATTGTGGTATATTCCTGGGAGGTACGGTATGTACGCAGTTTGATCCCATGAAATGACTTTACAAGTAATCAAAAATAATCAACTAGTTCAACGAAGCCGCCTGTAATATTTCTGGACGAATCTACAACTTACAAAGTGCACGATGATTATAACATTCACGTTTAATATTTGTTGGATGAGATCGGAATATAAGACGAAAAGTGGTAAGGGATAAGAAGTGAGGGGGTAGGGAAGTTGAAATGAACAATGGTTAGATTTCTTACACATTCCTGTATGTATTAAATATATCTCCTATCTCATTTATATTTGAGTAGGATCTAAAAAACCATGGAAACAGAGGCAGAACCTCCGTCATTAGAATTAAGAATTGTTTTATTGTTTTACAAAGAAAAGGAAAGCCGAAAGAACTATGATAGTGGAGACTTGTTTTTACAACTGCCATTATTATTATAAATACTATCGGGGCAACGGAGGGGTACTTTTATTAACACTGCGGGACACAGATATCTACTTCTGAACTTTTAAGTACACACTTGGATAATTTATTAATGTTGATTTCAACGCATCTGAACGTGGTGCTCGGTGTACGCATTTGTTGAAATTATTGAGGAACTAAATGTAGAACTAAACAAATAACTGCGCCCTAGCAGCGTGACGGTAAAAACATAATCACCCAAATCCTTCTCAAGATGGCCAAATGTCTGTTGATGATATTCAGTTCCAAACATGATCAAAGCTATGGAATAATCCGAGTATAGGAAAACAATGTCTATGTTGGTGAATACAATACCAGAATGTACATGTTGAGGTTGACTTATTCTGCTATATTATGACTCACAAACTTACATACCGTAATGAGATAATCTTTTACAACAATCATAAGACAAACACAGATAATTTCGTTTCTTTCACAAGTTCAGTAGTTATGCAAAGTCGATAAACCTCGAAACAACACTTTTCTCTTGACTTAAGAAGCAAACTTAATTTTCGATAACTCGCAACAAGTGGTTTCACGTCGGAGAACAGTTTAATTTTTTTTTCTTTCACACTACAGTGTGATACTACAACATAGATGTATAAATATGAGTATCAAAAGGCAATAAAATATTGTCAAACGATTTCTATATGCATAGACTCAGTGACCGAGAATTTAAAAGTAGTGGGAAGTTGCCCCAGCAGTAGATGAACGTTTATTGCCAATATTAATGATCAGTGTAACCATGACGTAATTTCCTGACAGTTGAAATAAATTATACGTTTTTGTAATAGAAAGACTTGTTTGTGCAAGGTCCCCCTTCCCTCTAAATAGGCAGGAAATATTTTTCTAGCAAAGTTATGGTTCCAAAGTGAACAATAGATAAACAAGAGGAAACGTACATTAACCTCAAATATTTCCTTAGAAAGTGAAACATCCTCAAATTGCATTTACACTCTCTTTCCAGTCAACTTTGTGAAAATCTGGCAAAAAAAAAATTAAACTTACTCAGCTTTGAAGTCAGTAAGTGCTACTAGTAGTAATTGTTTCTTATCCGTGTATGGAGCTGGGAGATTGTGTCATAGTTCCATCATTGCAGTACTATAGGCGTTTCATTAAGACCTCCACATAACAATCTCATGTACTCCTCTCGAGGGGGGTATTTAGCTTTCGTGTCCTATTAAAATTAAAAACAAGCCTCCTTTGCAAAGATATTGACACTGACTTTTCTTTTTGGCCACACTTTCCACCGATGGTCTTTCGGGATCTGTGATCCTGGAAGCTCATTGAAGGGAATTCTGCTGGTGAGAGATGTGTGTCGTCTCTTTCCCACAGCTACTAAGTCTTCTTTGTAAACTGAATGCAAAATCCCTTAAGATCATCCTGTTTTCTGGATTTCTTTCTACGAATAAATTATGCGCCAAATCACTGGGTTCAGAATTATTTTAAGAGACCTTTTGTTTTCTTTGAACGGCAAAGAAACGATTGGAGCATTGAATGGGAATGTAGCAAGGACTGACAGAGCGTGGCGCAAAAAAAGAAACCTCACAGAAAATATAAATAAAAAATATGAACGTAAACAGACGGACAGAAAAAAAAAAAAACCAAGAAAAAAAGAACAGACCGCCTGAAAATATGGGAAGCCAATCATCGTAATGAATTCCTCTTTTAAAAGCAATCTTCGCCCCTGGCTAATGTTACTTATTTGAGCCCAAGCTTCATTTATGCCTACACAATTATATGAAGACATTCTCAATGGGCCGTAAAATTATTCAGATACGATTCCGCGATTTGCCAACGGCCAAAAATCTGTCAGAGTGTGGAAGTCCACAACAGTGACACCGTTATCCAATCACTATCAGCCCAATTAACAAGTTTATTTTGAATCAATCTGATTAAAACACTTGACAACACTCGTCTGTTAAAACGCGTCGTATGCCGACGTGTGCCGCTGTTTATTCACCGCGCTCCTCCATCGGTCGACCAATGGGAAACAGTTTAGCGAAACTGTCCTTATGAATATTCAGAGGCAAAAAGACCCATCAATCAGGGGAAAGCTCTACTTTGTTGACTGACAACTGTCAATCATTGGCAGTGAAAAGACGTAAGGCGTGTCGCAACAATCTCACCGTTTGAAAAAGAACCATTGGGGAAGAAGACACGACCACACGAAAAAAAAAAATCAGCAAAAGGGCTAATTGTTGCTTTTGAAGGGAAGTTGTTTTATTTCTGAGCCCACCTATTATTCGAAAAGAGGTGAGCAATTTACTGGTTGGAGTAGCACTTAGATCTTTAGAATGTCGGAATGAGCTGCAAGGGCCAGGTGGACACTCAAAGCGAAAACAGAGTTCAACATTTTGTCGGACGAGAATGTACGTTTGCGTTTCTTTCTCCTCAAGTTTATTTTTTTCAGTATTTTTCAGTAAGTTCGTTTCTTGTCTGCAAATTTTACTTCTTTGATGCTATCCCCAAAAGTTGCTTATCAAGATTTAATTTTGATTGCCATCTCCATTTATAAAATATTTTTGGATACGATTGCTTGAACGTCCAGTTGTTCCTTCATAAACGCATGCATGCAGTAACTTTGCTTGCCGTAGTAAATATACAAAGAAAGAGAAATAAAAAGAAGCAAAACGGAAAATTAAGTTTTCATCATCAAGCCAAAGCTTACGAGCAATGGCAGGAGATACTCTTATTTTTGGAGCCATGGCTGTCCCTAGTCCATCGATGGTAGCTGGACTATCACCACCTAGAACTGCCACTGCCCCGTCAGAGGGATTTAGACGGCGTCCACACACAGCGTTGTCTCCGAAATCAATCAAAAGAGATACTGGTATCTCACATCATACATCACGTCAAAGGTTGTCTAACTCTTTTGCAATCCAAGACCTCTTAGGACTAAATAACAACAACTCTTCACCAAGGAAAGACACTTACAACCACTTAACTCGGCGGACTCAAGAAAAGGATTTGTCCATGGCCTTGAGGACACGCCAGTTTCTCAGTCCTTTTTTGTCACCGGCAGCCGCAGCGACGGGATCGGGCCCATGTATACCTGGTTTGCCAAGTTTGTATCCGGCAGCATCGCTTTACCTGGCGGCAGCGGCGGCTTCCAAGCCAAGCAATGCGATGTACGAAGCGAGCATGCTGGCATCTTACGCAGTCAGAAACGGTCTGATAGGACAGCCGTCATCGATACTGGGAAACGAAAGACCAGAGCCGGCCGCATTCTCTCGTCACATGCAGCAGCCAAACAGTCCAGGTAAGAGAAAAATAAATAACAATCACAAAATATTCAAATAAAATCTGAATAAGTGCATAAATTGATTAAGAAAGCATTGCTGCCGTCAATCCTTTATTAAAATCTTTTACTATTAATAATCTTAACGATCCTATTTCTTTCCCATCTCAAACTTCTCTCGTTCCACTCTTTGTTTTGTTAAGGAAACAAACTTTACTTTTAGGATTCAAGATCAATATTTTCTAGTGACAATAGTGGTTGATTACACTTTAATAAGGTCATTACGTTATGCTGCCGTTTCTACGTTGCCGAATCATATACTTTTGAGTCATTTTATGTATCGATCGATCAACAGATTATTTTACTAGTGTTTTATCTTATTTTTGTTTTAACATCATACACACATTAAGGCAGAAAACGTCTCAGCTATACACACAAAAAATAAACAAAAAAAGTTGTAAATATCAATAAAACTTCATCTTACAGAAGTTTGGAAGTAAGTTTGCCTTCACCAGAATAACAATGTTCAGATCGTGTACAAAACGTCAATACCTCGAAACAGAGAGCCCCCTTCTGGACAAATTAATCCCCCTTCTCATGCCCCCATGTCACTCTTTTTGTAATTACTGTTTAAGTATGCACATATTTTTGGAGTTTTTTGTACTACGATTTTAAAAAAGTGAAAAGACTTTACACCATAATTATAATATCAAACTTGAAACTTCGTAAAAAGAGATAATTAATAATATACGTAGGGTGTCAAACATAGATTCTTGTATCCATTTACAAATCTTATTTCTTACCTTTTTTGTATCATGATTATGAATATTACAACAAAGTTGGACAGTGTGTGGAAAAAATCCGCTTACATGTTCTACATTACAAACCTAGAACACGTTATGTTCGTGAGAAATTGTAATAATTCCAAGTCAGTATAAAACTTTGAAATGTGTCCCACAAACCAATTATTAATCGTGTATTTTGCTGAACATATTTTTGAAACTCGGTTGCACAATTTTTCATGTGGCGATATGTAGCCTGCGATAACCCTTATGCGTAAAATTATTTTAAGAAATGTTTGGATACCTTGTCATGAAAACTAATTCTCTGCTTGGATACGAATGAACGTATAACTGAAAGAACACTTGAATATTTACTTTTACAACCAAAACAAAACTGTAATTCAATGGACAATGGACGTGATGTATTTCCAACGTCAACAAATAAATCTGTAGTGTTGAGTGCACAATGAGAGAAAAATTCTAGCGATAATGCTGTATTATTTGAATTGCATGCTCAGTGGATTTCGTTTGACATGTACTCTACGTGGGGACGGTGTGGTAGTGGGTGGGGGAGGGGTGTAAGAATGAACACTTAAAATAGCTTCATCCATGTTATACTATTCACAATTGACATGCACGTGCAAGAGAGAAGGTTACTTTGGGTCTGTAGTCATTGAGACCCTGAGAGGCAACTGTTCAAGTTCTAAGTTGAACTACATCCCAATCTTCATCATGACCAGCACTGTAAGATCTCCGTCACTTTTATGTCAAACAATAGAAAGAAAGTTTGTGATAAGCAATTTGCAATGACTTATATATATTATATATATATAATATGTATAATATATACGGTATTATTTATCATGTGATGCTAAAGATAGAAGTTGTTTTCCCCCGTATAATAGCATATCTATCATATTTACTGTAAATTGTCCACCGATCCCCTAATAAATATTCAAACCTCACAAAAATAAACAAAAAATTATGCTTCCTAACATTTTACATCAAACTAAGCTGAAGAAAAAAAAACTTGTTCAATCTGTAATCCTTTAGAGAGTTAATATCCAAATGACTGAAAGAAAAGACTCTTTCTGTAGGATCTTTCAAAGATGATCGGGTCATCAATGATTAAGCGACTTCTTTTTAAGATGTACATAGCTTATGCCATCCTACATTTTCTTTATTTTTAGGTTTTAAATTTTTCATCATATCTTTTCTTTTTTTTTTTGAAACAAGGCAAAAGTCACAAAGTTGCAAAGTTAACAAGCTTTAAAAATTCAATTTTCGTATTATGATATAAATATTACGATCTTTTACTGTCGGTGTGCTCTTGTTCCTTACCCTATTCAAAATTTGAAATCCGAAATCAGACACAAAAAGAAATTAAAAAAAAAACAAGTGCATTCAATTGATTTTATTCTTCGCCTTTGCCTCATTGAATATTCCTTTATGCAGCAAGGTCAGAATTATCGTAGTGATATATGGAAAATAAAAATTGCTTGGCAACTTGAAATTACATAGGACAGCCAGATATTGGTGGAGATAAATTCCTCTGCATATTACATTAAAACCAACCTCCATCGTCAACAAAACAGACATCTTTCTTGATATACTTGTCGGCAATAATGTCTACGAAAGTTGGGTATTAGAATTCGGAATGAGCTCAGCTTACAGAGTTTTTTTTTTCTCCTGACCCCCTTGCATAGACATACCACCGGTGGTACACACACACACACACACATATATATATATGTATATATATATGTATATATATATGTATATACACACACTCATCCGCAAATTCGACTGCAAGCAATATTCAAGTCATGTTCAAAGAATTTTACCTAAGATGGACACCATATGACGTTATTCAAGATATCCAATGATAGGGAGGGAGAATTACGTGTTTAAAAATTTTCTCGAATTTATTTGAAACATAAAATTATGAAATAATCATAAAAATCATGTGAATGCCTTTCTGACGGATATTTTCAAACTTATTTGCTAAAGTAGGATGTTGTTCTGATGAAAAAATAAACAGTCGTTAATATTCCATCTTTCTCTTCCATTTGAATATCAACCTGGAAAATAAAATTTGCGGTACGTGTTCATCAGGGGAAACTTCATTCACTGGCGTCTTAATTAGAAAGAAGAAGTAGAAAGAAGTTCAATTTAGTTTTTTACTTTGTTTTGCTGAACTCTTCTGTTGTGGTTGTTCGGACATACAAATAACGGTAAGGTAGCTTTAATAGCTTTTACAACTGTTAGAAGATTAGTCAGTCCTTTGATACGTTTTAGAAAAATCAAGAATCACAACACATATGAACTCACATATGTTTATGTTTGATACACTCAGATCGATAGAAGAAGTGAGTTGTACAATTTGTGTTGTTTGTTTATGCATCGTTATTGAATCTTAGAAGGATGCATATTAATGAGTGCTTAAATCTGAATTGATAAATTTGTAACTTTTTGAATGAAGTACATGAGCGAATTATGTACTACACGGAATCATTTATCGAAAACGCTGGAAGAAATTGAGAGAAAATAAGAGCATAAGAGCACAACCTGTTTTAACTCCCTCACCCACCTCGCCTCCGTTACCCCCTACTGTCCCCGTTCTGTACCGGTTCCCACTGTTTCATCTAATCTCCCCATTCTTTTCGCCCATATATTTTACTCAAATATTATACCATGCAGTTTCCAGTCAATAAATTGGAAAATCCAAAAAAGTGTAATTGCTAATTGAGTTAACTTTATTGACTGATTACAATAGATTGACTGGATCGCAACTAAACCCTTAGCCACCTGCCGCGAAGGACACTCACCACAAATCGTAGTCGTCCTTCTAGCCTTCAATTGTTACTGACAATCTAAGTGACATTACTTTTTCTCTTACCCCCTATAAAAGGACAATATAAACCCAGCCAGTTATTGACAGGCATTACATACCCAGGACAGTTATGTAAGAGAGGGAAGGAGACGGAATTTAAAAAGGATGGACCCTGCAGGGCGAGAACAAATACTGATTCTCGGACGAACGTGAAACAATCACCTCCCTCTGACGGATGAAAAAACGTTGAAAAGAGGAAGGAAAAGAGATTAAGTAGCTGATTGGGTTATAACTGGGACTCTGTCGCCGGCAGCCCAGAGAGGGGTCATCTTTCTTGGCGACATCGAGTGGTTCAAACTAGGCTTATTATGTGTGTCTTGTACAGGGATATATGTAAAAGTAGATATTAGGTTGAAATGACTGACAGATATACTTTGCACCGCTGTGATTGGTTACCGTCCCGTGACGTCAAACAGTGACCATACATGGAAGTGGGTGTCCCTCACTGTGAAGCAATTGACGGGCCCAACGATGGCAATCAAAAATAACTGAGAGAATAAGAATGAAGGAAGAGAATGGGACAATTGCTTGCTTGCATAGGAAGCAACCATTTGATGATCTGGCCACTATTACTCTCCGTCACCCCCCTCCCCCCCCCCAAAAAAAAGAAAAGAAAAAAGAGGTTTTCTACAGTTTCTACATTCTAATGATTCAAGTCAAGTGGTTTTCATTACAGGATTGCTTCTAAGGGGGGTTATATACTTTTCATCCAACTTTCGTTCTTGTGGTCTACCAGAAGCTAGTCAGTTTCCTTTGGTCGCTGGATATCACAGCGAATATGCGAGGTAATTTTCGTAGCTCATGAATATGTATACTATATTGTGGCGTTACGTACTCACTCGTGTGATGTAAATGCGAAACGTGAACATACCCGAATTTACCAGACAAAAAGAAAGTTACAGTGAGAAATATTTATTCTCTCATTCTCACTTAACCGCTATCACGAAGTGAGATAACAGGATACGGATCACAGTCAGTGCTTTTTTTTAAAATATTGATGACATATTAAGGTTACCTTATACTGCATTTACAACACTATCATTTAACTTTTCCCCTTTTTCTTGCAACCCCTGGATGGTTTCGGCAACAAGAAAGTAAAAGTTTACTCATTGATGTTTCGAGAAATATCAGAAATTTTATCTTAGAAATCTGAAAATTTAATTCGGGGTTATGTGTTTTAATCCTGTGATGAATTCGGGGTTATGTGTTTTAATTCTGTGATGTAGTAATCCATTTATGAGACCATGAAAGAAGCCCCAGACAGAAAGGAGTAAAACATTACTCTTAACTTACCTGTTTTTCTCGATGGTCGATTGAAACAAGAGCTTTAGGCTCCCACAGAGCACCATGGGTATCCCTCTTCAATAATTCAATACCGACGTATCCTCTTGCATAATTTAAACTTCTTTGTTTGTAAGACGATGAAAAGCAAACAAAAAAAAATTATTTACAACGAAAGCCTCTTCACAATGTAATACAATACTTCAAATTATGATAAAATTTTTCGAGTGGGTATTCTATGACATTCTATGTGTTATCCGTTTTTTAGCCTTTGTCCAACTTTAAAAGGAGAAAATAACAATTGAAATACTTACCTGTAAAGCATTCTTTCAAATCTGTTCATGAAGAATGGATTCCAAGAACTTAAGGAATAACATCCCACCTTCCAGCGGTGTTTTTAACCGATCGACCTGCCTAAGAAGTGAACTCTATTTATCCTTAACTGAGAGAATAGGGAATGCTTTGTACAGCAGACGTACATAAAGTCTTTGCCATGAATAACAAACCCGAATTTAAATTATGACTTTAAGTCCATGCAGACCTCTAACACATTAATAGAATGGACCTTTTATTTACAAAACCTGAAACAGGGATTGGTGCTAGGGTTGGTTTGGGTTGATTGAGATGTTTTCGTTATTACTACTCCTTTATAAAATCAAAACAATCCCACAAAAATATAAAGAAGGTAATGCTAAAAATTAAGTGGTGCTATAGTAACACAAAGATAAGAAACATGTGATTCTAGGGAGGGGTCAAAGGTTTATGCCTGTGATTCTAGAGAAAGGTCAAAAGTTTGTGTCTACTTTGTAAAGTAAGAAGCAAAATGCACTACAACTAGTGAATAGGAAAGAATGAATGAATGAATGAATGAAAAGTTTACTTTCAACAAAGTATAAAATATGAACAGCACAGGTCATATAAGAAGTAAATGCCAGAAAAGGAGAAAACAGAACATACATAAATCGCTCCCCCCATAACATAGAAAAATGAAAAAATAAAGAATTGAAATAATAATATCAACACTCATATTACACAAAGAGGGAATATGATCTCGAGATTGCCTTTATTAGGCAACTCTCTATTTGGTCTAGGCCACACTAGTTTGGATCATCTCAACATGAACGCACAAACACATGTATAAAGTGTGACAATATTTTACTAAAACGTGCATTTTATGAACATAAAAAGAATACATTCAAGTTACACAGATGTGTTGGGGTGGAGGTTTGTCTGCTGTACGGTCTTGCTTGTAGGTAGGTGTTCATTTTTCGTTTCCCTTTGTGCCATTTGCGGGGACTATTTTGTTCCCACTGGACTGTTCACATAAAAAGGTTGAAGATATGTTCAGTTGTTTTTGTTCTCAGTATAGATTCTCGGTTATAGTAACAGAGTTAACCTGGTCAGCCCAACTTAACAACTTTACAACATACTCGGAGCCTTTGCGAAGTCGTACCATTTAAGATATATATTTCTTAGTTTGTAATGTCATGACTGGTTTGTATAATTAACCTAAAAAATTCTCCAAAGATGCAAGCAGATTAGTCTTTCGGGAAACAGTCATTACTTAATTTTGATTTTCTCACCATATCAGTCGCAATCTACTTACAAGACATCGCATCTATAGGATCAGGATATCTCCAATGAACAAATGTTTCTGTTCATTGCGAATAAGTCTACCTAACGATGGTCGACATCGCCAACTTTTGCAGTTAGTATGGCTGTCCTCTCATCCCTTACCCCATCCCTTCTTGGTTTGAAAGAGCACCTCTTCCCTGGAGGTATGGAAGATGCACTCACGAACCTTGTTTAGTTTCATTTTGCTTTCCCGTTTGGTGTGCGTGTCAGTCTTTTTATCTGACATCAAGTTTCATCGAAAAGCAGTAGTTAGCTTCGTTTGCAACTCACATCCAGTTGTTTGGTTCAGTCTTGTACTGGATGTATATTGGATTGTCTGTTTTATTCTATAGAGTCCATCTACGTTGGACGAACAATGTCGGATTATACAATGAAAGCTGAGAACGAAAGTAGGATAAGGTATAACCTCGTACTCAAGAGAACCTTCCTCTTCTGCCCCTGAAAAGAGCAAACATCTCCGGCTTCTTCCCTCCTCATTAAGCTTAAGAAATGTTCCCCCTCTAGATACATGTCTCGGAGAACAAAACGAGTCCCTCTACCGTGGGACTCTGTTATTGCATTAGGCTTTTCGTGGATGGAAAATCTTGGACGAAGTACTACTACTGTTCCCGACAGCCAGAGCCGGGTAAGACAAACCAAAAAGAAAAAAAACTCAAATATTTTCCTCGATATAAAAGAAATCCTTTTTACTTTTTTTTTTCGGTTTTTGCCTTGTGTATGAGAATGTGTGATGGAAAGCCGGGAGGGAAAACCAGTGACAATTTAACCAGATTAGAAATAGATCCGACAGACTACAGATAGTTTTGCCCCAAGTTTCAGTGGTTACACGTGTTTGTTTAGTAATAAGCGTAATTAACCTTATACTAGCAAGCTGTACACAGGACGTTGCACTGCCACTTTCGTATTGTATAACATGGTGACTTTTTGTGTCAACTTAACATGCGTTGTTGCGCTATTACGGTAATATTATTATGCTAATATATATATATATATATATATATATATATATATATATATATATACATGTGTTTAAAGACACATACATTTTAGCATGTTTTACCCTCTGCAAGTAGACAATGACTTCGTAGACGTATGTATTTTCTTACAAACTGTTTCTCATAAATATTAAACTAGATATAAATGTTGATCGCTTTTAAAATAATATTTAAGAAATCAGGAGTAGCTTCTAGGATTTATAAATAGATGAATGCGAAGGTAAGGAGGTCTGTGAAAGGATCTAGTGGGTGACTTCTACAGAATGTCAGCTGAATACACGAACTCAAAACTGTCTCTAATAGTAGTTATGGTTGGCTTATTTCGATTCAAATCTGTTTATGAAACCATGAATACCCATCTACAGCAAATCGCAAATAATACTGAACAAATTACATTGGACAATTAGAACTTGTAGAAGATAATATTAATATGAATTATGTCACCTATTATGTAACACTTCTGTTGTTGTTGTTGTTTTTGTCATGATATTGTGCAGTGAACGTATGCTATACCACTTAATTAAAAAGTTGTGAATGGTCCTAAGAAAAGCACTGTAAACATTTTACAGTTCATGTTTTGGTACTTTCAGTTCGTTTGCTGGAATGTCCTTAGTCAATGTGAACTAAAAATTTCAAAAATAATTAGAGTTTTGTACATGTGCATACGTGTGATGTATGTGTGTTGTTTAAGTAAAAGTCCCTGGACGGTTGGACTATTATCTGTTGACACGATGTCTTTAACGTACCTCAATTTTTATGACCATTTATACGCTTAAATCATACGGATTTTGAGAGTTTGTACATAGATTTTAACACAGGTTATGACGATAGCGATTTCACAGCTCAGATACTGTCAAAAGAGATTTTCGTTTTCAGTTTCCTATAATAAGTCATTCCTTGAATTTTCGCCCTCTTATAGTCTTCAGCGGGAAAGAGGTTTCTAACAGTAAAATGTTTTAACATAATTGCTAACATATCACTGCTGGAAAGCCCAACATTTAAAATGTGCAACTATTTGTGACTCAATGAAAAACCTATGCTTAAGGCGGGCTTTGTTACTTTTATCTACAGTCGTGCTGTAAACAACCTCCCCCTCAACCTATGCACATCCGTGCATGCACAATAATTTAGTGGTTATTTCGGTACGTCTTGATTTTGTTTTCTTACATCGGACTTTCGGCTATTCAACTCTCCTAGTTGCTTCTTGACAGGGAGAAAAAGAAAAGTCATCGCAACCAATATGTATGAATCCTTATAACAAGAACACGTACTCACCTGAGGCCCACAAGAAGAGTATATGATAGTTACAGATCATGTCTTAAACACACACATGTCAGGAAGAGCTAATTTCGTTAATTGCAGAGAGTCCCGCGCGGCGGGCCTTGCTAATTTGTGAGAAGTGCGCGTATTAGTGAAAATGATGCCTAGTGTAACACCGTTTGCCTGGAAGCTTCAGCGCGAGGGAAATCGCATTTGATAGTTGTTAGCCCACATACTACGCAATTGAGCAAATTTGTGTGTTTTCATATTCAAAGAGTTTTAATCGCCGTCTGCCGCATCTTGGAACCGACACGCAGGTTTCGCGGGAGGGTAACCGGATGGGGTGCTGTCGGTGTTATTGCCCTTGTATTCCGCCCTGGGACCTAAAGTAACCTACATGCGCCATAATAAAGGATGTATTTGCCCGGAGAAGTTGACGGCATCAACACGATGACACACACAGGTATAGTGTACACCTATTAGAAAGATGGAGACGTTCGTGGATAAGGTCAGCGACAAATGCATCACTTACAGATGATGATACACTAAGCCCTTTCTGATTTCTAAGGCAGATTAAAAATTCTTACAGCTAAAATTTTCGTTCTGCGTTTTTTTTTTCATACTCTGAGTTTTTTTTTTTACTTGGGGAACTTCGAGCATTACATTGATTTTTGAAGTTATAGCCAAAAAAGAAGAAGAAAGAATAGAGTTAGCTACGGTTAGCTCGGTAATTTGTGAGATTTTGGGTATTTTCTTTTATCTGCATCTTCAATTCTTCCTTTACGTGTTTGCGGTGGGTGTGTGTGTGTGTATGAAGGGGGTAACCCAATCTGTGTATAACGAAAATAAAATCTTCTCAATTGGGTATTATCATTCGTTGAATTCGGTCATGTGATGATGAGGTCATAGAAATGAAAGCAATGAAGAGCGCTGAAGTGTTGCCGTTAGTTTATTTAAAAAAGAACAAGAAATATGTGAGGGCGCTTCCTGGGTATGAACAAAAAAAAAAAAAAAAACGATATGATATATTTGCTTTCATGCTCACAGTGGCGCGCATCCGACTTTAAAATTGACTTTGAAATACGACGTAATTTATGTCGTCTATCAATAATACAATTACGCGGGAAGATTTTACTATTTGGAGAAATTTTGACACACAAGTTCGAAATGAAATATTACCAATTCTAGCGATTTGTGTTGACTAAGTGTGTACATTTATGCTCGCCACTCCGTAACTATCTCGCCACTCCCTTACCCAACAACAGCTGTTTGTATTTCTTCGTGTGAAGTCATTTCCCTTAATTTTACTGAGATGGCTATGGACACAGAACTATATCCACAGGTAGTTAGATATCACTACATATATCATATACGAACAAAGAGAGAGAGAGAGAGATTTGTACGTTTCCATCCACTTTAATGAAAATCGTCAAAAGGAAGGAACGTCTTCATTTAGTTTATTGCGACTTTAATTATAGGATAATACTTTTCGTAGATTACATAGTTACGAGGTTTTTAAAGTACATTGTACTGATGATAGGAGAGGAAGTGGGTACTTCGAATACATTTCTTTCGTAACTATGTTCATCGTGTAACTTTATAGGCAGAGATACGCCTAGAATCATGACGTGATAACCAGACAACTCCCCCCCCCCCCTCCCCACGTCATAAAACAAGGCACCAGCCTCACCACCTGCCCCATCCTGTCAATAAATATGTTACCGCAGTTATCTACTTGAAGAATAATGGGAGCTGGGTCTGCGTGCACTTAAGTATCCCACGGTAAAGTTTATCAAAGTTGTTTGAACTAGTTTTTACTTGACACAAAGAAGCAATATAAGGTTTGTTCGGGAATAGGAGCCCGTGGTTTCTCGGAGAGCACCCTCTGCTGTCACTTACTGATAAACATACCTATATATATACATATCTACAGAGAGAAAGATCGATACTTGTACACGTTTCTCCGTGAGCGACCAGCGTTTGTTAACGCCTCTGTTATTGATCAAAGTATAAATGGGATTTTAATTCACCTTTTCTCTAGTCTAAAGTTACAACATTTAACCTTCATTACCGGTAATGTCAGATCTCCCTGGTGGCTTCTGTTACGTCAGGGGCCCCGTTTGCGAGCCATTAAGCCCCGTCACTAGGGTATCAACCTCAAATAGCATTTTATCAAAATTAACAAATTATTCCAAGGTTTGTTCGATAGTAGTACAAGCCCTAAGTGCCATAAGTCTTTTAATTAAGGCTCAAATTGCTTAATCTTCTTTAGCAATCGATTCAACACTTTGCATCCTTTACTTGCATTCATTCGCCGAAAAACATTATCAACTTTTTACGTTTTACTTTTATTACCATACAAAGTAATGAACAAAAAAAAAAAAAACGAAAATGAAAGCAGAGAGAAAAAAAAAGATCAAAAACTCAATTTTTCATCTTCTTGTGTTTTTCTACACTTGGAGAATAAGCTCTGAGAGGAATGATCGAAGCTAAATGAATTAGTGACGATCATACGGAAGCGGGGGCTGAAACCGAACTCAGGTTTGAGCCACGGTCGTTGTAATTGGGAAAATGGTCACTTTATTTCAGTGGGATTGGCTAGTTTAGCGTGAAGTTGTAATCCAATCGACGCCCAGTGATGGATTAAAGAGTCGGATCAATCCCCCCACACTGAAGATATAAATGAAATATTATGGCGGGAAGGGGGGCCTCCAAGCTTGTATGCCGTCTGTCTCTAACCTCTGCCACATTAAAGAGACATAAGCCTCACTTTGTGCACACATAAAGGAAAACGAGGTGTGTGGAAATAAAAAAAAGGTATATATATATATATATATATATATATACGTTGTATTTACGAAGATGATTAGCATGAGGGTGATCTTTTCTTTTTTTTTCATGAAGGTGAGGGGCATGGAGGTGATCTTGATAGTGGTGAAATGTTGGTGATAATGGTGACGATGATGATGATAGTTACGTACTGTGAGGATGCTGAGTCGCGTTCTTCAAAAGATATTTAACGGAAGCATATTTTCCTCACATCCTCACGCTCCTTCTTCGATAAACTTGCTTAGGTGTTGCTTTAACTTTATTCAATTTTCTGTATTTTTTTCTCTGTTAAGCTACATCTATGCTCCGATTGCCCTCTCAAGTGTTTTACCGAAAGATAAGGCTCACCTCACCCTGTTTTAAATCATGTCTATCGATTCTTTAACAAGATTTAAGATGTTGAATCTCTACAAGGAGGAAGAATCAAATTTCGTTTGTGTGTTCAGAAAACATGAGCTTTTATTTAAGGCATCGTTTTTACGAAAATAAAGGGAAAGAAAATTTAACAAGGTAAGATTCGATTCTTGTGATATGGGGCAGAACTATCGCGTAATAGACCCTAGTAATGAGGTTCATTGGATTGCCCCAAAACATAGTTTTCTATGAAGAGAGAGTAAACGGTTTAATTCATGTCCTCTTCATTTCTCAATTTAATTTACTTTTTTTCTAAATTTCATTAGTTTGTCTTTGACCGAAAAAGAGAGAAGGGGACTATTCTTCCGAGCTGTTGAAAATGTGGAGAAATTGGTTCAAATCATGACTCCTTTGTAATTTTCGCGGTTATTTGAGTGAACTGGCTGTTAAAGTATAAATAAGCTGCATATCTTGTACATGACATGTGTATCTTAATATACAACTGCACCAATATGTAGGTTATACTATGAGGGCAGAATATCAAGTAATATTTTCACAAATTTTATAATGTTTCCACCATATCGATTTTTATTTCACAGATATCTTGATAAGTATTAACCTATTATATTGCGGCGTTCGCGTGTGACTCATGCTGTACATGAACTTTTTGCAAGTGATTACTCCAAACCTTATTCGGGAATTCGCTCTTACTTTCTCTCTGCGTTTTTAGCCATTCTACAAAATAATTACCGTATGCATTATTATATGCACCCGAAGGATCTAGTTTTCCGTCACACTGTTGGCACATGAAATAGCAATATATATATATTTGCCTACTTTTTGATCTTTTTCCTACCCATGTGACTACCTTTCATCCCTCAACTCTTCAATGTTGTCACATTACTTCTACATAAATGATCCGTCTACAGATGGTTTTATCAACAGTGTGAGAGTTATTTATGTATATGGTAGGGGGGGGGGGGGCGAGGGGGTTGTGGGTGTGTTCGGTGTTTGTCGATGTGTGGGGGTGTAAGGGTGGGCTCGACGTTTGTGATTTCCCACTTGAGACCTGTCACTATCGTTATCGTGTTTTGATGACGTCATGATTTGTTCATTCCAGGATACCCAATTTCCGCGTTCTATACGCATTGCAAGTATTCATTTCTCGTTTGTATTTTTAGGGCTCATAGGCGAAGAGAAACCACTTGAGAATCAAACAAACTTACTCGGTAGTGACGGTGGAGGTTCAAACAGCAACAACAAAAAGAAGAGAAAAAAGAGAAGACACCGGTAAGTTATACTCAGAATATTCAACTAAAATTAATCCTTTGTGTCTCGATTTGAAATAAAGAGAATATTAAAGGTTTATGATACTTTAATGTAATATTATACTTTGTACAACAGAGTGAAAGCTGAAAAGAGACTTACTTCAATGTGAGGGGTCAATATCCTAAACCTAAGACAGTACATAGCTTCAATATGAATATATTCGAATTTATATTTATATGGACCGTCGGATAAGTACTTGTGTGAACACGAGCTGTACAACAAATACATTTCATTTTATTTAAGTAATATTTCAGCAAGAAGTTGGGATCATCATGATTGAGAACGAAGAATGTTAATAATTATTTTATACAGGACAATCTTTACCAGTTATCAACTCGAGGAACTTGAGAAGGCGTTTTCCGATGCTCACTACCCAGACGTTTACGCCCGCGAGATGCTCGCCCTCAAGACGGATTTACCGGAGGACAGGATACAGGTATATCATTCTGTCCTATTCTTACAGTAACTGTCCCTCATTATTATTATTTTCCCGTCTCAACTTACGTTCACTTCTTCCTAAACAACTTGGCGATCAATTAAAGGAAATATCATAGCGTTATCGTTACAGACACTTAAAAGTGTAGTAACTTGCAATGACATTCTCTCCATAAGTAACGTCCAAAATATTATTTATAGTATAATTTTTCACATATGCTTTTTCTTTTCTGTATGCTCACCGAAGAAGGCCGAGGTACAGGCCGAAAGCATAGTCAATAATACTGTAAATGGGAAGCAACGTCTGCCGAGTTTTTAAATTATTTAATGTTTCACCATAGTATCTTGACTCGGCACCATGTACGTTCTGGGCCAAAGCTGGACGAAGTGGCTCGCTTAAATTCCTTTACTCCATTTCATTGACTCACTATTATGTTTCTGCATATGATTCGCTCTGCTGCCACTTTTTCCGCACCCCCCCCCCCCTCATTTTGTCTTTTTAGGTCATCTTAGGTTAAAATTAATCAGACGAAGTGTCATTATAATAGCTATCATATAAGAATGGTGAAGGTAATATAGAACTCATCAATGAGTAAAGAAAGCAATGACTCCAAGATTATAACGTCCAACCAATTTAACTTTCACACCCCAACTCATAATTATCCCCTTCGTGACTTTCATTTTCTTCTCTCTTTTAGAGTTTTCTTGAGTTAATTATGGAGTGTTGGGTGTGACAGCAATGAAACAAAGAGCTAGATTATTGAAAATTAATTCCCCAAAATTTGAAACAGCAAGCTGACAAAAAAGAAAAAGAAATATACGTCTCCTAATCCTCTTGTGGTGTCTTCGGGGACCAACTTACCATAAAAGTAATCATCTCTTTTCAATTTTCTGGTTCCTTTCGAAACCGTTTCTAATCCAATTGAATGAAAACAAAAGATCACCTTGATGTTTCAGAGGATGGCCAACAGAATAAGGAGGAAATATTGTCATTTGGCAAGTAAAAGCATCACGGGTATATTTGATGAGGTTCCCAAAATCGTGGCCTTAGGTAACAATGTCAATTTTTTCGCCAAGTTCCGATATTTATTTTGTTACTTTTCTTTTGCTTTCTTGTTTTCTTTCTTACCATCTTCTCTTAATTAAAAGAGAGAGACAGAGCAACAGAGAGCCCCTATCCCACGCTTATACTGTAAACATCGTTTCCTTTATATATGGCTCCTCCACAGACTCTGTCGCCCTTTCTTTTTTTTCTTTTTCCTTGAGTTCCACCTCGAATCATCTACCAGACCATTCGATTCACATTAAACTCTTATCTCACACTTTAACTTTCTAAATCCTCTCCAAATTCGCTGTGAAAACAATAATCAGTCTCATTCTTAAGCGATCTATGTAATTTCCTAAATTGGAGTCTAATTTATGTAATGAGGAACGAAACTGGCGAACAACAGCTATGCGATAGTTAATCGCTGGAGTGTTTCGGCGGTGTACGGGGGAATTAAAACTGTCGGTAAGATGGCATCAGGTCACGTACGAGTACGCATGCGTATGTAACCTATACATGGTATAACAACAAAATAAACTTTATGTGCAAACTATCAAAGTTTCAAGGCATGCATAATATCAAGAAAAGATATTACTTTCCCATGACCCCTGAAAGTTATTTATACTTTTAACAGACCGAATTAAATTTGATAAAAGTATGTTATATATCAGTGGTTTGTTTCAAGCTCCGTTTGTGTAACATGTTGTTTAAATGACTGTATAAAATAGGTATATCTTTGTCCTGCGGTATGAAGCTTTATTAAGTGAAATTATTTCTCACTTTGAATCGGAATCTATGACAATATTTTGACTTATACGTAGTAAACATCTGTTCAAACACATGGGACTGAAAAAGTTGAAACTATTAAAAAATTATTCATGTTTAAAAGGCGTGGAATATTTATAAAATTCTCTTAAATTCTTGTTACTACTGTCTGCACATATAATGTTAACTGAGGGCAAATTTTACCGGTAAGGCAAGGACATACTTAACTTGCAATAACCTATATGTGATGCCTAAATTATCGATGAAGCCTTGCAAAACTTGAAATTCCAAAATTTAGAGAAAAAAGGTAAATGTTACTCTTAATGTGACGTGAAAAGACATAAATACAGCAACATCGAAGATAAAGGGTGATAATATAAATTAATAGCATGTTATACAACGCCTATGAGAGTACCATTCCTAAACGATGGGGTATCGTCACTAACACGAGGTAGCGGGCATTCCACTGCTACTGCATGACACAGGAATTCTGGGGCTGTCAGTATATCCAACTATATTTTATGCTATGAGTAAACTCAACTTCAAAATGGCCGAAGCTCAGGATATACGCGGCGTAGGGAAACTTATATGGAAGCAAATATTTAAACGGATATTGAGCAGAATATTTCAACGTATAATGAGCACGATGTTTATTACTTTTTTTGCAGGTATGGTTTCAAAACAGGAGAGCAAAATGGCGCAAGAGAGAGAAATGTTGGGGAAGAAGCAGTGTGATGGCTGAATATGGACTTTATGGTGCTATGGTACGCCATTCGTTACCACTACCAGAAAGCATATTAAAGTCAGCACAAGAAGAAGGTGGGGAGTGCTGTGCTCCTTGGTTACTAGGTAAGTTGAGAGAGTAACTTCGTTTGCGCTCGATTGACAAGTTGAGTTCTCGAGTTATTTTGTTGCCATGGCTGCACTAGAGTCAATTTTGGAGGGGCCGCTTTGTCTTTCAGGCACATTACTTTCAGCATCACCCAGAACCTATTAGTGATGGACTCCTTGTTCTATGGTTTATGTGAACAGATATGTAATGACTCACGTTGACTGCAAAGTCAGCAAAAGCGTGGCCTTTCACCACATAGCCACTGATTTTGTTATTATCTCATCGCCCTGTAGGGGCTAGATGAGATATTGTAGTCACTTGGCTAGTGGATCTATATATTGCACTGTGCACCCATGGGAGAATGGTTGCCATGGAAACGCTTGGAGTGGATGAGTAGCGACACCCCAGGGGTACCCCATGGTAGAGTGACCATGGGTACGGGAGGGTCCTATTGGGTGGTATAAATGAAAACGTGTCCGTGCTAATGTGCGTGCGTGTGTGGGTGTGCGTGGGTGGGTGCGTGTGTGTGTTGTGGTTTTTCCAGAATAGTTTGAAAAGCATATGAGCGACTAAGTTGAAACTTGGTAAGGTTGTGCATGATGCCAATACGTGCAAGGTGTATTAGTTGTATGGTAAATCAAGTCAAATTTGCTGATTTTTGACAAAAAGTCTATTTTGCCCCAAAATTGCGCTATTTCCAGCATATCTTGAGAAGTATTTGAGCATTTAATGCAAAATTTTGCAAAAACTTACCCGAGAATAAAAAATTTCAAGGTATATCACTTTTGTAGTAAAGAGAGTAAAATCTGCTGATTTTTGAGAAAAAAAAAGCAAATTTTGCCCTAAAATTTGTATTTCCAGCATATCTTGAGAACTATTAGATCAATTAACTTACAGTTTTGTAAGTACTTACCTGAGAACACATTGTTCAACATAATATTACTGTAATGGTGAATCGAGTCAAATTTGCTGATTTTTAGGGAAAAAAAGCCATTTTTGCCTCAAAATTGCTATTTCCAGCATATCTTGAGAAGTATTTGAGCATTTAATGTATCACTTATGTAGTAAAGAGAGTTAAATTTGCTGATTTTTGAGGAAAAAAGCCAATTTTGCCCCAAAATTTGTATTTCCAGCGTATCTTGAGAACTATTAAACCAATTAACTTCAAGTTTTGTAAGTACTTAGCGATAAATTATTACAAATTCCCATGTGCAGGCCCTGTATTGAAATCAACGTGCATGTTGGCGATGAGATATGCATCTCCGTGGATTGCCCTCTTGTTTGAAATAGTGCTTACACTTCCCTATTGTTCAGACTAAGTTGTTGTTTGGTCATCCGTTCAATAGGCGAATGACTTTTTTTTCGTCGCTCTATAAAAAAGACGTAGCCTATACCGCATGAAGAGATGGATGTATTTGTGCATTGGTCAACGAAGACCTTCAATCAGTTAAAATTGTCCTAAATCTCCATTGCGTTACAGATGGACCAATCTATCATCTCAACTCTATCCGATTCTCCCCTCTAGGTATGCATAAGAAATCTATGGAAACTAATCGCGGAGGAGAAGAACAGCAGTCGTCACAAGTTTCTCATGAAGAGGCGAACTCGCCGCCAGGCTCACCACGGAGACTCATATCAAGAGAGAGCTCTGAGGAAAGCAGTTGTAACGAAAACGACATCGAAATGGACTCTCAAACATTGAAGAAAAATCTGACGACGGCAAGAAGAGAAACTACGTAATCTAAAGAAAACCTCTAAAGTAAAAAGATCTCCGAATTACTCTACAGACTGCTGGTGGCTCAGCTCCTTCATTTGTACATCGAACGTGATCGTAAATTCTGAGAATTTTGTAACATGACTACATAAGACTACATAGTCAGCCATGTACTCTGCTCACACGGAACAGTTCTAACATGTCGGTATCATCCATGGTTCTACGGCTCTGACATGCAATTATGCAGTGAGAAAAAAAAAGAGTATACGGACTCGACAAAATACTCACAGAAACATGTTACGTAACATTTTCGTGGTTATGGTTAATACTCTCAGCATTTCCGATTGGTCATCGTCAATGACGCAAGCAGGACTAGCAGTGATATTTGCATATGGAAGAAACATATACAATTGACGACGTGATAACTTACGGTATTCTGTAATTTTCTATGGATGAGAAATGAAGTAAAACTAACTATTACTGATTTCTGTGATACGCCAGGCTCACCATATGCAGCAACGACTGCGGACAATATAGATTCCCATTACGTAACAACAGAGTCAGGAACAAAGGCAATACATGAAGAGACCATCTGCGGAGGAGGGGACTGATGATAATTCTTGACACTGATCTAGCTTTGCTATATAGTCTTCTTTTTTCTTACACTTCTTTTTCTTACACTTCCAACAAGATAACCAATCATTTGAATGTATACTTCCATTTTACTTCCACAGAAATAATTCTTTGGATTCCCTCCTTATAAGGAAATCTGTCACTTAACTTTGAGCCTATGGGAAGCCTAGCCCCAGTGACCACTTTAGTCGATCATTCTCCAAAATGCAGTCATTGAGGTGATTAACATGAGCTTTGTTTCTTTGCTGATATCACTGTTACCAGGTGTAGATAATAACCAGTCATAACAGTGACAATGTGTACCAGATTGCTTATAATCACGAATTTCTTTGTGGTTAAAATAATTGGGTACCACCTTCAAGATCATAACATGTTCATTTTTTTCAATCACACGGTTTTTTTTTAGTTATTGTTGGAGTTTCCTGCAAAGCTGGCAAAATGACACATTTCATAGGTACGCGGTAGCAGATTGGACGAAAAACTTCAATACCTTTATTGAGCTTTGAGATTTCCGAATTCCAGCCTTTCAAATTTGAATAATTCTGCATTTTCATTCTTCGGCTCTGTAATGTGTTTCTATTCTATTTTGCTGTAAAAATTCTCTTGTTTTGTGTGTTTTTTTTTCTGTTGACATTATTGATGCATAATGTTGACGGAAAAATAAATCTATCCCAGCTAAGATGTAAGTCTATCATTTTTAGGCACTCGTTATATATCACTGAAATATTAAATCGTCTGAAAAGTCTAAAGAATGAGGATGGTGATTGGCTTATTTCAATAGTTAGACTTTCACGTGACTTTTCCGCGTTCTTTAAATTAAATTGATCCAATCGCATAAATTCACTATATTTTTATCCCAACTGCAATTATGGCAAAATATATGTAAGGAGAAAAAATATTACACAAATCCAATTTTATATTAATGTAAGTGATAATTATTACCAATAGGCCTAGAAATAAATCCTCACATAAATTCGTCATCATACGATGATCATGCATATAAATATGCTGAGTCAATGTACAGATGTGATTGGTATTAATTTGTAAATAACATATGCATTAGATGGTAATTCAATTTGTGTTCATCTCAATCATTGCAAAGTCAAAATATGGAAATAAATTTCAGCAAAAAAAAATCAGAACTTGAAAAAAAAAGAAATCGAGCTCATTTTCTTTTAATAAGGATTTCCGTATTTTGAATTAATTTTATTAAAAACTGATCATAATTATTCATTCGTCAATATCTTATGTTCCATTCGTGACATCGTCGCTACTACCAGCAATTATGGTTATCAACGAAACTTAATGTTGTCATGAAAACTTTGAGGCTCATGATTACGTTAAGACATGAACGCGTAAGATTTCCAGAAGGCACGGACGTTGTCGGGCTATAGGAAGGCATGTTCTAAAACTTCAACGTTGTTTTTATTCGCGACGTATAGTAAGGTAACCATGTTGAAGAGTCACGCAACTCAAACGATGTATCGTACTTACATTATGGCTTATAGCTCTCGAATCGATCTTCACCACAGGTGTATATCATAATGTTTACGTGCAAGAAAGCCGGACATATTACTCTATTACAGGATGATGTTCTCAAACATGTTCAAAGCACACATTTCAAAATCACACGCGGGTAGATAGTATCGAAAAGAACAATATACTTTACCCACAAAATTTGCATATTCATGAATCTAAGAGGTTCATTTAGAGTCGGATTTTGATTTTGTCATTTCACGGTGACTTTTTCAACTCAACTGCAGAACTTTGTTAATATTACGTCACCTCAAGTCACAGTAAGATCTTCTACTAAATATTTTCGCCCATGTGTCAATCGAATATTTTGAGTGATTAAAAAATTAATTAGTTTCGGAAATGTATTGTAAAACAAATAGTTTGACCATTCTATATGCAAGTATTCGAAAATCCACTGCGAAGAATAAATTTCTTTAATTTGTCGAGTATTTTTTTAATCATTTGAATTATATTTTCTTAAAATAATATGCTGTAGAATATTGTATTAGGATGGTTTTAAATGGTTCCGAAAAGTTTGAAATATAAGGAAAGCAAAACTCTCTTTAAATGATTAGAGAAAAGGAAACAAATATAATTTTGGGAAGTTATAATTTCACATCGGTAACCTGTTATTATACACATTCTTAGATATTTGAATTTCATATTTTTTAGCATTATGACATAAACAGACTCAGTATGAAATCAATCTGGAATTATTCTCCTCATTTTAAACTATCTACATTGACAAAAATTCGCAGTGTAAGTTTTTGTTGTATGGGCAAGATCATATATTCTATGTTAGATTCTGCGGTAGTCTGTATATCCATAGATGGTATACTTGAACAATAAACATTAAGTTGGGGGCATATGGCAATTCATATACGATCAGAAACCGTGTATATGAATGCTTGCAATGTCTCTAAAGGCAAATAAGGACCAACGTACTCTATAAGGTAATGAGTATTCTTTACGCGGCAAGAACGTCCCTTCTAGTATATGTCTGACAAATTACTATCATCTAGGTTACTTAGACAAAAATGAATCCATAATTGTGAGACTTTAACGGGTCAATTAACTCACTTTGAATTTAATTGCCCGAGTTGTCAAGTAAGGACAACAATGTGAGATGTAAATATGACATTACGTCACTCCTAACATTGAAGGAGAATAATTAAAGAAATGAGCTAGAAAGTTCAAATACGTGCTGGCTTATTGAAAGAAAGAGAAAAGAGAGAGCGTACACAATCAAAATTATAAGAAATATAACTTAATTTATGCATGCACTCTGCTGACCGAAAAAAAAGTTAGAAAGTAGGTCTGCATGTAAGACTTGGAAGGATCAATTGTTATTTTGCTTCACTTTAAGACCTCTTTGCTCTGAAGTAGAATAGAATTACATGACCCGTGATTCTTAGGTCTGTATCGGTTGATTATGACATTGGTGCTGACCAGAAGTACAGATTTCTAGGAAAGACCGTTTTCGATACAGGTTTACTACGTAAAATGTCAATTGAACATAATCGGGGTAGTATACACATTGCTTGAAGACCAATTGCTTTTTAGATGTTGAGCATCATATTGTTATACAGCAGATAAATTTTAAACATTTCTGTAAACGAGCAGGTATGGTCTGCCGGTTTGACGATCTACAACAAATTAAATAGCACTGCTTCCATTGTTTTTGAACCTCTCTTCGCAAACATCTGGAGTGATATTTGCACTAAGCCTAAGTATGAACTTGTATAGAGTAACATATGCAAAGACTAACATGTCTAGGCAGGTGGAAAAGTATTTGTATGTATTGAGCAATATTTATGCACGTGTAGCGCAGCAATTATATGCATGTAGGCATTAACGGGACGCATATAGAGAAAGCATAATACAGCCTAAGCATGCACAGTGTTAAATGCACAAAGCCGTATTGGCATGCATAGAGCATTAGGCATATATCAACGTGAAGTTTGACTAACGTAAGTGTACTTCACAGATTAACATGAAACATATCATGATTAACATGAAACATGAAACAGATTAACATGAAACATATCATCAAACATATCAGATTAACATGAAACATATCAAGTTCTTGACACGATGGAAAGAATTGCATTAACTGCAATGTTCAGTATTAAAATTCAGGAGGTCAATACAGCTAGCTTCCAGAACGTTTAAGAATATGTGCAACTTTGGTTAAATGTGAGTGGGTGGGTGAAATTTCATTTCTTGTTCACCAGGGAGTCAATATTTATCTAAGATTCAACACCGATTTTAAGATTTAATTTGAACAAACTTCAAAGGAATTAAATCTATATTTTATCTCTAATTATAGTACCCGCCACAATCACTGCCTAACATTGATCTACTTCTTTTCGTGAGAATTCTGCTGTTTCTTAAAAAAAAAAAAAGATGATGAAATAATTAAGATCCATATAGGAAGTGTAGGATTAAAGCAAACTAAGCATTTATCTTGTTTATATAACAAAACTTAGTGTTGACATTTCTGAACGACACGATTGCGACACATGGACACACCCCGAAGGAGATATTATACGCTGACGAAATTGTCTTTTTGTAAACAAATCAACGTTTTTCGTTGTTTTTGCATCAGTTCTGAATTGGTATCATACTTTGTAAAATTAGCCAGCATGTGAACGAAGAAAGGAAAGATCTTGTTAGAATTGCAGACAATCAGCCATCAGCGTAGAGACGATTTAAATGTTTTGCTTTTGAACAAGTATCGGACTTGGACTTCAACGATGTTTTCGTTTCAGACATTTATGACAAGTGGTTTTGTTTTTGTGACACATCAACAGCACTTCGATATAACTGTCTAGATCAAACCCATTCGTCACAATTGTCATAAAGCCGTATCCTGTTGCAGGTAGTTGAAAAAAAAATGGAACTATTTTTCGCAGAACTGGTAAGTACTAGGCAATCGTATATGTCGCGCTGAAAATGTTCATTTTGTAATATTCCATCCCTTAGAAAGTTAAGAAAATTCACAGGATCTTTTGTGGTAAATTATAAATCTGTCATATCTTGCCTCATCATACACTAAATGTGGATTGGACAATCTGCCCATAAAAAAATTAATTCCCGCATTTAATTTTATGTTTGCAAGCCCCGTCCAACAATAAGGAAGTGAAAGAGCCAGAGGAACTTTTCGAACCGCAAATGTGCCGTGAACAATTCTAGATCAGCACTATACCTAAGGTGCCTCACTGCATGTGTGTCTTACGACGTGATTGCCTAAAGACTACCAGGAGACTTGTAGGGGACCGGGGGCAGGGGAGGGGTGAGTGCCTCTAAATGAAAGTGAAATACGTTACCCCCAGGCATGCTCCCATTGCTCCTTGAATTTGTCTTCAAGTTTGGTATACCTTAAATCAGCATGTTACATTGAAAGAACCCCGTACCTACACTTTGTTTGAAAATAGCCCGGTAAATTTATATCTTCCATAAGTAAAACGAATGCAGAAAATGTCTCAGGAGCACTTTCACCCACTCCCAGCACCCTCCAGAATCTCAACGGCCGTCTAGGTACACCATCCAGTGGAAATAATTTTTTCTTGGAGATTAAACTAACACAGGTAGTTTTTGAACAACTATGAATTGATATAATAATGAAACCAACTCTCTTAAACCTTGAGGTATATGTTGGATTATCTGTTCTGACGGTACTGGGGAATCATCATCCTTGAGTCTTAATAAGCAATTAATGAACAAATTTACGAGTCCCGTGTAACCCTTAAATCGATCTGCTGATTGGCAATTATGCACAACTTGTGAAGTCTCCGGGGAAAGTTTCCCGGGGAACTGATATTCATGTGTTAGGATATGCACATATAGGCTTACTAGGTCTATTGAACAACCTGATTACATCGAGGAAAAAGGACATATGCACAACGGTGTATTTTTTCAAATCCCATAATTGTGTTTAGAAAATGTTTCATAACTCAAAAAAAAAAAAAAATAATAGGGAAAGAATGGAAAAACGAACGAAAAACAAAGAAGAACAGAGCGAGAAACCGTTGTAACCTAATTAAATTGTCGTAAGGCACATATCCCCCGACACAGCACATACCTACAGGTATGTGTGTAACAGACACTTACGTTCAATTAAACATTTCTTCCCCTGTGGCAAATTTGACGTTCTCACTGTCAGTCACGTATGACAATAAAATCTGACAGACCTCAAAGAACATCTTTTAAGTACCATGTTCCCATTAAAATAAAGAAAACGAAAAAAGAAAAAGAAAACACAAAGAAAAAGCAAAATTTATACATGCCAAAGAAGTGAAAATAAAACGACCTCACAAAAACAAAACTAGTAAAAAGTTTTATTTCTCTTAATTATTTATTTATGTTTACTCTTTACTTTATCGCCCGACAAAAAAAAGATGAAATTTACTATAAAAACATAGCACTGTATATTAATATACGGTAAAGTTACAATATTCTCATAAGCTTCTACCCTCTAACACATACATTTGTACGTGTGTAATTTGCTAATGAGTTTGTTTAGCGTCTCTCCCTGGAACCTTGATTGTCTATTAGGATATATGTAATGGAGTAAGCAACGAATGAGATATAATGAAAAAAAAGTGAAACGATAATCAAAAAGCAGAGAGGGAAAGAGGTAATTCGTTTATAGCGGAAAGTTTTGGCAATGTTTTCCCCCTGATCGTGCCGCTGAAAGAAAGCCTTACAACCTGGGATGCTGCTCTCGTCAGCATTGGCTCATTATACCGAGGCAAAACGTGTGGAACGTGCCCTGATTAAGATTTTCCTTGCTCGTGCTTTGTACTTTTTCAAAATTTTAATTGAATTAGCGAAAGTGTCAAGAAGAAAATGTAAAATTAAAGATGTCTTTAAGAAGGATGATGAGGCAGAGAGAAATGAGATTTGAAATAAACGCCAATGCTTCTTTTTTATCAGTTTTCTGAGATTTTTTTTTTTTTTTTTTGCTTGCTTTCTTCGTCTTCACTCTCATTACACGCATGAGACAGCAGTATTATGGAGCTATTAGGACAACTCGGTGACATTTAGATAAAAAGTTTGGTCTCTTGCTCCGAAGTTATATCGTAAGTGATGTATTAATCTTTCTCCCTCTCTTGATTACACTCTAGGAGAGAGTTCTAAGTTAAAAAGATATTTTAACCAGATCGACATACCTTTAAAGTGTAAATTCTGCGCCCAGGCTATCAGAATCAGGCCGAGCGCCTATTATAGATATGATGATAAATTTTACAGTTTATTTTGGGGCAAAAGCCCGAAATGAACTTGATTCATATCTAACGAGTGTTGTCTGATATCACCAAAAACTGGTATTTTGTTTGAAATAGTTAGTGATCGTTTAGTTATTTATTTTCTCCGTGACTTTAATGGCTTACTTAGTGTGATTTTTTCTTCTTTCTTCCATGTTGTATTTCGTCGCAGCATAGAGAGAATAACAAAAAGAAAAAGACAAAATGAAGCGACCACTGAGTTGCAAAATGCTGGAACCAAACTTCTGTGAAAACTACATTCTTTGATATTCTTTCAAACACTGCCCTTTGTTTTGTAAAATGCATTGAAGATAATGCATTGACGTATACAAGTCATCTTCCGGTAGAGTAAGTTGGTGCCCAGTTCATAAAAGTAAGTGCTAAGTACCGTTTGCTGATTCATTTCATAAACCTACTTTGTGCAAGGGCATTGTATTTTCGTTGTGATAACGAGAGACGCCGGGAATAGTATATTAAGTCTACCTTGCAGGACTGTGACTCAGTGAGACAAAATTGCAGTATACAGCACTCGTGTAGATTGAACTAAAGAAGTGTTACAGATAGTGACAGATAGAAGCACACAGTCAAGTTCCCAGTTATACTATGCATGGAAATGTGAAGTTTCATATCGTATGCATCGTAAGGAATCGTATGGAATCGTATATATAATCGCATTTTCCCACAACGACATTGCAAGTTCTCATTGCAAAAACATGCAGGGGGTGGGTTCGCGTTATGGCTGTTGCAATATTCCCCCAGACTACTGCGCTCATATATAGGAAATGAATATGCATCTACATGCCTTAGGGTGTTAGAAATATATCAGATTTAGCTACAACTAAGCAAAAAAAAAAACGTAGGAATAAGCCGATTCCCTCAACAGTGAATAAATAATCTCATAGAAAACCAGAAAACTAACAGGAGCCTTGAAGCAAGATCAAAGCAGGCTTTTAATGTGTACTGGAAATATGATACCCAAGGGAAAAGTCGGGTTCGAGAGTCCACACGGGATAAAAAAAAATGTGTAATAATTCCTTCTAACGAATTAATAATTCGTGTTTAATTACTTAAAATATAGTAATTAATAACTCCATTTTTGGGCTGTCGGTAAACTCACGACTTCGAGAGTGGTTTACAGCGATAACCACCTTTCAGATTTCATGACATGGCAGGGGGAGGGTGGTCTTTGTTTGACTCAGGGTCATCGCTTTCATCATATCCCTACTCATTTATCATATCCCTCTTAGAAGACGGACCAGTACAAGCTCAGGACCAATGCCAGAACTGATAACTGCATTTTCGGACTTTGAAAATAAATCGAAGAGCTCCCACGCACTTTGTGTTAGGTTCATGGCGGAGGGAATGTATTATACTTGTACTGACTGTGGGCATGTGAATGAGTACTAATATGAAAAATGTCTGGTCATGAAGTTTCAAAAATCAAATTGAATCGTTAGTTATATTTTCCCGTTAATGTTCCTTTACATGTGACACACTGGGTTTCTTTCAGGCATTCTTTCATTTGTCATTGGTGTGTTAAGGAAAATTTGACAAGTTTAGGAAAATTTGGTGAATTTCACGAAACAACTCAATAAGTCTCTTTAAAGAGAGCAGTTGTTTCATTTTATTTAGACCCAAACGAAAGTAATAACAAATTATACCCACACGGTGCTTTTCCACTCTCATCACATACAAAGGATTACTATGTATAGTCCACACTACTTAATCGTTGGCCTACATAATTAATTAGTGAGAAAGGAATATTAATTCGTAAAAATGACTTATTAATTCGTAAGAGCGAATTACTAATTTGGTAAAATGACTTATTACTTCGCAAGAATGAATTATTAATTCGTTAGAATAAATGATTAATTATCCATGCCTCTGCTGAAAATGTCCTGATTTTCACTGCAATGACTTATCATCCCTAATTTCGACAAACAACGAATTTAAGACAAGTTCGCAAGTCTGCAAGGTTATGAGACATTTGTCTATTGACACAGCATTGCATACGTTTTAACTCAAGCAGGTGCCTCTATATTTGGCACCGGCATCCCAATAAATATACAGAATATCAGTTGAAGCAATATGGGGAGTCTCTTTTCATTGCTTCATATGCTATTATATGACAGACTAACGGGGCACAAACAAGCGGATGGAAATAAAATTATTACGATTCTTCAAGAAAACTGATAAATAGTTGGAAATGTGAATCTCATCTTGCATAGGTTTTGAGAGTTTGTCAGTCATCCAGCTTTCATACACGTGTTTGTAGAGTACCGGTATGAATCGAACTATACATGAACTTCCCTTTTTTTTTTTGCTCTTTTATCAGATTTCAACATCGTCCATAGCGTCCCCCATTTTAAGGGGGGAGGGGGTTGGGTATGTGTGTGTGTGTGTGGGAAGGAGTGACTCTGCTCCTGCCCTGGCAACACTGGTGTGCGAGGGACTATATAAAGATAGTATAAGGAAAAAGAAAAAAAAGTAATTTGGGGTGAACTTTCAGTGAAATATAGTATTTATTTTTCTTTCGCAATGTAAAATGTTGGATGCTCCTGCAGTTAAGTTGTAACAGTGGTTATTTTTTTTTTTCTTTGTTGAGTCATTGAGTGAAAGATCCACACATGCAGACACGCGTGACATGCCAGTTAAGATAATGATGGTGTCTTATATTTCACAAATCTACTTCTTGTATTACAATCTGCCGCCAAGATTGTTAATGATAGATGGGGATTCTCACTAGGTTACTTCGTCAGACAAACAGAAAAAGGTAGAAAGGACTTACTGCAACATTATCTACAATCGATACTGACAAACCATAATTCGAAAATGAAAGTGTTTAAAGTTATCTAGAAATGTTGCTTCAATTGAATATTGTTCAGTTTCATACAACCTATGTATTACTTTACATTGCAAGATAAGAGCGATGTTTGAAATAACAAACTTTGTGTAGCGTTATTTTGGCTTAATGTATACACATTGAGCTCTAAGTTTTGGGTCTCAAACAAAACAGTACCCCCTAACCCGACAAAATTTAGAGAAATGTTTACACTCTTCATTAAATATCAAAGGAGGATATAAAAACAAAGACGTTACTGATCCCTCTGAGTATAGTCTTTCTCCCATGGATGCACCCTGTAAGATGAGGCGTTCTCTCAAAGCTAAGTATTTGAAATACTTATTGTTATAAATATATGTACTTATTGTTATTTATATACTTACTGTTTTATACAAGTAAAACAAGTATTTAAAGAAAAATTCAAATAAGAACCATATGTTCTGTCAATTGTATCAACTGTCCAGTTACTTGCTACTTATAACCCGGGATCATCAAATTACTTGCTACCCATAACACGGGATCATCAGTTTACTAACCCTAACCTGGGATCATCCATCTCCTTGCTAATCATAATCCAGGACCATCAAGTTGGTTGTTACTCTTAACACAGGATCATCAAGTTACCTGCCACTCGTAATCCAGTATCAACAAGTTAGTTGCACACTATTCATAATCCTGGATCATGAGGTTAGTTACCACTTAATTTAAGGTGCTACTCATAATCCAGGATAAACCCAACTTGCATTTCCTCAGAAGGAACGTGGACATATATATAGTCACTGAACAGTTTCCAGCTTCCCTGAGCTCAGGTAGCAAGGTTCTCTTTCCTCCTCCAAACACATCACTGCAGGGTTTACATACATTTGAGCATGTTAGTATATCACGCCGCCACAGAGGGTAGATGAAACAGGGCTCGTGATAATCCCCAAAAGATGCAACTTCGAAGTGGGAAGTGTCTAGTCTCGAAGACAGTCTGGTAGGTTTACGTGAATTGTGAAATTCCGTGTACACTACGTATGACTCCGTTTTGTGGCACATATTTCCGAGGTACTACGAAAGTACAACAAACAAACAACAAACAAACAGCATAACGAAAGTACTACTACAAACAAACAAATAAACAAACAAGTGCAGTCTTCAAAGTGCTGCCCACCACTGCTAAAAAATGTTCGGAGCCAATGTACATAATGTTAAGTCATGCTTACACTATTATTCAGTTCAAATAACAACATCAAGCTAATTATTTTTAATATTTCCTTCTCAAAGAAATCTATTCCCGGTAGTACAGGAGTCAATGTTAAATACTTGCATTCTTCAATAAATAACCGTTACCCAAATGAAACTGCTTCTGAAAACAGGAAAGGGGGGGGGGGTGAGAAAACGGAGCTACTTTTCGAAAGTGTCAACATTATCGACGGACATACGGTGTCCCATGCATGACAATGCTATTGGCGGACATACGGTGTCCCCTGCATGGCAATACAATTGGTGGATGTACGGTGTCCCATGCATGGCAATACTATTGCAGATATACGGTGTCCCATGTATGACAATGCTATTGAAGGACACACGGTGTCCCATGTATGACAATGCTATTGGCGGACATACGGTGTCCCCTGCATGGCAATGCTATTGGTGGATGTACGGTGTCCCATGCATGGCAATACTATTGCAGATATACGGTGTCCCATGCATGACAATGCTATTGAAGGACACACGGTGTCCCATGCATGACAATGCTATTGGCGGACATACGGTGTCCCCTGCATGGCAATGCTATTGGTGGATGTACGGTGTCCCATGCATGGCAATACTATTGCAGATATACGGTGTCCCATGCATGACAATACTATTGGAGGACACACGGTGTCCCATGTATGACAATGCCATTGGCGGACATACGGTGTCCCCTGCATGGCAATGCTATTGGTGGATGTACGGTGTCCCATGCATGGCAATACTATTGCAGATATACGGTGTCCCATGCATGACAATACTATTGGAGGACACACGGTGTCCCATGTATGACAATGCCATTGGCGGACATACGGTGTCCCCTGCATGGCAATGCTATTGGTGGATGTACGGTGTCCCATGCATGGTGCCAATACAGGTTATGTAGGCGCATGAAAAGACCTCAAGCGAGTTTGTTGCACATATAATTACATCAACTCTAGGCCAGGAATTAACATGGAAATCACTTGATCAAATCAACACAGGTAAACCCACAGGACTACCCCTATACCCCACCACATGAAGTCCTGTATTCAAAAGTGGAGCTATCACTATTAAAACCCATTATATTTGGAGTTTATATGTCTTTATAATTGCAATAATGTGATTAGCTTGAGCTGAAAGGATCATAAATTACTTCACCTTGACTGATCCCTCAAGAGGACGGGTCTGAAAGGGGAGGACAAAAAGTACAAGTGAGCTGAAAACTATCAGTTAAGCATATATACCCATTTATAGTAGATGATTATGAGTTAAGAGGATACCCCGTATATATGACTGAACATTACGCATGCATGCATGCGTACGTTCGCGGCTACAACATCAAGTTACTCGACCCATGATTGGATTCTTATAACCACGGAGCTATTAACTTACAACTAATAACGAATAAAACGGTGGAATCGCCGCGTCGATCACAGGGGAAATTACTTTAATGAGTTTGAGTGTTTTACAATATACAGTATGTATATGTATATTATACGGTAATTATTTAAAAAAAAGTAAACAAAAAAAGGTCTATACGTTTACATATAGGCCTAAATAAAAATTATACAAAGAGAAGAAAAAAATTGCTTCAAAAATGGTCAACATGGTCTACTTTTTAAAACTAGTGATTGGATATAAAACAATTATCTGAAATCAAAATCAAAATATCATTATAAAGAAAGCTTTATATTTGGTATTGAGAATTTTACTGGACCAGTTTCTTTTATTCTTATTTCTTCTCTTTTTGGGAGTGAGGTGGGGTGGGGGAGGGGCTATTACCATTATCATGGTAGTCAAAACCGAAGTCTTTCTTATCCTAAACTGTGGTTGGGGAAAAGTGTATTGTCAAGTAAACGTATACCTTGCAATGTTCCTAGTTTGCGAACCTACCATAAAACATATTGAGACACTGTTGAAAAATGGATGCGTGGAAGTACTTGCAGCGTTCGTTTGTATCATTATGAATGTATTTGGACTAATAGATAAAAAGTTTTGGTTCGACGACATACATGCTTGCATAAGGGAGGGGGGGGGGTGATGGAATCTTACAGGGTTTTTCTTAACTTCATTTCACCGCGAATAAAAGACAAAGCAAATAAAAACTAGATGTGAAAAATAAATGAAAAGCGATATTTCTCACCTATGAGACCATTTCACTGGACACTTCAACCCCAAACTCCTGTACACGCATTCAATTAATGTAAACTTATTTTTTCCCTTGTGGAATGTAAACTAAATAGAAACAAAAAAAAAAAAAGACTACTTTAAAATCAGAACAAAAAAGTACAAAACTAGCAAAATAAAATATACATGATGCTTTTTTTATTTTCAGATATTAACTAAGTTTTTTATTATTCAGAAGTTATTCACTTATTGTATTTGCACATTCAATTACTCAGGCCATATACTATACAGTCCAGTTTGATATTTTTAATTTAAAGTTTGATACATTTTGTACTTTAAATTTACTTAAGATGACGTTCTCTCTTACTTTGGTTGTACTTAGAATGCATATGAACATTGAAAAAATCATAATTTTAGAGGTATTCATTTTTTTAATTAACAGTCAAAACTTTGTCACCCTCTACATTTTTTCTTTATTTCTTTATTTCTAGTGTTTTTGTTAAAACTCGCGCATGTGGGTGTGTGTAGACTGACACTATGGACAGCGACGATGCATATAAGTTTTCCCTTCATGTAGGTGGGGAAATATATTGTTGTGGGTTGTCATTGGGGGTGAGGTGAGGGAGGCTTTCACCCTAACTCTGATCCTTACCCAATAATCTTTTCTTTTCACGAGTTCTATTTGAAATTTTCGAAAATTACCCTGAATAGTCCTGAAAAAGAAAAATATTTCGAATTATCCAACAGTTCTCCTTCCAGGCGGACGAGTCGGCTCTCAGAGTATAATTTCATATTTGTTTTGTTTAATACATAAAGTAAATAAAACGGAACTGGTTTCCACAGGGCATCATTGCTCTTTTGTAATACACATTTGTCTTTACTTTAACGCCTAAATAATGTTAGGGACGACTAAAGAAGCTTGAATTTTATTTGCTGTCATGTTTTCTTGTTAGGCCCACAAGCGGAGGTTATCTGTTACCGTTCTCCCTATCTTGACGGTATATAAACAGCTTTGATTGACAGGTTTAACAAGTCTTTGCCAACAATGCCCAATAATCGTCGGACAATGGAAGAACTTTCCGCGAACACTAACAAGAACGAAGGCTGTTGAGGATGTGTTTTCTCACCGGGACATTGAGAAATAGGTTAATGATCCAATCAAACAGTTAGATATATACTTAAAGATCATTGGAAAAGAACTAACTGGTTCATCTTCCGTTTTTAATCTGCGACCAATCGTAAAATACTCCTTTATCGACTTACTGTGTTCATGATTAGTCCAGACAGATCGGAACCTTTCGTCAGGTTAACAAGTAAGTCGCTTCACCGTTTAGTGTTACGCCTGCCAATTACCGCAACTAAATACATACAACATGCAAACGTGTTTACGTACCATTGCGTATCCATAACAATTTTTGACATAATTGTGTGTAAAGTGCGAAGTAGACATTGTGCAAAAATGGCTACATATACAATCTTTACAAAAAAATAATTCTGATAGAGCAATGTTAGGCTAGTCGATGATAGTACCATTTCTCAAAGAAGACTATCAGGGGGGAAAATGGTGGGATGGAGAAAAATCCCTCTTAAATTGAAACTGGCGCTTGTTTATACATAAATCTACTCCATGATTCCACTAAAATTCATCGGAAGAGGTAAGTTTTCGTATACAGTTTCTCTCTCTCTGTTCCAGCTACTACCACTGGATGTTTGCTTCCATACGCCTTTCTACGTTGGGAGGTATACGGTGTTGCGCTCTTTGAATCTATCAACATATGCGTCTTCATGGAACCACTATAGGACAAAACTAACGTCCAAGCCCGAAAGGTATCGTACGGACACATACTGTATGTACCATCGTATATTGTAGGTACAAACTGAATCCGACTAAGGGAATTTTACAAAGTCAAGGATTTTACCATGTCCCACGTTTCCGCGGGAGTCGGTGGCAATTTGCCGGGACCACACTTCACGCAAGCCATTTGACAGTCTCCGGTTGATTGACAGGTAATACACGTCACATAGATATCGCAGCTTCGTGACGTCACATCATTGGCCTGTTGGTCAATCAAGAAAGGTCCTATTAATTGGCTACTTACCGTGACACCCCAGTGGGTTCGGTAAGGACCCTATAGCGCAGAGCGGATCAATAGAAAAGAGAAAAAAAAGCTAGGCATTCAGAGATTAGGAGAAAGAAAAAGAATTGTTGCAGGAAAAGGAACATTTTCTGGACTTCTGTCTTCTCTGATGATATTGGTTTTATTTGATGAGCTATTTAACGAGGTTCGACCTAGATTACATATACACGTAAGGCTACTGTAATTGTACGTCATTATGACCAATTACGCACCCCCATCAAGGAACTCAAGGCCCATCCAATATACATTCAATACCATCAACGAATACATAAACGTGCACGAAAAAATTCCAGAAAATTGGAGCCTTCTTGTTAATGACTGTGGATGAACAATAAGGAATGACCTCAGATTAACCCGGCAGTAGATGTTTTTGATTTATAGACCAAGGGAAAAAAAAGATATTAAAACTATTCAAGTCACGACAAGTATAGTTCTCGGGTAAGTATACATAGGCTGAAGGAAACACAAGTCATACGACACAGTTTTTCCAAACAATGAAGTACATCATTCGTTACAAGTTGTCGAAAATCGAATTACTGATGTCATCAATTGAAGTAATGATATCATGAATTCATCTACGTTGAATTGATGATATAGTAAAAATTCCGCCATATTTCCTGATATCATTAATAATCAGAGCATAAAATCGGATTTATCACATCATGTTCCAAAATTCTTGATAAAGATATTTTTATCATTCAGGCATTGATAGAGACATCACAATTCACTTTGAATGTGGTATCACAATACTAAAAGAAGACCCCCCCACAAAGTAAGACACACCGATCAAATACCGTATCTCTCCCCACCCCCCCCCCCCCTCTTTAACATTGTAAATGTACGTTTATACATGGTTTAAACATTACAACATGCTTGGCAAGCATTGGGAAGATCCACAGGAGAAAATAAAAAAAATGGTCGGCAGATATATGAACTACTGCCTCATGGATAGGGGTACGGAAAAAGAGAAATCCATTTTGAAAAATCTATCATTTTTTGTGAAAATTTGTAATATTAGTATTAAGTGAGTATTATTTTAAGGTCACTGTGCCTATTAGTTATCCATATTCACATCTTTTACCACAGATGCAATTTCAGCACTTCGTTTTTAGAGAGGTGCTTTGTCCCCTTCCGAAAGATAAGTGTTTCCGTACGCCTATTGTTTCGTGCGACTGCTTCTAGTTTTCGATGTATATCTTTGTATAAACCATCACACCTCTCAAGACTTTTATCAATGGTAACGGTAAGTTTATCTTTCATTCGTTTGTGCAAGTGCCACTCTGAACCGTAATGTTGGACAATGACCATATCTTTTTTCCCCTTTATCTATAAACCTCTCCATATTTTCCTATTTTCCCTTTTGGACACGTTTACTTCACTTGCCATTTATGCAGTTACGTACGTGCAGGCTCTTAGGAAAATAGGTCACGAGAAGATTCAATCGTGACCTTGGAATTTGTTGTTTTTTCGAATACTAAATAACTTTTATAAAAGAAAACGATCATAGAAAAATGACTTGAATTAATATACGTTTTAAATTTGAAGTCTACATTTTGCATGTCGTTGAGCTATTTGTTCTAAATACATGGTCTTGTGTGTTCTGAAGATAGGTTTGTAATTATTTGGCCTGTATTCCCCAACTGACCGCAGATTTCGCACTAAACGATAACAGGGCATGATAACATGAGCAAAAAGTAAAGAAAATAAAAAAACAATCAAATATATTTAAAAATATGGAGACGAGAAAAGACAGAATGCCAATAACATGAACTTTAAAGGTAGACCACTGAAATTTTTAAAAGGAATATAGGCCTTTAAATAAAAGGAGTAAAAGAACAAGGGATTTTATAAAACAGAGAAAATACTCAAATCAAAACATTTCGCTGTAACGTACAATGGACGTTAATTGCACTTTAGGCTGTGAGAAAATCAAATAATGTATTGTTTGATGGGGTATAAAATATAAAAGAGTCAACGGATGAATAACGTTTAACATGTTAAATAATCATTAATTAAAATAGACGCCAGTAATCACGGAGCCAGATGAGAATTTAACAACGGTTGGATTTGAGTTTTGCTTTTTATTTTTTTTTATGCATTTTTATTTTGCGTCTGATGTATTCGCCATTAGGATGTTTTGATTGTAATTCAAAAAAAAAAAAAATGATAATAAAAGATGATGAGTGAAAAGAGAAATATAGCCCGGTGATAGATGACTTTGAAGAAAACAACATATACACATTTACTTTTCAAGAGGAAAAGCAAGCGTCATTTCGAAATGGAAAATTAATAAGTTTCTTTTCATAAGTTGCCATTACGAAACAATAGATACGTAGGTGGTATTATTTTACAATTGAACAACCACAAAAGATTGATTTTATGTTTTTTCTTTAGCGGCGATGACTTCGTTTGTAAAACATGTTTATTACATTAACATTGCAAATTGCTTCGCTTCTATCAATATTTAAAGGAAGTGAAAACAAAAGGACATATGAGAAATAAAAAACGAAACAAAAGATAAAAACAATACCAACTTTGATCAATTGGGCAGGACGTATTGTTTCAATCTGTTCCAGCTATATACAATTGTTCTGATATTTAGAAGTTCAATTATAGAGAGAAGGTTCTTGTTGATCGGTAATGGAACAACTAATTTCTCTAAACAAGAGGAAAACTACACATCGTATATGAAATTTCTGATAATAAATTGCATACGAACTTAATATACTGACGGAAAAATTAAAAAACAAGTTTACAATTTGAGGCATTTTCGTTTCTATGTCCTTTCTTTCCCTCTCGTTGTCAACAGCCTCCAACAATCACTCAAACGAGTTAAACTGAAAGGGTAAATATATATATATATATATATATATACAGGCAAAAAACTTAAAGGAATATGACGTCATTGCAAATCAATTTAAATCAGTGTGTAAGCTCCTATAAACGTGTACTTCTGTTTGTTTGGGGTCCAATTTTGTTTCATTGCTCTCAAAATGTGACACAATAAAATGTGTTTTCATTAAGGGCGGAATTATCAATTGAACGAGAGGCAGACGGGACATAGGAGTGATGGGACAGTTGTAACCGGGGACACCAAAAAGTCAGATGATTGGTACGTAAGAAATTGAATCACAAATGGTATGGAATGGAAAAAAATTATACCGCGAAGAAAAAAGGTTGTGAAGCATGTGGATTATGAGCGACCGCAAAATGTTACGTCCGAACTTACCAACTACAGGAATGGTGCACTTGTCAAGGCACGGCAAACAACCAAAATTTCCACTGCAAGTAGTTTTCGATATCGACAGTTGTCAATGCAAAAAGACTATTGCTCTTCCACCAGAAAACGGAAAAAAACGGGATGAAATCAAACATACAATATTTTTGTTGTTCTCCACCAGTTCTAAATATCTGAGAACAGCATTTCAACAAAATGTCCTCTACATATAGGTAAATACTTCAAAATATTATTATTATTGCAAGAAACAGCATGTTTCTGAAAAAAAAATTAATAATAATAATAAAAAAGGAAACTGGGTGTGGGCACATTATTTAATTTGGCAGATTTTATGACAAAATCCTTTATCTAATGCAAAATATCTGGTCAAAACTCAGTTTCAAAGGCCTAGTACACCAAGGTGAATACTTAAGATAAATAGTAACATCATAATATCAGGGAATATCTCCCCTTCCAAGTCTTGAAGAAATAACTCTGAACTGGATCACAACTTGTTGTGCCAATATTTCAGATAATGATTCTTTTTTGCAAGACACAATAATCATGCAAGCAATATTCTGCAAAAGTTCGAAATGGGGTACCTAAAAAAGTTACAGTAAAAAGTTACATTTGTAAGGTTTTCTGTTCATTTCACTTGCCAGATATTGCCCACGATGTCGTAGACACGGCTGAGGTACAAACAAAATATCGCCTGTTTTACAGTTATTCTGCTGTTAACTTTACAAATCGTTTTATAGGCTAATGCAGTAGTTCCACGGTAACCAGAATACATCGTGAGAATGTTTCAGTGATGTATATCTGACGCGGGATGTCGAAGCTATATCTCGTGTGTGACGCTATCTCCGGCCAGGTACCCAAGAATTACCGTGACTATCTGGTTTTTCTGTGTACGGTATGTCCCACACCCATGGTCTGTCTGTGGGGAGATTGTAAAAGACGAAAGAAAAAAGAGCATCCTCCGCGGTGAATCAACATATACAGTTATATATCATCGATGCCAAACTTTCCAAATAAAAATCTTAAATCTGTGTTACTGGGATGATACATCCGCAGTATTTAAACTGCGCTCGAAATTGAAATCTTTGAACAGTTTCGTCTCGGTGATATCTCTCATTGTTTTTGAATCAACAGTTTTCTGTATTTTCGAGTTCCTCTTTGCTGTAGTGTTTGATTTTGTCACTGCGATAGTTGTACTTTTCTCATGAGTCGGAAGTTCGTAATGCCAAAAACGTAAATATCGAAACCTCTCAAATTCGGAACAATAGATACTTTAAGAAAAAAAAATCAAGCGTAAATGTCGACAGAGTGAATAATAAATCTCTTTTTACATCCTTAATATAATTTCACTGGGAGTTCTCTTATGGGGGGGGGGGGCTGGGTAGAGGATATTTTATACCTTGAACTGCAACTAGTATTGCAAGCTGATAATAAAAGGAGAGGACCATTAAAAAAAATAGAGAAAGAAAGTGAATTGTCTCTCCAAACACAGATCCTGACCGAAATTTTGACGAACAGTGAAAGCGCCCTCTCAGTTCAGTAGGATTCATATAATAAATACACTGGAAAGCCTGAAATGCACAATGTCAGCATTATAACCTACTTTCATATCTAGGTATGCAACACAAGGGATTTGTTCGCTCTACACAAGGTTTTAAAAATATGATTTATCGTAAAGAATTGTCAAAATCCCATGATAAAGTTGGACAAACTGATAACTTAATATGCTTTTTTTCCCTCAAAATTATCAAACGATATCTTTCTTTAACTTTGTTGTTCACCCTTCCATTCATGAAATTCATTTTTCCTCCTATGGGTATGATGGCTCTGTTGATCACAAACGAAAGTGTTTCACAAGCTAGAGGCTGGACACAGTTTCCATATGACATTTCAAACTTTTTTTCAGATGAAATTAATAAGCATATTAAACCCAACCTTGTTTAACCTAAAAATGCAGAAAAGAATTAAATAAACAGAACCCAACTTTTGTCGAGAATTCATTTCTTTTTTTGGCAAGTGAGCTTACAATACCCTCAGAATCTGGTAGTTTTCCCATTTCTTTTATTATTTTATCTTTTAGGGTTACTGATGAAAAGACGCAGAGACCAGCAAAATCGTGTTTTAGACTTTTCTATCAGATTAAACAAAAAAAAAAAAAAAAAAGGAATGGGGCTGATAATAAGGGAGAAAAAGAGTGAAAGGTACAATTGCACGTGGAATACATATGTGCACTATTATTAACAACACAATACAACCCCCCAAAAAAAACATTCATGAAAAACCTAAAGTAGCAATTATTTTAAATTAATTTTACTCTAATTGAGTTAGTTCCCAAATCAACAAGTCTTTGGTAGAATTTCTCTTTATTGACCCATTTAGATTCTGCTCTTATGCAAATGAGGACAATTAGGTCGGAAGTAGGTCTGACTACTTTGGAAAAACAAATTTGGAAGGCTATAGGGGCTTTTGTTATCCACCAAGGTAGCGGAATGTTAGTGCAAGTAAATAATGGACGGTAAGACTAGTCAGAAGTTAATGGATGCGACGGTATTGTATTATATATTCTGAAGAAAAAATGAAAAAAGAAATGGAACTTGTTTAAGCTCTGAAACGATTGGAGATGAGAATTACACAGGAAAAATGACCCAGTTTGATCAGCATAAATGACACATTTCTAAAAACAGTTTGTACATGTATTCTTTTTCTTCTTACTCAATGTAACTGTGAATTTGACCTCAAGAAAAAGTTCAACCTGAATCAAAGACAGTGAATTCCATTAACAGCAAAGAAAAATGAAAAACTGAAATAACATTTTTTTTTTAGAAATGTGTTACTACTCAAAGTGCAAAATAACACAAAACACAGAAAAAATTCATATCTGTGGAGTTGGAGGAGCACGTCTACAACAATTACCAATTCTAGTATATTATAGCAATGACTTTCTTAGAAGTGAAGAAATGACTGTATACGAAATGGTTTATAAAGAATTCCAAACTGTAAAAAACTAATATTCACAATGACCTGACAGCAACAGTACCTTGATAGGACACAGGATAGTAAAACTGTTTCTATGAAATAGTTCCAGTGCAAAGAAAGGTTCCAAACAGTTCTGGCTAATTTGTTGCAAGTGTCATTTTACCACCATGGCAGGTGAATTTAAAACTCCAAAACAATTTTATTGATAATTTATACAAACTTAAAGCTGGAATATGAACTGGCAATTGCCTGGCTATCTACCTTTGTTCTCTATCAGTGTTTCAGGGGAGAGAAAGTAGCGGAAAAGATCACATGTCACAAAACCTGAAAGAGAACTATGCACTCATCTTCCAGATATATGAATATGAAAATCATCTCAAAATTTTTGTTGGTCCCACAAAATTCAGACTCTCCAAGAAAGCATAGCAGTCAATCTCCTGTTACTTGAAATCAAACAGACCAATGGGAATGGATATGAATATTCATCTATTTATCATTCATCAAATAAGGCTTAAACAATGTCATTCTGTAGTGGCCATGACATATGCCACGGAATTAGACTTTCACCCACTAATTTTCAACTCATATTCCAGCTTTAAATTTACAATGAAAAAGAATGTGACTCACACATAGGTGAACAGAATATCAGCTTGTACAACAAATTTTATTATAAAAAGAAGTTTTTGAAGTTTTTGCTCAATTATATTTTTCAATATTTACAGCAAGTTTTAGCAGTATTAACAACATCTAACTTTAATATCTTTCAGATGTTACTGTAAAGATATAAGGGGCTAATCATTTAAAGGCCATAAGACCTGATTTCAATATCATGCTAGCAACATGTACAAAAATTCTGAAAGTTCAGACAGTATTAGTGTTTCATCCTTGGGCATTCAACTGCTTCAATGTTCGATTTAAATATCAGAGAATGAATTTCTGACATTGATTAAAATATGTTCTGAACCAAGAGATTACTGTCATTATTGATGGCTACATTGTTTTGCCAAAAAATCTCCCTTAGAGGACAACTCTCCAGTTTGAACTGTAGAGGACAGAAGGTTCATAGGTTGCAATTGCAGCTCCCAAAATGGTAACAGGGGTAAATGAGCATGCATATGCTTAACAAGCACAGAATAATTAATCTGGTGTCAATGTGAACAGAAGGACAGGTAACCAGGGTAGAAACTCAAGCAGGAGGCTCCATAGTCATAAAAAATACTTAACTAAGAGGATAGGTAATTGCGAGAAAGACTATGTCAGGAAAGCTAGTTGTGCAGAAGATTGCTTCAGGTGGAGAGCTAGTTGTGAGGAATGTTTAACTTACTACTCTCTGGAGTCTAACAACCTTCATTCTGGGAATATTAGGAGCAGAAACTAAACACACAGGAAAAAGTTGACAAATAAAATTCTGATCAATGAATCCTTTAATTGGCTGAAAACAGTTCAAATTCAATTTTGTTCTTTTTCTCCTTTTAAGTGGGAAACACATATTACACGTCACTAGACTGCTTTCTTTATCAACTGAGAGAATGTTAAGTCAAACATTGGCAGCGTTGCTAGTTCTACAAATAATCTTTGCAGGATTAAGTTTATGGCACATTTTGTATCAGTATGAATGCAAAAATTGTAAGTAAACTCTTTCTCATTATCATTTATCTTCCTCCATCCTCTGAAAAGACCATGAGGTGATGAAGACAGATACATAAATAAAACTGATAACAAAATTCGCTCTCTTCAGTCAATTTTTCTTCACAATATTGTTAGAAATGATCTACAAGCACCCCCCAAACCACCATCAAAGATTCCCTATGCAGGATATTTTTTTTTAATACTGCTCACACTGTGATCACTCATGTGTATCTAGTAATTCTTGAGGGCCCATGCACATCTATCTCCTGTCTAAACCAAAGAAGTGAAAAGCTCATATGACAAAGAGAGCAACAAATTCACTTGTTTTAATGATACTAGCAGACGAACTTTACAGCATGTTTCCTTGATGAACTGAAGATCAAGGGGAGGAGGTCCACTACTCTGCTGTTGTGGTGAATGAAAGTAAATAACAAACTTAAGCAATTCTGAGGTCTCACCTGTTTTTGTGTATGGCTGGAGTGGGACATCCCATGGAAGAGGAAAGTGAGGGGTAGATTCTGAGCTGTTTTCTTCGGTAGCTGAAAATTCTTTACAATTGTCATGCTAGGAACAAAATAACAAAAGGATATAATTTGAAAGCAACAAACTTCATGCGGGATTAAACAAAAAAAAGCAAGAACAGATTTGACATGAAAAAGATGCAATAAAGTGCATGTGTTCAACTAGAAAACTGAATTAAAGAGACACTATATAAAGGTTTTTGAAACAATATATGATGAAGCGACACTATATGAAGGTTGAAGAGACAATATACTAAGGTTGAAGATACACTTTACTAACGTTGAGGATACACTGTACTGAGCTTGAAGATACACTACATTAAGTTGAAGATACATTAAGGTGGAAGATACATTAGGGTTGAAGATGGAAGAAGGTGGAGGTCAACTGAATCAAGCTCTAGATTGTGTTTTCAATGAAAGACAAAATGAGGCATTAAAGCTGGTTTTTGGAGTTATAATCCATAAAGTCTGCTGGCTAAAAAAAGACAAACAAACATGTGTCATGTTTAACTATCTTTAATCAGAGTGTTCCCCTCTTGTCAACAATATCAAAAATATTTCCCCTCTCGAGTGAAAACTTTTTTTTCCTCAGCTAACACCCCAGGGTGGTAAACTTATAGTAATGCATGAGTTAATAGTAAAATTAGGATACGGTTGTAGTGGGGAGGGTCAGAGGATGGGTGCTGGCATAGTGCAGCATAACAGATTACAAAAAGTTGGAATGTCTATTCATTATATTACAATCCAAGCCCTTGTTTCATTGTAGAATAACATACCCAAGGAGATATAAAAAGGTGACATTAAATTGATTGGATTTTTAGGACTACTTACGAAGAGATGAGGAAGAAAGAGAACTCCAATCTCATAAGACCGTATCATCAACTGACTGCCATTCTTCTCCAGGGCTCCCCAAGCAGCTTTGGACATGTTAGCACTGAGGATGTAATGTGAGAGAAAATCAAATTTAATAAGTGAATATATTCAAATCTACTGACAGCACAATACCTCCTCAGATACCTACAGAAAGATATAACAATTCATCTATTTACTGTATGACTACGTCATTAAAAAACATGGAACATGGGGCATAGCGTCACTTTTTGTTGGCAGAGAAAGTGAATAAAAGCAGCATAACTCATTAGTACAGGCTAGGTATCTGTACTGCAAGGATAGCCAATTTCTATTCACCCTTCATATCTACAGCTTTAAACGTTACAGTTACTTTATGCATCGTAAACATCTCTGTTAAAATTCTTGACTGCCTGATGTATGCGACTCCATACACAAGAAAGGTTGTAACAACCTGCATCTGTTCTACACTGTTTAATTTTTTCCACACAAACAGACAGCAGGTATTATTCCCTTTAAACTATGTGATGGGACTACAGTTGTAATAGAGAGTTTCAATTCTTGCCTTAAATTATCTTTGATTACTCTAAATGGATTCCTCCACCAGACTGGCATTGATACCAAATTTTGGCATCATGATACTATGCAGGTAGAAACACTGCACCACACAAAAAGTTCCTGTTTAGAGCAAAAACAAATTGAACAAGATAATCTGTGTGGCTCAGTATCACCAACAGTTACCTGACAGTCACGTCTTGCATATTTATGAGTTTAAGGTCAAGGGGAAATATAACTAACAATTGACTCACTGCATTTGTGTACTTCACTTCTCTATAACTGCTTGCAGGCAGTAAGTTGGAGTGTTCACTTAAGTACCAAACAGTCACAAGTAGGAAAAAACAACATATGATTAAAAACCAAAAATAGGTCATGATGTTGAGAACCTGACACATTTCAACTGTAGGCTAGAGAAAGTGTTTCATTGACGAAACCTCTTACAGAAGATTGTCAGGTTACCATGGTGATGGATCTGTGTGTACATACCTTGTGACCATAAACCAAGCCAGCTTCTTGCTGTCTGGAGACAAAAGTGCATATGTCTTTATGTGTGGAGATGCTCTTGATCTGCCTCTACTACTTGCTTTCCATTGGCTGAAAAGGTATTAAAGTAAGAGAAGGGCCTATTATCATCAACACTGAAAACATAACACATCACATATCCTTATCTTAAACCATTTTACAGTCGGCTCAGAAAAGCTTCTCAGAAAATTACAGGAATTACAACAAGTGTCCCTCACTTAACATCACCAACCCTAGGGATGTACCCTCTTTCTAACCCAACACTTTTCTGAATGGGAATGTACCAAATTGGAAAGGCTATTCTTCTGGAGTACTTTTCGTCTGGAGTTTCTTTCCGGAATTTAGGACAGTTACGTCAAATTGTTTTGTAAATTAAAAATGTCTTTATCTACAGCATACTTGAATGACTATAATCTTACAGGGACAATCAGCACCATAAGACAATTCTTGCCTCTTCTTCCAATTCTAGTCATATTAACACTACCAGCAGATGATAAAGAAACAAACATAAAACAAAACACACCCCACCCCACAAGAAAATTAATAGTCCCTGCAAGCAACCAATCCAGTGATAGAACTTAGTACAGTCTGCAAAGTAGCAGTATTATTTGACATGAAGCGAGCAGTCCACAACTTCAAACCAACCTTTTTTACATCAAAGGAAATCATAATTGTTAGCATTTAAGGTACTGCAAATACTAACGGTACACTTAATGCTAAAACAACATCATTGACACTTTGCTCCCAGTGACAAAACGATTAACTTAAAACTACAGTAATATAAAGGATAAAGTTGCTTCACCATGCTATAAAAATTTTGGTTTTATAATCATTGATACTTGACCAAACTTAATTAGTCTCCATTACACAAGAAGAAATATCACATCCTTCTAAAACTGAAATTGTTTTACCATATCCATACATACATTTAAACTTCTTATCCGATGATATATTGACAATTTATTTCTTGTAGACCTTACTGTAAGAAAGTGTGGAAGTACTGTTGCCTCCTGGCATTCTGTATGTTGTAAGGAATGGAAGCTCCTGCCTTGTAACCTTCTAAACTTGTGCGAACATTATCGATTGTCGGAAATATCTGCAAGAGGGAGGAATTGCAACACTGCGTTACCAATGTAGTTCTTTGCAACCACAGCATGAGGACCCATTTTATTGCCAACATCAAAGTATCATAAAATAAATTCTTTGCTGAAGATGACATAACAAAAACATGGAATAAGAACCATTTTCTTTCTCTTTGCTACAAAACTTTTGATTACCAATTTGAGAGTCTTGGTGGAGACATCTCTGGGTGTAATCTGTGTTGGTACACCTTTAGCTGACAACATCGACTGTAGCCATTCACCGCATAGGTATTTCGTTTGGTCGGCACCGAGGGATCCGACGCTGGAAAACTGACCAATCACAGACCAGTTCTTCACCTTAGCACCTTCTGGGCCTTGTTTTGTGAGGACCTTCAAAAGATGGTACCCAAGATGACACTGATAAAAGCAACATTTTCTTAAAAAAAACATGTTTTTTGTGATTTTATCATATTAAGATTACTAAGCTGCACAGCCCATAAATTTTACACCTTAACAGATATTCTATAAGACATTTATCAAGAAGGAATTCTAACGATATACTCATATTAAACCTGTCGCCGTTTCCTATCTTGTTGGTTCATAGACAGTCAAGTCTATACTGAAAATATAAATTAGACAATTTAAGCAGTTAGATATGAAGTTTAATGGTACTTTGGTTGAATACAATGCTTTTAAATTACCTTTCTGACTTTCATATGTCCCCATTTTGTTTTGGCATCATTGATATGTCTTCCAGGAACAGCTGCTATCAAGAAAACTCTGCAAAATGGCATAAAATATCTTCAATTGTTTGAGAAGCACAAAGCCAACAAACCACCTTAAGCCATTTTATCATCACTTGTTCCTTTCAAGTATATCTCTGTAAATGAACACCCAAGGAAACCCAGAGAGAGTACAGGTAAAATCATGAGTATCTATTTCCTATGACACAAAATTTTTTCAAGCATTTGCAAGAAAATAAAAACTTTGAGCTAAAGTGGCAACTGTATAACAAACTTGTCAGAGATTCTTGTAACACTCAAAGAAATTAGTGAAGTGCTGGTACATCATTATTCATTACTAAGGTGTTATGTACCAACATACTTACAATAGGAACTTCACTCAGTCATAACATTAACACTGTGTTTCTGTGATGAGCACAAAATCAAAACAGCACAAATGTATAACATCAGCCCCTTTAATTCAACAGCTAGTACTCCTTGCACTTTTAGTTTTCTTTGCAAACAATTTGTTTCATTTGTCCAATTGACAGAAGATGTTTTGTCAGTTTGCTTTTGGTTGTTGCAAATCTGATGCTGCAGTTACAGACTATATGGACTCTCTTTGTGCTATCCAGGCAGCATAGCAACTGTTGCCATAGATACATACCATCACTAGCAATGTAGTGTCTATTCAGATGTTCTAATCAGGCAACAAAAATTGACTTTGTATACATTCATGTATGTAGCTGTACAAAAGTTTCACCGCAAAGCGTAAATTTTCATCAACATAGTGTACCATGTTTGGTGTTTCCTTTAAAAACTTATCCTTTGGGTCAATACACTCAATAAGAAAAACTTTCACAAAATTTCAATTTTATGGAACTATGCACGTAAAGAGCACACATTTTTGCTCACAATGCATCAACTTAAGAGACCGAGATGAAACACTATTTTTTTTCCAACCAACATCGATGGATCAAATTGACAAGTCACTGTGTTAAAATCATGTCAAAGTAGCTTTAATGGCACTCAGGAACACTGATTGTGTGCATTCCTATTAGTCCTGCATCACAGCACACTTTCCATGCCATGTCCCACAGTCATACAGGAAGTCAACGTTCCGCAAAAGCATTCTTTTCCTTTACAATTTTGCAGCATGAACATGATCCACATTAATTATTCTAAATTAATATTACATTTGACGTACTTAATACTCACCGTGCGCTGGTAAAATCGTGCTGCAGTATATGTTTCTTCCATTTTGTGAGTGAGATTGATTTATACATCGCTAAATATTCTAGGAGATCCCTCTTAAAATGAGTTACAGAATCAGCAGTGACGTCACCCACAGTTAACTCAGAATCCTTTAGTTTAGGAAAAATTGGACTGATCCATGCACTGAGAAAAAAAAAGAAGAAAAGTTGATTCATTTTAGTAGAGGGAGACACCCAAAAATGTTTTCGTTTGTCATGATTAAAACCATCTTGCTACACAGTCATTCCTAAAGGGATGAATAAACAGGGTCAGATCCTTAGGGCAGGAGATGTTGAGCATAACCTGCTGGCAAATACAAGTCTCTGAATATCAAATTACTCTTGGCTACCTTACTTACTTGAATACAGCAGGGGTGTGATCTTGATAGAGGTTCAAGGAAATCGGTTTTCACAGAAATCTCTATGTATCACATAATAGTGTTTCTCCTGAAATATACCTCAATTGAACCACTCTCAGCTTTGCAAGCAAAGAGAGATGTTAGGTCACCTCAACAGCACTGACAATCAATGAATGCAGAGATGCCAACACCAGGATTACTCAGTCAGGGTTTTCTAAGACCAATTTATGTTTACCTGCCATTAGTATTTGGAATTATCCACCAAATAATTGAATAACTAAAGTATTCTTCATATTCCTTTAGACATAATTTCAATGTATGCACCACATGCCCATTTAAAGGGGGGGGGATGGGGATAAGAGGAGTGGGATATCAGTGAAGGGGGTATTGTAAAGGGTGGCTAAATTTTTGTTCTTTCCTTCCTTTGGCTTAGAGCACCCTACTAGACGAGCCCTCTTGGTTTTTTTTTCAGTGCTTCCTTTCATGATATCTTGATGTGTTTTATGTAAACTCGATTTACTCTCCTTATTTTTTTCAATTTTATCATTTGATAATGGGTAAGAGAAAGTAAATGAAATGAATAAATGAGATCCTAGAGAGCGAGCGAAGCCAAGAATTGAAATCTAACGAACACCATGTGGATGGGGATCTAGGGGTCTGATATGACGGGTACGGAACGCACCTACCATATTGGCAGTTATGGCCGGGCACAAACCGATGCCAGCAAACAATAATCATGGGACATCATAGTGAACAGAATTTATATTTACACTCAATGTACAAAATAAATTTGATATGACACATATGGATTATATCAGGGGTTATGTCAGAAGCAAGCATCCCTTTAGCCTAACACTCAAAAAAAAAAAGCTAGATTATAGATATGTTACACAAAGGTTATGTATTTCCAAATCACAAGAGGATATAAAAGTTGAATCCTCTCATGTTGTAGTAACACATGAGATGTTTAATTGAGAGGATGAACAAAAATTTTTTAATGTCTTGTCACATTAAAGAAGTGGGTGGGGGGACAGTGGAGAACATTATTTTCCAAAATATGTGTTCTGTTTCAATATAACTGTTATATATAGATATAAAACTTTGTTATACTTTACATTCATTTTACATGTTTGCATTTTTCTTTATTTCCTGGAGGCTCTAACGTATTTGTTATCGTTATCTATTCCTTGAATACTTGTCGAACCATCTAGCTCCATGGTTTAACCAATTACTTTGAATGTATCCATGGACAAGGAGGCACTTTTAGGCAGGACAGTAGTTATGGAAAATTCTCTTTCTGTAAATGAACCTCAAGCAAGCACCTCTTTCAGAGATTATGATATGAAACTGACCATAACGTCACACTTTTGTTTTAAAATTCTCGAAGAACACAGGACATATGTTCATTTTGATGCACTTTAAATCACATTCTATCTCTTTTAAAATTCAAATTTTAAATTACGTTTACATAAATTTTGGTTGAACATTTCAGCCATTATTTTTGTTTTTGCAGAATGTCCTTTGATGGCTCCTTGATGAATGACTGCATGTAAAAGGCCAGAGAAGTCTTTCTGTGGTATGACCTCCTCTCATACCAGTCAAATTTCTGTGGAGCATTCTTTGCTTTGGTTCATCAAACTCACCCCTGTGACTTCTGGTGCCAGTCTTGTTCAATTAGATTTGCTGTATGTATCACAATTCTCATACCATTAGTGTACAGGAGGAACATCATCTTGCTGTGTGATTAATAAAAAAAAAACAAGTAAACAATAAAAAAAGGGGGAAAAAAAGAGAACAAGCAAGAAAACAGTATCCACGTGCCAGATACACCATATTAACAATCACAAAATTAAGCATGTTGCTCTGTGTAACCATTAGTGGATATTCAACAGGCAATCATGGAGAAAGTTCTACTCAACCATGTCTGCTCTACTAAAATTATCAAGGTTTGTGTGTTTTGCTGTGAGCTATGCTAGGATCATTAACAAGTCAACAATTCATGCACAAACTCCTAGACTGGTACTGAAAACAACATCAAAGATTGCTTCATTTAGTTTTAATCATTTCCTATCTCCTATTATTGCAGAGAAGAAAGTCAAGGCCAACTAACAGATCTACGTTCTCTCCAGGGAGGCCAACATTAACATTGACCTACAAAGTGTCTGCACTGACTACAAAAAAACTGTAAAACATTTGACAAACTGTTTTGATGAAGACATTGTGCTAAGTCAAGATGGAGATCTATACTACCCTTCAGTCAAATTTACAGATTTGACTGGCAGATTAAATTTATGACAGATGGCAGTATTGTATACTTTTACTGCTCCACCAAAATTAAAAACTTTCACCCAAGAATTTGGCACCCTGCCCTAAAAATAAACAAAACACATTGCTGTGTAGAATAAACACCACTATGCGACTTGTTGAATATGCTAAACACAAAACGCTCTTACTCATAAAGATAAAATCTCTACATCTCACACCCTTAACGTTAAAGAAAAACAAGTAACTCCCTTCACATTAATGATAGAGACAACTTTCAGCTTTATTGTGATATAAAGCAAGGATTAAACATAAAAACACAAAAACACAAATTGAAGGTACAACTGTGGAGTCCAGTCATGAGTTAAATTTAGGCTGGTCTTGTAGTAATATTTATTTGTTTTTTCTCCCAGTGTTGAATTGATGGTTGTCTTGTGACAGTCACCACTGAATGACTTAGTCATCAAGTTGTTTTTATATTGATGCAAACATTTTACTGAAATGTTCAAGTCTCATGTAAATGGCATAAAAAACGTATACTCGGTAAACCCAACCAGAATCTTACGCACGTCTCATCCCAGCACATCGATTACAACTCAGTGTTTTACACAACAACTAGGAACACAGAGAAGTGTGATTATTTTACAATGTGAACTCTGAAAAATTAAATCTGCCTACTCATGATACTATTCCATTCTTGTGTAGTCATTTAATCATTCCGTCTTCCAACAAAGACTGCCAATTTAACTGGAAAGAGTGTGGTCGGACTGGAAATTGGACAAGGTGTTCTTTGTCTCAATTGAGCCTCCTCTGATGAACCTTTAGTCCTTTATGGTACAGTGTGTATCAAGAATGATAGAAAGGATTTAGAGGGAGGACAGGGGAGGGGGGTCAGGGAGAAGGGTGGACAACATTAAGCAAAGCTGTAACTCTACCAATCAGATTACAAAATACTCAGTTTGGAGAAACTTGTTCTGAGAGATCCTTATATCAAGTCCATAGAATTTTAAGCTGAATTTTTCTCAAAGAGGGGTAACCAGTTGCCCATGGGAATAACTTGAAGGAGGCTGAAGTTATTTCACAGTAGATTTGTGAAGAGGGTTCTTACCTGTGGTGAGTTCCAAACAACATGTCCAACTTTGCTTGACAAAGAGTAACATTTGGGTAGTTGTGTGCATCTTCATGGAGAGATACCTTGCCCTGTTTATCTTCTCCATGAACAATCAGTAAAGGTTTTGACCTTCAAAATAAACACATTGTAATAGATTGCAACAAACTGGAAAGTAAATGCCCATTTGGTAAGTGATCATTACTTAATGTATTTGTGTGGAGGGAGGCTAGATTAGAGGTAATTGATGTAGGAATTGATCACAACTTTTCCCTTTGAATCTAACCTTATGGCCAATATTTTATTTTTCTGCATGTTTGGGAGAGGTAGTTTCATTAACTTTTAATGAAACACTTTATCTGTCATAAATAATTGAAGGATGTTTATTTAATAGGGAAATGCAGTCACCCAAACACATAGCACCATGCCACAGAGTTCTAATTATCCACTTACAACATACTAACCTGTGACATAGACTATCTACTAACTGCACTTAGAGACATGCTACACAGTTCTGACTATCCACTTTGGGCACAAAGTGACATGCACTACAGTTCTGACTATCCACTTATAGTAAACATGCCATGCCATATATTCTTGACTATCCACTTACTGCACATGGTGACATGCCCAATAGCTCTGACTATTCACTTATAGCACACATAACTTGGCATATAGTCTTGACTATCTTACTGCACATGGTGACACAGCACATATTTTTGACTATATTACTGCACATAATGACAGGCCATATAGTTCAGACGATGCACGTACTGTACAGCTTAAAGTGCGATGTCACATAGTTCTGACTAATTTCAAAGTCTAGGAATTCATTCATCAAGTTTGCTTAAAATTTTAATGAAGCTAATTTACTTAACAATTTATCTGTAAAGTGGATAACAATTCCTACAAATTTTACAAAATTCTAAGGAGAAACAATGCCAATTGTTCTAATTTGTACCATTATGGATATATTTCTTCAGATATCCAAGGTTTTGAATGACAAGAATGGTATGTTTATTTTTCAGTGCCTTGGAGGAAGTCATATGGAATCCTAGCTGATGTCACTGAGACTAATTAATACAAGAATCCAACCAATAACAATAGCTGCTCATCCAACTCACTAGTGCGAATGATAAACAATGCATTGAAAATTCAAAGATACCTCTTCAAGTTTTCTTTTGTGCTAACACCTGACAGAGTATAACTGTAACCGAACAAAAGTGAATTTCAAATGCTGCGATGAATACAAGGAAATGAAGTTGACTGATTGAAACACTAAAAGTTCTTTGTCTTTCACATGTAGCAAAAAGTAACTTAATAGGTGATATCCTTCTCAAAAGTTTCATAAAAGTGCAAAATAAATAATGTAAATCTACGCAACTACATCAACATCGAGGAAAACAAAAGATAAATGCAAGTTTATACCTGTGTTCTTTTGGGTACTGTTCTATTAACCATGGGATGTCATGCATGTAGTTAAACTGAGCTGATTCTACGAGCTCCCCCATGCTGACAGCTAAAATGTCTGAGAGAAAAAAAAAACAACATAAATAAATCAGTGGCAGCTATAGAACATGATATCCATGACACTTTAGTCAATGTTTCCGGGGGAGATTAATATGATATCAAAAGACTTTTCAAAATGAGACAAAAGTTAAAAGTTATCATCTTTTCATCAGCTGATATTTGCTTCGTCAAACTCAGGAACAATTAACAAACCAAGTGAGTCCTAAGAAGGATTATGGGTTTCAAAGCAATTTGCATAATTCATACCCGAGGTATTTTACATCCAAAGTATGTTGAATGATGCTGACAGGTTACTGCACAGGCAGAAATAGTTCTGCAAGAGTAGAATTTATTAAGTGTGCATCTGTCTGCAGTTTTGGGAAGTAATAAGTTACAAGCGATACTGTTACTGTAGCAAATTACTTTTGTTTATGAAGATGCAAAAAAAGTTACAATTGAAATCATGTAACAGAGCAAGTGACTAGTTACAATTCAGTGCAAAGAAACTGCAATAGTATTACATTTTGTCCTGTGTCTTGCTTGTTACAATTGGCTACAGCTAGTGAACACAAAGTACATTTACCATTGAACTTTTGAGGTGAGAAAAGAGGCTGAATCTGAGTTTCAGTCACTCAGGAAAACAAAGTTATATGTAGCTCCAAATTTGTAGTTTAGCATGGGTACACACTACACAGGTTCCAAAGTCGACACCTCCAGTCTTATAATTTTGGTTCTAACAACCATCGTACTCCGTTTCCCTGCCACAGCAATGTCCGGTATGTCCTATACAGTTTGGTAAAATAAACTATGAAATATGACTTAATTTTGTGTCTGCAGTCCAACACATCCTCTTCCTCATTATCAACCAAGATATTCTGCCCTGACATGATATCCATATTCTGAAACTGTATTGATTCCTAGAGCTTTCAAAACGACCACAGCTCAATGAAAGAAAATTGCATTAATTACTTCTTTTATATCAAGATCAGTATAAAGTTATGCTCAAGATCAGTATAAAGGGCCAATGGAAGAAAAGCCAATGGAAGAAAATGTGGACAAAGAACTAAACAAGAGGAGAGTAATAACAGAGAATAATATCAAACGATGACTGTTATACTTTCTCAAAAGACAGTTAAAAGTGAAAACATTTGAAAGTACCTTTGATATGTACTGCCAGTTTGTTATTGAATTTATCAGGAATTCCTTTCACCTTTGTAAGAAGAAAGTTATAAGGATTTGCATCTTGAAGCACTTCTTGGAAGGTACCAAATTCCTCCTCCTCTGACAGCTTCCTCTTCTTTAATGGTGGCTGATCTCTCATCTCTGAGGTATTAACAAACACATGTCTGTTGATAAATGTGGTCATTGCTGAAAATGGAATGGTCCATGAGAAAAAAGTATACACCCCTACACCCACCCCTTCCTACTACAGTCATGGATGACTTCAAGATAGCTACAGTATGACATAGGTATCAGAGTTTGGAGTCTGACAACAAGATTCGTACATTATTCTGGGTGACATCCCACTACAAATTTCCTGACTGCCATAAAATTGAAACATTCACAGCAGCTGCAGACAAAACTTTAACCATAATTAGCTTTGCAATGGTAAAACCATCAAATATTTTGACAAATTTGAGCAGTCCGTGTGAGGTCTCAGCTTAGCAGAGTCCTCATTTTTAAATGATAAATTATGTCCATGTTTTGAACTTATATATTGATGACGCAGTTTTAACATAACATTACCATTTCCAGGATGTTGAAAGTCCCTAATGTGCTGAGGATTTTTACGATAACAGTCCGTTCCATAGGCACAGAAAGGCTTGTCATCACGGTTTGAGCTCATTTCTTGATGAGCAGTCGATGCAGACGGTTTTGACTCTTCCATCGGTCGTTTGGATGAGGAAGATGCTTTGAGACGGGCTTTCACTCTATGGTCATCTTCATCTTCTGAGGAGGATATGTCATGGCCAGCTGCTACAGCTCTTGCCATTTCACCATCAATATTCTCTTGCTTCACTTTTCCCACTGCCTCCTTGTCAAACTGAGATGAAATAGCCAAGAAGTAAGAAGAATGGGAAAAATGCATATCTTTGATTTAAGATCACAATTGTTTGAGAGTCTCACTAATTGTTTGAAATCAATTCTTAATAAGATCACAGATTATTTCACACCCATGAAAGCAGTATTATACTACTGAGGGGAAAACCTATCTTCACTCAGTCTGAACCAGGACTGCCGCTATGGTGGTCTGTTTCAGCCATTACTTATCTTAGTCAACCACCACGATGAGACAAAATACAAATCCCGACTATGATTAGAACATCTCCACGAACACTACTGTTGTCAAAATCCAATAAAAAATTTGCTTAAGAGATTTCTTTGCTTTCCTGGGTCCACAAACTATCCACAACTTTTTTTTTCAAAACAACCACCACTCCATTCTGTCTAGCTAGAACTATGGTGTGAACATAACAACCTATTTACTGTTGACTTGTAACATTGTGACAATTGTGGTTCAGCCAGGGAGATGACACTCTTACATTTGAGGGTAATCTCCCTGGTTCAGATGCAAGATGTTACAGCATGAGCTTTGTGCTCACTTCAAAGGAATATTCAGTAAAATGTCTCTTTAACCTAATCAATCAGAACTTCTTCCAATCAGCAAAGTTTCAGTAACTTGAACTGTAAACACTGACAGCTGAGCTTTGGTTACAATAATTTTGTTGAATAAATATATGTTAATAATGTTAGGGACTGACATTAGTAGCTTTGCAATGATGATGGGGAACCAATATCATTATTTCATAATGTCATCTACCGTATTACCTTCAATATATGACAGAATGGTGAGGATAGTTACTGAAACGATTTTATTCACTGGATTTCAGGTGAGTTTATATGCTGATGGTTTAGCAGCTTGAGCGCTGTTTAGACACATTTTGCAACTAATATAGAAGCTGCAGTAGTGTTTGAAGAGATAGGTTGTAAAGAAGGTACAGTAGTGCCTGATTTGTGGGAAGGGACTTCAGGCAACACTAGCTCAAACTCAGGTGACTAGACATCAGATGGGAAATGAATTGACTCAAAAGCCTCAACTGAAAAGGATCAGCAGGTGTGACCGTTTCTATTCAAGTCAGTTTGAGGTTGGCTTACTTGAAGTTTATACTGATTTATACTGTTAAATCAAATGGCTTTTGCAAGGAAATATTACTAAGAATATAAAATATTTAACTGACCTGGCAATGGAAATGATAAAGATGGTTCATGTACTGTAGTGCTACAAGGACATCTTATTCATATAAGCCTCTAAACCTTGTTACCTGGCAACCCAAACATCCCTAAGTTCCCACCATTTGCAGTGCTTGTACCCACCAATTGCTGTATATTGAGTTACACACATACACTTGAATCTCAGTTTTCTGAAGAAAATTAATTCTTCAAAAAACAAAAAAAAATGCAACAGTATAGAAGAGAGTAAGTAACTATGCAATGATAACTAATGACAAAAAATTACAATAAAAATTTACAAAAGCCATTAATACTGTAATATTCACCCCACCCCCTCTCTCCTCCCCCTCTGTTTGTGTGTGAATCATGGACATACAGTACAATATGACTTAGCATGTGCAAGTATTGTAGGAAGAGATTGTACAGTAAGTACTGTATGTATGAAGATGTCAACAGTATGTGCTGTGTTGCAAGATAAGCATTGTAACAGCCTACAGACCATACAGGAGAGCTCAGCTGAATAGTTACTAACAATTACATGTACACTTGACAAAGTATAAAATTTGCCCCAAAAGTCAATTCTTGTTATACTCTCAATATCAGGAAACAAGAACAAGCCACCCTATCTACTGGTGGTATAAGCCTGAACATGGACAAAAACATTATAGAAGATATTTTCACTCATGTAGAGGTGCCAAATGATCATTTTTTTTTTTTTGACAAACATCTCACAGTAGTACTCTTGAGATTCAACGTAAAATCTATCTAACTATGAAACACCAATGCTGGTACAATCTTCCACACACTTTGGTTTGTTGATTTTGTGAATAGCAAAGCTTTTACTGGCACATATCCAAGGAAAGGACAATGGTTTAAAATGTTTTGGCACCAATTAACTGTGTCAGTTACTTACATACTTGGCAACGTTCTGGATTAATGGAAATACTGCACAGGCCAACACCTGTACCTGAGAGAAATTAAGTTATGAATGTTCTCAGCTGTTGCAGAGCACAATCAATTTGTTATGTAATATTCAAAATTGACTGACAGTTCCCAATGATGTCATATTGAGAGGAACATAGTATGCGCTTTACTATGGCATCTCTTGCAATCAAGTTAAGCCTTGAAATTCCATTTGTTAGAAGAGAAAAGTTTTTCTCTACAAGACTGAAGTGTTATTAGTCAATGTATACTACTTGAATTTGCAAGCCAGAAAAGCTGATTATCAGTGGCGGCACTACGGGGGAGGGGGGGTGTGGGGTCATGAGGGGGCATTTGTCCCTCCAGATAGTTTCCTTGCCCCCCCAGTTGCTCTCACCCTTCCCAATCAGATCTTGTACTAATCCAAAATTAATTTAATTACAAAACTATGTATTGGCATTGGACTGAATAAGAACAGCTTCCGGGGAATGATGATTGGTAAATGCCTAATTTGTGTTACACAGGCTGCCAGTTTTCATATCATGCTTGTAGCCACTTCAACAGTAGGCCAGCCTGGTCAGACCAATTTTCTCTGGAATGTTTACTGTCCAGCATAAGGGAAGGGCAGGTAGGTGGTTGTTTTCCTAAATATAGGAATGACATTGTTTTCCTAAATATAGGAATGACATTGTTTTCCTAAATATAGGAATGGAATGGAAGTGTATGTAGCCTGTGTGTGTGTGTGTACTCGATGGTACCCCGTAAACATGAAATGGTACTCCCAAAGAAAAAAGTTGGGAACCTTGGAGTACGGTCAACCGAAAAAAATAAATAATATAAAAATAAATAATATACCTCTCTTGGGGCTTAATTTTTCACCCAGAGATGTGCTAAAACCTCAGCGCTTCCGGGGGCTTTGCCCCCTGGACGCCCACCGGGACTTTGTCCGAGGACCCCACGAGGGACCCTATAGTGAGCCCCTGGACCCCACCTGCAAGGCCTCGCGCTTCACGCTCGGTTTAGCCCTGCATGTGAAAATCTTTGCCCCCCCAACATTTTCCTCTGCCCTCAGTTTGCCCCCCAAGTCTGACATTCTGGCACCGCCACTGCTGATTATAGTATTCATAGTATAATGGTTCAGTCTGCATTTAATGCTCAGACTAAAACATCTCTGACATGGCAATCTACAGTACTTTGAGTCATACAGAGCTCAAACTAGCTGTCGGTGTACCCTTGACATTTATGCTGTACACAGATTGCAGGCTGGGTAAATAATGCTAAAGGATTAGATTATTTTTCCATCTTTTAAGGTCCAAGGATGGAATGATCTCAATGCTATACAATATGGCATGGGCAACTGCAGCATTTTTAAAGTCAAGTCATTATGGTCTGAAGAGTCACAACTCTGAAATTACTGCACTTGTGATGCCTACTCAGTTGGTTTCACTGACATCATAACAGCCACTCAAAAAAATATAAGGGAGGAAATATTGTAGACAATGTAGGGCTCCAAGCAGTGTTGGTGAGTTAGAACTGGGCTTAAGTTTTGCTAATTATCGAAATCATCAGACATGGGCAGCTAGGTCCTAAATAGGAAACAAGAGATATAATCAAGCTGTACAGATTTTAAAGTTACACAGGTAATTTACAAGAAAATGGTCTTCACAACTGGTTTTTTAGAGAACTTTTTAAGAAATTCTACAGGAGTCATGGCTACAAGAAAAAAGCATAAACCCCACTCAAACTCACAAGAATACATAATCAGATGGGAAATAAATAGACCGAATAGCTACTACTGAATAGGATTAGCAGACCATGAGGTATATACCAGGAAAATGAAGTTGATTCACAACTCCTGGCCACGATTCGCAGCTCAGAAGTAGAGTCGGGGAATAGCGTTACCAGTCCACGCCTTATACAATGGCATACCTCTCATGTCCAGAGATCCAAGATGCAGGTCCACCTCTGACCTATTCATCAGTGATTGAGGAATGTATCCCTCTATCTTTTTATCACTAAAAGTCTCTGCATGCAAAATGGTACCACTTTTATGTAAATTAAATCATTCAATACACAGTATAACCGGCAGTTTGATACACTGTACTGTTTCCTGCTTTTGCAATTCACGCTACACAGCATTACAATACTTGACTATTAATTACTATTACTAATAATCAAGTATTAATGGTGGAATGTAACTTAGTCAAGGGTGCATATTTGATACCTGCAGGCTGCAGTACAAAGGCTATGGCAGTGATGTTGAACAAAAACTGCACTGTAACAAGCACGAATTGCAGTGCTGGAAACTGGCTCAGGTGCTATGAGAAAGTTGTTAATTTGGTTAATTTTTGTGTTAAGTTGGGATTAACGCTTTGTTTCTGTGACTCTTAATGGATATATGAAATGCTGGTTTTCCTGAGGGATGGAAACAGTAAGCAGGTTTCCGTGTTCAAGTCAAACTTGCAAAGCCTCTCTGCAAGTCTGTTGCCACACATCCACTACATTTAATTGCTGGTTCTAAATTCTTAGGTATTGGGTCTTGACACCTACCACTCATGTATGCAAAAGGGGTTTGAAGCAAGATTGTAAGGGCATGATTGGAGGTCTGGTATGCCCCAAGTCATTGGAACTGAAGGTCATCAATGATGCATTGTAATTGATGAGCAGAACAAGTACATAATAGTTTGAACTCTCACTGTGGCTTGAGGCAATTGTACATGATGTTGTTAAGTGGCAATGAACACCTCATGCAACATCTAGATAAGCCTGGGATTTTACAAATTAGTAAAACTGAAACGTTGCAATAAATCGTTCGACTCTTACGTACAGTACATGCAGCTTCATCAAAAACACTTCACTGCCCTTTTTCAGATGACACTTTTTCTGCTGACACTAAATGACACTGTATCAGGCATAGTGCAGCTACTAGCCCTCCAGTTGACAATATGGTGGTTCTTAGATTGGAAAGCAGTACACCTATGTTTTCTCAACTGTAGTGTAGGCCTATGCGTTATGCCCATCAATGTTGGCTTAGTATAGTAGTTAGGCTACGTCGGCCACGGCCAAGTGTTTACGTCTTCACAGAACAAATACGTGCCAAACAAGAAACATCTTAATAATGATACATGTGACATTGGTAAATGGTGGTTACATAATATACGTAGCAGCATCGTCATAATATTCACCTGCTCTTGGAGACGTCGAGCAAAATCTTCATCACAGGTAAACTTTTTCTCCATTTCTATAGAAGATATCAACTGAAGCCTGGGGAAAACAATCAACCAATGAAACAGCTGGATATACTTCTGATCTCGTGTGCAGTGAATACAGCTACTACACTGCTCTCCAGTTCTCCATGCCGCTGTTTTTGTCGTCTGCTCAGTTACATATCAACCGTTACTAGCCAGCATTCCATTGGTGCTTAAACGTTGCTAACAGTCGGCTATGTGTATCGTTATATTACACAGAAGCAAGTGAGAAAAAAGCTGACTACGTGGTTGTTAGGATCCTTTCTTTACAACTTCCTGCTGTCTTTGTACATAATTTGTGACACTGTTATGAGAATCATAAGTTTGAAGCCTTGAAAAATAGGTGTGCAGTATAAATGTAACTTCAACATAGCCTAACAGTTTGGCCTAGCCTTATGTTAGTTTGCAACGTAGGCCTAGCTAGGCTAGGCGATACCATAATTTATTTCAAACACTGTAAAACACACTGCTAACGCTTTGGCCTAGTAAACATAACTTGAGGCTAGCCTACGTTTGCATAAGGCCCAGGCAAGAGACTAAACAAGGTCGGATCAAATTTAGAACCCGTGATCGCTACTGGTCACTGGAGTCAGAGTTTGTACTGTACAGTATCCTGTAATTGGCGCACTTAAGGAATCCATCGCCGATATTTAAAATGTCACAAGTGAGCCCTTATTTAGAAGAAATGTACCTGAAATGGGTTCATAATCGTGAAATACATAATTGTGGTTAGATTGAAGAAGGTTAGGCTCACTTCAGTAACGTTGCCACAGTGATAGCGAGTAATTTTTGAAGGAAGCGCCAACTACGGGGTACTGTATATACACAATAGACAATGATATTGATAAGCATGAATGAGCACTTAAAAGTACTTCTTTAATTACAGTACAGGTACAGTATCCTTGTACAAGTTCTTAGTGGGGCGTTCCATGTTTTCATGCATCCCCTGTTTTTGTGAAGTAGGCATATATGGCATTAAGCCCATAACTATTTTGGGGTAGCCTTACTGCATGACTATACGACCCTGCAGCCTACTGACTGGCTGGGAGCCTGTAAGGAATAGGGTTAGGGGATCGGGTTAGGTGTCATGATTCAGGGTTAGGGAAAGAGTTACTGGATAGGGGGATAAGGGGATAGTAGGTACTTATTTATAGTTTCAGGTTGTTATACACATTGTACATGAATATTATTATTAATAATATTTAAATGACTAAGTTGGATTGTATGTATGTATTTTCAAACACCAATTGGCTCATGTAGTGTAGTGGGTTTATAGCCTGGCTTATGGTATGATTGTTCTCTTGACTTCGTTCGGTTCGAGACCTCTAACGTCATTTTTTGCAGATTTAACTTTTCTCACTTCTTTCACAGGTTTTCGCTGTTCTAGTTTTCACAGAAAATCTACAACTTAAATTGTGGAGACAAAAAAAAAACAAGACAAAAACAAACAAGATAAAAAAGAAGAGACATAAAGATACATGGAAACCTTACACTAACTCTTTTAATGAGCCTGAATTTTTTCCTTCCTCCATAAAATGACATGCCCGTAGCAATTACTGCAACACTGTTACAGTACTGTTTTGATTCCTTGCCGAAGGCTCAAGGAATCTATGCGATGGTGATGTCGCGTGTGTGTATGTGTGTGTGTATCTACCGCTTTGCTTGTAAACACGATATCTCAAGAGGGGCAATTCTGAGGGATCTTATACTTGGTTGTGGGTTGGTCATACTGAGTAGATGATCCCCATTGTTTTTGGCGGAGGTCAAATTTGAGGTCACCAGTGGCCAAAATGGGAAAACCTCGTAAACATGATATCTCAAGAACAGTAACTGTGACTGATGTCATACTGTCATACTCTGTGTGCAGGTTGGTCATATTAAATAGATAATCCCTATTGTTTTTTGTTGAGGTCAAAGGTCATTTGAGGTCACCAGAGGTCAAACTGTAAAAACCTTGTAGACACAATATCTCCAGAAGGGTAACTGACTGATGTCATACTTGATGTGTGGGTTGGTCATATTGAGTAGATGATCCCTATTGTTTTTGGTCGAGGTGAAAGGTCATTTGAGGTCACCAGGGGCCAAACTGTAGAAACCTTGTAAACATGATATTTCCAGAAGCGTAACTGTGACTGATGTCATACTTGGTGTGTGGGTTGGTCAGACTGAGTAGATGATTTCTATTGTGTTTGGTCGAGCTGAAAGGTCATTTGAGGTTACCAGAGGTCAAACTGTAAAAACCTTGTAAACACAATATCTCCAGAATCATAACCATGACTGATGTCATACTTGGTGTGTGGATTTGTAATAATGAGCAGAGGATTCCTTATTGTTTTTGGTTGACGTTAAATGTCATTTGACATCACCAGAGGTCAAACTGTAAACATGTGTAAACACAATATCTCCAGGAATCTGACCTTGACTGATGTCATACTTTATGTGTGGATTGTATATACTGAGTGGAAGACTCCTTTTGTTTTTGGTGGAGGTCGAAGGTGGTTTGAGGTCACCTGAGGTCAAACTGTGAAAACCTTGCAAACACATTATCTCCAGAAGGGTGATGTTGACTGATGTCATACTTGATATGTGGGTCGGCCATACTGGGTAGGTGATCCCTTTGCTTTTGGTGGAAGCCAAATGTCATTTTAGGTCACCAAAAAAGGTCATTTTGGGTTAAAGACTTATCAATGTGGTGTTTCAAGAACAATAACTGCAGTTGATCTCATACTTGTCATGTGGATAATTTATGTTTGTTATAATATAACCATGTTGCAAGGAATCATAAAGCCTTTTGGCTTTCTGGTAATTGAAAGAATGATGAAACTTAAACCACTTGTACTTCCATTACCTCTTTATTAGTGTTGTGGAAACATATTAACCAGAGTTTGTTTTTCTTAGATTACTTTGATTTGTTTATTTTCACAGTCTACACAAAGTAATCCTTTTTGTGTCAACTGCAGTATTGGAGATGATTTCTTCATATTTGGGTGCTTGAAATCATGGCAGAAGTCCATGTGATTGGAGAGATAGTCGGAGCAAGCGGCTTTCCTAGCCATAAATTGTTCTGCAAGTGGGACATTCACACAGGTTTGTGCTCTTTCTTTCATAGTCTTACAAACTGCAAGTTATGTTCATTTTAAGTCTTACAGAACAACTACGAACAAGAAAGAATGACTGTGCACATTGTATTCATGAATTGTCACTGTAATTGATACTGCAGACTGTTCTAACATGATGATCATAATGTCTATCGTATTCAGTCATATACATGTAGTGAAAGAATTATTTGCCTGTGTCAGCATATACTATTCCCTCTAAACCCCTTTTAAGTGGGAATAGGGTGTTTACAATGCGCCAATATGACATACTAAGAAAATAGCCCCAATCATCATTAAGCCAATCAAGCCCATCATTAAACATCTGCAATAAACATCTTTATAGCATAGAGTTTGATCCGGCCTTTTTACGTAGATTCAAGTTAAAGTATTGCTGATTTGATTATTGCATGATACACCTCTGTAATTCAACACAAAATGTGTACAAGCATGTGTGGACTTACAGAAATTATAGGTAGAGGAAACAAAGTAATACATTAAAATTCCTGCTATCATTGGTAATGTGACATTATTATTATGTAGACTTATTCAACTTGGTTTAAATTCAATTAGGCAAAAATGGCAGCACCCTTCTCTGAATTTCAAAGGTGTGTAACTTGGATATAAAACAAAATCTCTGAATTAAGCTTAGGGAAGATGTTCATCAAATACTTCTGCTTCAGTCTGATAAATATAAGCCCAGGGTTTCATTCTTTAGTCTCAATATCATTCAACTTTTAACTTTGGGTTTCAGAGAACTCCTACCAACTTTTCTCTTTTTTTTTTTTTTCTCATTTAGGTGGAGCTTGGAAGGTCATAGCTGGATTGAGAGAGGGTCAGACTCAGATTGATAATCCACAAAATGAAGAATTTGCAGTTTGGAACCATCCACTGGATATACATTTTGCTACAAAGGGTCTTCAAGGTACACACTGTATGATGTATATAATCACCATGGGGACATTGAGACAGTTTTGAAACATTTTGGATAATTTTTAAATCATCCTCTTGAGTTAGAAAACAAATGGGTGGGTTCTCCTCCAGAATTTCTGGTTTACATCAAACCTTGCTTTATTTAATTGTCATTAACAAACAATATGCTTTCCTCAAGGTGAGATATGTTTCCTCAGACTCTACAAATAGAGACCATTTCATCTGGTAGATTATTACCAATTAATTTGCTTGCCTGAAGTTGAAAGTCAATTTTTCCCTTGAGTGTTTGATCAGAACAGGAACAAAGTAGTTTACAGAAATACTTTTTAGAACAATACAGAACTTTATGAGTATCATCTGTGTCTGAAAATGTTCCGTAATGTCCACATTTCTAGCAAACTTTTATTTTGTCGTTGCAGGGTGGCCCAAGCTGAAATTTGAAGTCTATCACATGGATGACTTTGGTCGTAATGAGCTCTATGGCTATGGCTTTTGCCACTTGCCAACCTCGCCAGGTATACATCACATGGAGTGTCCAACCTGGAGGCCCTCTGGGAGCTATCGTGAAGGAATAGCTCAGTTCTTCATCGGTGGAGCACCGCAACTTCGTAATCCAGATATGGTGCACAGTGCTGAAAGGTACACCCTTCAGACAGTATCCATGGGAAAAATCCATCTCAAAATTGGTCTCATTTTCAGGAACTTTGAAAAATATGGTGTGGAATGCTGATCCAAAAAACATTGAAGAGAGTCTCAAGTAATTGCTGAGAGAGAGTATTGTACTTATTGATGTGAAAGTCAAAAGAGACAGAGAAAAGATGGTTAAGCATCATGTGGTGCAATACAGTTTAAAATCAAAACTTCTTACTACGTAGATACTCAGCCAGACTATCATTATCTCTTTTAAAGGGGCTCATTGAGTTGATATCAGTAAAGATTGCGGTGATTTTGAAGTATACAAACACACGACAATACTCACAATTAGCATAATTAATCAAGTTTCACATCCAATGGTTACATGAAAATTGTCAATTTTTTTCGAATTTTTGACCGTTACTTGCTCTGATTGTGTGCATGTGAATGTACTAATGTGAAAATGTCTGGTCACAAAGTTTCAAAACCCAAATTTAGTCGTTGGTTACTCACTCATTAATGTTCCAGCGTATGCAAAACTTTGGGATCCTTTTAATTTGACTGTTTGTCATAAGTATGTGAAGGAAACTTGACCTGTTTAGAAAAATTGAGTGAATTTCACAAAACAACTCAATGAGCCTCTTTAATGTAGAGACATATACTGCACAGGGTTAAAGATTTCCTGTATTAGGGTAAAAAATAATGAAACCATTGAGTTATGTATTAAATGGTGATCAAAACAAATTTTTGATATAATTAGTCTTGCTCCTTGTGCTAGAGATTCAGTGACTCTCTAAATCATTAATCCTCTTCAGTTGGTTGTGTAAGCTGTTCCTATCAATCAATCCTTTACAGTCAAAGTGGAGTAGGAATTCAATGAGATTCAAGCTGTAGCTGAAGTAGATGTTACTCCAGAGATCAACCTTCGGTATATATTCAATTAAGCAAATTCTGGGATAAAGAAAGAAAGTGATTGAAATTGGATTCTAGCAGTGTGTGCACCTGGTACCCAGAGTACATGATGTTAAGACCTGGTTCTGGAAATTGCTACCTGGATCCAGTTTCACTAATGTAGGTCATTTGTGCGACAAAATTCAGCATATTACCGGTAGGTAAGATGCATGATGTGATATGAACATGCAAAGCAAAATGTGGTATTATAACTTCACAAGGAACTTGAAGCCCTTAAACAGAATTTACATTTTAGGGCGCCTGGCAGAGGCAGTCTACTTGTGTGTAGATGGCTTCAGCCTCAAAAATATTGGGCTAACCCCACAAAATTGGTCAAATGATTTATATAAACTATCATTAACTTTATTTTTTTGGAAGATGAAGCTTTTAAAACACAAGATCTCAAAGGAATGTCTTGATGCCTTTAACAAGGCCCAAGGAGTTCTATTTCCTACAATCTGGGATGCTCTTTTGGGACAAAAATTCTTGGTACATTGCACACAACCAAATGACCAATGGTGACTCTTCATTTAGATGGTAAACATGAATTTATTCCTCCCCCCAAAAAAAAATTTGCTAGAAATGTGCCTGATACCTGAATACCTGACTTACTCTAGACTGCAGGTACCTGGGAATTTTCGATACAGTGCAAACACTAATTTTTAGCACAGAGTTAAAATGCTGTTAGTTGGAAGAGATGGACACTTTTGATAGTGGCCTGTAATTGTTCCTTTTTTGGACATTGCTGTGTCTATGAAGCAGTTTCTACTTATGTTGCAATGCCTCCTCCTCCTCCTCTTGGTTTCTTTACAACTGTCTACATCATCAATGAGCTACCTTGTTTGGTATATTTCTTTTGTTCTAGATCTTTCATCTTCTCCTTCCTTTTGTTCTTTTTTGTCTCTGCATCTTTTCATCGAGGGTATGTATGTTGGTCACAATCTTTATTCCTCTCTGAACTTTTACTCAGTTGATTCCATTTATGATGGATTAGTTGTCAATATCACCTTGAATTTTGTGAACAGGTATGTTTAGAAAGTTGATCCTTGCAGGTTGTCTCCACTTGCTTAAATTGTGTAACAATTTCAAAGCATTGAAAATTAAACTGAAGCAAGTTACAAAAGCATGGAAAGAAATTTTTAGTCCAAATATTCATTAGTGGAACACCTGGAACCCCTCTTTTAGTATTTTTCCCTGGCACAATATAAGGAATTATTTATGTACTTATTTATCAATGTAGAAAGAAAGAAGTGTTTATGCATTAAAATACTTTTTTGTGTTGTTTCTTTAACTGTCATCTTCTTGTATAACATAACATATGTTTTAAACATTGGTGGACTGGCCAATGTGGCAATATGCCATGTGAGCCACTTGGTTCATAGCTGGCTTGGACCTGATGCTGCAAAGAAGGAAGGAAAAAGTGACAACTTGGACGGGAAAGAAAGAAAGTGAGACGAAAAAAAGGGATGAAGGGAACCAAACAGAAAGGAAGATTGTGAAAGGCAGAGAGAGGGATTAATACAGGATCTCAACACAGTGTATGCTAACTAATTGTGGTCTGATGGCCCATAGCTCCCTGCAATTATTCCCTGTCTCATCAGTGGCCCCTGACCATTTACGCCAATGTTTGGAAATAATCATAGAGACAACAAGATTGAAAAATATTCTAAATTGAGAGTCAGTCCTGGGATTAGAGATGGTAGATAACCTTAATATACATCAGACATTTGAAGCATCTACATATTCTGCTTCAGAATTTTCGATCAACTCAAGGGCTGTTGCCTCATTCTCATTGAATCCTGCCCAGTGAGGTGGCGAAGAGCTTGTTCTTCCCACATAAGAGGCCACAGGAGGAGGTTCATCCTCACTTAAAGAAACTTTTGGAAATTGAGATGCTAAATGATGCAGAATGGTGCCACTTAGAGATGATTTCTTGCTCATCTGGCCTCCCCCCCCCCCCCCCGGACACAACTAGGGGCACTAAAGTTGCTTGTTTTCGACTTAGAGGAATACATTCGCCTAATTCATTAAAATAATTGGGAATCTTTACATCGGATGATGCATTATGAACCAAAATATGTGCCAAAATACAATTAAAATATCTGGACACTTCATTCTCACCTAGAGATTTTGATGAAGCCCTATGAAACCTTAGAGCCATCTGAGGAACTCACCCACTGGATGGAACACCCACTGGCCTTAAAACGGACCCCTGAAAGTCTCTCGCTCAACTTTCGCGGTACACTTCATGTGAAGTTATTTACTCATCCTTCCAGCAGATTCTTTTCCCAATTGTAAACTCCCAATTTACAATTGGGAGTTTACAATTGGTTGTAAATAACTTGATGTTGAGTATATTGCCTCCTGTCATATGATTGCGATTTTAGACTTGTCAATAACATCCAACAAACTTGATGTCTGTTCAAGAAAAAAGAGTCCTCATTTAAAGTCAGAGAGAAAATACGCGCATGGAAAATGAAATTATTTTCTTTTCTGCATCAAATGTGTTCAAACTCTATATTAATACAGCTTAAACAAAGGTTGCCAAACTTCGGCTAGAACTTTCTACACTAAAGGAAATTGTGCTATAAAGTGAGCAGGCATGTTGATTCAATACAGACTAGGGGAGGTCATTCCAAATTGAAATGTGAGGGGGGGGGGGGAGGAGGAGGGAGACATGCTTGACTAACTGACGGGTTTGAACGATTAAAGCTGACCCGGCAGGGGTCTACGCACTCCTTCTATGGATGACTTTGAATATATTAGGCTTCTACCAGGGGTAGTGTCCATTAACGTGACCAGAAGAAACACCCCGGAAGCTCTGAAGCATTGCAGAATTGTGAGCTTTGCAATGAAGGATTTCTGTATCTTCGAATGATATTAAAAAAAATATGATATCTACAATTTGAAAAAAAAATCAATGAAAAATGGTAATATATACATAGAAATCTCTAGTGGAATGTCTCGCGGAGCGCACTCGGAAATTTTGGGCTTTACAAAGCTTTACAAAGTAAATTATGATTCAAGAAAAGTTATTCCAACAATTTTTACTCTCATAGATTACAGTTGTTTATTAGTTTGCTACAATTGTCGATGATTACATGACAAACTAAAACTTGTTTTTCTACCGATAACTTTTTAAAATGATAGCCACATTGAAGAGAAAAAAAGATGCCATACAATAAGACTGGGGAAGCATGAGAAGAGTGAAAGTTGGTCTAAGTCAGTGAGAGGTTTGTAAGGGATGAGGTGTCACTACCCTCCTTCGAAAATTTTTTCACCTTCTAGGTAAACTTGGATGCAATCTAGTGTAATACTTGAAATCTTTTGAAGTCATAAAATGTGATATAGACTGAAATATGAAAAATTCCAATCGGTGTGTCAGACTTTCCGACTCTTCACCCCTAGACTGAAATATGAGAAATTCAAATGAAATTCCAGATTTATTGAGGTTTTTTTTAAATTACCAGCAAACCTCACAATCTGGTGCAATATTTGGCATCTTTTTACGTCATAAAACTTGCATGACAAGATATGAAAAATTCTTACTGGTATTTCAGATTTGCCGACTGGCTTCGCTCTGATTTTTTCCGGGGGGAGGGGGGTCCCCGGTCTCGATGGCCCTCAGTACATATCGACAAATCATTCAAATACACGATCACTGGAAAAAATTTTTACCTCACTTCGCCCTTTTCTGGTAATTTGAATTTGCTGGAGCATTCATGGGGAGGGAACGTGCCACAATCCTTTTGTCCACCAAGAGCGTGAGAAGGATGTTTCCCGTTTTTTTTTTTTTTTTTCTTTTTTTACAGAATCTCGCCTTGGCTAGAAATTCTTTATTCCGAAATAAAATGTTTTAGTAATTAACTTTCAAGAAAATGTAAACTTACAAGAAAGTAATTGTATAATCAACCAAGGTAAGAAAGAATTCACTTTACAAACTAACGATTCGTTAACTTGATAATTGCTATTCGGAACGTTGCCGTTACTCCATGTAAAATACAAGGAGGAGGGGGTTTACTGGGGTAACGTTCTTCATTAATTTCAAGTCGCTTCGAAAGAAACAACAAGTACACAATAACTGGCAAGGTAATGAAATCAGCCCGTTACCTTTTTTGATCCATTAACGTAACACGGCCAAAGGAACACTGAGCCATTTTAACATTTACCCCCTATTTCCACTTAAGTGAAATACATTCCTCTTAAGTGGAATTCATTTCCACTTAAGTAAAATTGTATTCTACTTAAGTGGAATTCAATTTTACTTAAGTTTTTCTTTTAAGTGGGATTGTATTCCTATGGGTGATGTATTTTACTTAAGTAGAATTGTATTCTACTTAAGTGGAATAGTCAAGCTATTCTACTGAAGTGAAATTGTATTCTACTGAAGTGAAATACAATTCCACTGAAGTAAAATACAATTCTACTTAGGCTAAGTAGAACTGTATTCCATTAAGTAAAATGCAATTTCACTTAAGAAGAATACAATTTCACTTAAGTGAAATACATCACCCATAGGAATACCGTCCCACTTAAAAGAAATACAATCCCACTTACGTGAAATTGCATTCTACTTGAGTGGAATACAATTTTACGTAAGTGGAATTGAATTTCACTTAAGTAGAATGTATTTCACTTAAGTGGAAAGAGGGGGTAAATGTTAAAATGGCTTGCCATATGTTGGCGTTTGGTGTGTGTAGATGAGTCTAACGTTGGTGTGTAAAACACTAAATTCGTCACGCAGAGTTCCCATATAAGCATTTGTCAGCCTAGGCGATTCCATCAGTCACTCACCTAAACTGAGCCAAAACATTTCTTTTTGACGAAATGTGAGGGACGGGGGAACGTTTGATATGTTCCCCACCTACCAAATATGTGGGGGGGGGGGACGTGTCCTCTTGTCTCCCAGGATTGACGCTCATGATACAGGATGATCCTCTTCAGATGTTCAGAGGCAATTGCTGAACATATTTCATCTGACAAACTTGCTTTGTAACGGATCAGCATCTGATACCTCACCACTTTTCTAGTAAATTAGTTTGATGTTTCGCAATCTGTTTTTCCTTGCCTCAGTGCCAACCTGTGACACTATAGCATATACACTGCTATACTACTTCGCATTTATTGGAACGAGAGACTACCACATGTCTCTGTTGATTTGTCACAAAATTGTCACCTACATAAGCTATACCATACGTGAAAATTCTATAAGATATGTACTTGACTAAATATAGATAAGGACGAATCCAGAAAATTGCTGTAAGAGTTGTCCGAGCCAAGGGAATTAGTTCTCGGAATGTAAGACAATTTGAACTCATAAACTTAATTTAAAAAAGGTCATTTCATGCTTCACTATACCCCATGTATTCCGAAAATGTCCAGCAAAATGTGTCTTTTAGAATTGAATTCATCATTTCATTTTGTTACTGTGCATTTTTATGTTTTTCCTTGGTCGACCTAAACGGGTCCCTCAGTTGATCATAGATACAATTTGTATGAATTTTACTTCTTCATTAAACATCATGTCTATATAAAACACTGATTAAGTCACACAAATAGTAATTTCCATAACATGAATGTAACTATAAAGCTATGGCAAGGAATCGACAAAGACCAAACCAAAGAAAGGGGGTAAGGAAGTGCTGTCAAGTGTTGTCATGAGAAAAAAAAAGTGGCTCAATGTAACTTTAAACTTTTCCCTTTCAAATCTTAAAATCTTAATTTTGTGATGACAATTTTCTAATTCGTTATTACGAGCTATTAACAGTGAATTATGTCAGATTTATATTAACTTAAAAGGTTATTATAAACAACTTTTAAGATGATTAAATTATCGTGTAATCTTATAAAGAGAAAAATCTGTACCTGGATTGCGTTCACGTCTTGTGATTTAAAGTCAACAGTTACCAGTGTAAAACATTTTTAACAATTAGATAAAAAAGAAATCGATATAATTTGTCAAAGGGCGACAGTAATGTATCTTGCAAGGAGACATTGAATTTGAACAATTTTCAAATTCGACGAGATATTCGCAAGCACTCTTGACTTTGAATAGGCCTACTCAAAGAAAAAAAAATGAATAAGGGGAGGGGGTCGTCTTTTGAGAACCCTCTCGGATCGTCCAGGGAGCCATGGCCCTGCACATGGCAATCTCCCTCTTCGTAAATAATACCTAACAAACACAAACAACCTCGTAGGTATTAAGGCCGCGCGCACCAGGTTAGGTCCAGGTCGTAAATCTTGGCAATCATTTGGTATAAGAAGCCTATACGAGAAAGAAATGCTGTAACCTACTATCAGGTTGCACAATCGCCTGAGAAATATGTCTTTCGATCTGTATTCGCTTCCAATTGCCAAGATATCGAGAACAATACAATAGCTATCGGTGTCAAAGTTCAATTCCCAAACTTTCCACGAAAGGTGCAAATGCGACCATACTAACTACTTTGGCTTGCAAAGCAACAAAAGCGTACAAGGTCATCGTTACGGCTGCGCATGCCAACCTCTTCAAATTTTTTCCATGCACACGTTTCGACCCAAACTTATGTACGGAAGCTTAGAAAAGGCGTGCAAAGGGAAAAGACTATCTCTGCAAAGTATCAGTTTTTTTTGTAAAATTTGACGTCTTGAGGACGTATGAACTCGTTTCAATGACAAAAACCTGAAAATTTCATTTTAATGTTATCCAACAACCTTCAAGCGAAAAAAAAACTTTAGAAAAGCTGACACTTTCACAAGATCTATGTCATCTGAAAATCAAAGTAGGCCTATGTCCAGAAGTGATTGGCACACTGCCAATCGAGTTAAACCATCTCGTCAAAACCGTAAAGTTCAGAAAATTGCCATTTTGTCAAGAAATAAAATTTCCTCATTATGGTAAACCTAACAAAAATTTCAGTCATTTTGTCAAGTTAGAACGTCTTTTTTGGGGGGCAGAGGAGGAGACACTAACACATTTGTCCCCCACGTTTTGTAAAGTGAAAATAAAAACAAAACAAACTACCTTAATCTGACTGGTAATACAAATTTTCTAACTGGTGTACTAAATATAAGGTTAAACTTAGCTGAAATGAATTAGGCCAGAGAGACTGAGAAGTGTCAAGACATTTCTCTAAACAAGGATCACCTTCTAATGGTGGCGCTCTGTTTTGATGGAGTCTAAGATTCATTTGAATTATCTTAGGATGGAGTTCACGCATGTAGGGAACTTACTTACCCCGTTGGAGCAGGGAGTGGCAACTCCCTGGTTGGAGTTTCTACTGCTTCTCCCATTTCAACCGACCTTTGCTCAAAGACGCCACTAGCGACAGAACCGGTATGTTCACAGAGCCGATAGGGTCATACCTTTAGGGCGGGGGGGGGGGGGGTGAAGGTCAAAAATTCCAACTGGCTGGGTGTTTTTTCAACTAAGTGGCGACCCCACCCAGATAGCTTCGGACACCAGGAACGCTTGATAAGGAGGTGGTGAACAATTAAAAGAGCCCGCAGGCAGAGTGTCTTCAGAAACTTGGAAATATGTGGTTGGTCGAGTTAAAGCTTAATTGGAAAAACGACAATTTCACTAAGGAATTCTGCCATTTTCAATGAGTTTTTTCCTATCTCGAAAAATTGTTTTCAATATTGTAAAATTTTTATGAGAAATATTGTGCTAGCTCAACAAACTGCATGATGACAACTTTCTGAACTTTGCCACGGTTTCAAGGCACCAAAATACTGTACTGAAAAGTTTCTGAATTTTGCCATTTTTTTTCAAGTATCAAATCGTCACATTTCAGATTCTTGTCATTTTAGAGAGTTCTGGTATATTCTCAAAATAAGGTCATCATGTTAATTTTTAAGTTATTGGCCTACGAAAATTGTCACAGTTTGTCGAGATCATTCTTTTTTTTTTTAATTTACATGTACCTTCTACGTTTCCGTACACAAGTGCACAACCTGGTGTGAGCTAAAGTTTGTGGCGCATCTTGGATACGAAACATGTGGGTAGTGGAAATAGAGTGAAAAAGAACATTTAGTTCGAACCGACTAAAACTTCAAATGTATACAGTGGTCCCAATATGTGGGAATAACAAAGTCGACACCACTATGCCACATTTGTGTGAAAGATTACTCCCAGAATCAAATCACGATTATTTTCAGAAGATATATAGTCTTAGAAGAACATGGTGGTGCTTTATGTGTATGCACCGTGATTAGCCTCATTTTCGATTCCTCAACCTTTTCTACAGTACTTGGTAAATCGATTCCAACATCAACTTTCTACTGTGATATATGAAGGGAGGTGAACCAGGTTAACGTCAGATATCCCTGAAGAACCCAGCGACTTTTGTGAGATCTGTTCCACTCCGGAAAACCACAAGTACTCATAGCTAACTGTAAATTTACACGCATGACAATTGTGCTCAATTCTAGTATCAGATCAGCTGATTGATTTCTCGCATTCTGTAGACAGTGCGTTGAAGGTGGTACATGCCGAACATTTTGCACACAATCATTGCTTCAAAATGGCACTGAACTCAGTGAAGAGAGTAAAAAGGTATTCCATGGCGTTTTTCTTGCAGCTAGAGTAGTAGCCATTATCTTGGTTAGCATTAACAATAAGATTTGGTAAAGTGATTTACTCGACGTATCAGTGTGCTGCACTGTAACTTGATGTACCCAGTAATGCTACACTGCTTAGCCTACACTGCAGTACTACGAAAGGACAGTACTAAGCCTACAAGTTAAGTACAACTGAACGTTTCTTCTAAGTTGGGCCTGTGCAACTATTTGACTAGCACTATCACTTGAATACTCTTCTGTACTAGAAAAATAAAATAATGTACTTTTGAAGCCGCCATTTTTGTGGGGCAAGTGCCTTGCTGGACCATGCTTAAATCCAGCCCTGTCTTTAGTATCTGCTGTTGACTACAGAGTCATTATCGCAGAAATTCTGTTTAATGCTGTTAATTTTTGTAGAATCCCTTCAGAAGTTATGTTACAGGATGTGAAGCACTGTGCAACTGAACATGTTTTTTTATTCCACTCACAAACCAGGGCATCTAAGTCATATTATTATTTTACCCAGGTAGTTCACAGTCTCAAATGTTGCAAACTGAAATGTTGCACTCTTCCATTTCACCAGATTTCTTCAAGGTGGTGTGACCTGTTCACGCCTTAGCCTTTTTCTCATATGAGAATTTATTAATCGTGTTGTTCCAGTTCTGTGGTATTTTAAGTATGTGGACCAACGTAGTTGGTCAAAGCAACTTGGACTGATGAGTTCCAGTGTTTTATATTTTGTTGATACACTGTTATTTATGCCATTTTCTAATGGGCAAAGGCAAGCTGCGCTGACCCGCAAACAACTTAAGCATCCTGACACAATTGTATAGGCCACCACAAAAGTGTTTAGCAAATTAGGTGTGAAATGTTACAAATTTTAATGTTTTCATTGAGCAGCTGACAATTTGATTAGACCTTACAGTATGCCATGTAGACCTTGACCTCCACAGATAAACAGGATGTCTTCCATATTCCCTTCACACTAAGTACCTTAAGTGCCAAATACAGATTTTAAAGAACAAAACATCCTTTGTACACAAGACTCTCAAATGTGTGTGAGCTTGCCAACCAGTGTTGCACACTGAAACAGAAATCTGTGTAGGACATAATGCAATGCTTCGTCAAGGAGGTTTTACAAGGTTTTCCTTGTAAAACCTCCTTGGTTTCCTACTGTTTAGTTGTGCACCTCTTCGTGTTATATATCAAAAGACATACACTTGCAAGCCATCTGATTATAACAACTTTCTTTCAGTCTATATAAATATTTTTTTTTTCACTACAAAGTTTTTTATGAAGTTGCGGCACACTATAAACCAGTGTCCCTTTTTCAAGCATTATCAGGGAAATCTAATTCTTAACAGGAAAACAACTTGTGGGACATTTTTAGATTCCAGTCCTGTAGATCCTGTAGACCCAAGTGGGTCATATATTGCCCTTTGCTTTATGTACTCTGTACAATTGTAGGATAGATTTTTTCTACTGTGCATTGCTATTTAATCATTTCTACAATATTGAAAAAAAAGTGACAAAAAGGCCCTCCCCCATCACCATTTAATGTCTGCTTGTCTCTGAATAGACTGCTGTGATGCTTTAGGAGATCTGAAACACTATCAGAACCCCAATCAGTATTCAATCTATTGCATCTTGATATTCAACAGCTACAGCCTAGATTTACTTTTCCTGAGAAGATTTGGGAGCATCCTGCGGATAATCTTTCCACGGTGTATTTCAAGGATATCATTACTCTTTGTATTGCTTCTTCTGGTAGCCGTTGGAGGTAGGGAGATTAGAACTTTAAAATTCAGTATCAAATATACTTTCGTTTTCACGTTTGTCTTGGAAGAAATCAAATATGTATGATATCTCTCGGAATGAGTGACTGCTTGATATGAGCCATGTAAGGTGAAACTTGCTTAAGAATTGCATGAATAGCATTCTTAATAATCTGCTGATGTATGCTGTCCTTAATTTTGCATCATTCTAATTTTACAAAATGTGTTAACTATTAATTCACTTAGGAAGGTAGAAAGTCATTAGTGTCTTTGTTTTTTTGTTTGTTTTTTTTTCATGATTTTCAGTTGTCAATGCTCTTTGTTTGTGCATGCACTATACCAACTTGTGATGGCGGTCTGTCTTTTTTGGATTTGTGTTTAATCTGATGTAGATGTTTCTACTTCTTTGTTGCGTTGGAGTTGAGTTGGGACAGTGTGTGGTATCCTTGAAGCCATAATTAGATCTGGTTGGAAATCAATGTCACGTTGCATTTACATGTAGGCCATGTGGTTTCATGTGTGCATAAATAGGGAGGTTTATTCCATGTGGGATCCCCAAAGAATATCTTATTAATACATAGTGCATGCTAAAGAGGCTCATTGAGTTGGCTCACAAAATTCATGATATGAATATGTCACACCTGTTCATAACTCATATGCTGATGGTAAATGGCCAAAATGGAATTCTGAATGTCTGACACGCAGCCAAAGCAATGATCAGTAGGTAATTAATGATCAAAATCACTTACTGCAAATCTGTGACCAGACATTGTTTGCCATTTAGGTGTATAACCATAGGAAACCCCTGTTCACAAAAATACTACAATTTCTCTCATTTTCAGTAACTGCAGGAATAGATACATGACTAATTAGGCTAATTAAAAGTATTGGCATATCAGAGTTTAGTGGCATGTTAAGTGATGTTAGAAGAGTTTAGTAGTGTGTACTTTAAACAAGAATGTTAAAAAATAAATGAGAATGCAATTTTCCCACCTTTTTTCTTGATTTAGTAAACCATCACGGCATTTAGCTGTTATTTACCCAGCTGAAAATGTACCACACTTTTACCATGGTATACCATGGTAAAAGTGTGGTAACTGTGGTAAAGTGTGGTAAAGGCATTGTAAATGTATGGCAACATTGTGGTACATTGTACCGTGGTATATTTACCACAATTGTACCCTGATTTTACCGTGGTATGTTTGTAGTTTACCTGTGGTACATGTACCATGGTATATTTACCACAATTTTACCATGGTATATTTGTGGTTTATCTGTGGTTTATGTACCATGGTATATTTACCACACTTTTACCACACTTTTACCATGGTAAAAGTGTGGTAAAAGTGTGGTACTGTACTGTAGTAAAAGTGTGGTACATTTTCAGCTGGGTAATTCCTCAAGTGAATATAAATACAAGAGTTTCTTTCACTTTCATTAAGAAAACAATATTTGCTAATCCAAAGCTATGGCTTTAGGTGAGAAGGTACTAGTAACTTGAAAGACCTGTATCATTTGTTATTGTTATTGGTTTTAGGAATAGACCAGCTGTATCCATGGTAACAATACTCTCGATTGGGGTTAACTGTCATTTGACTTGTTCTTTATTGGGTTTTTTTCCTTCTGCAGAGCAAGTTGCAGTTTATTTTGTTGGCTTGATACCCAGTAACTTTATTCATGTTCTACCAGCCAAAGATTGGACAGGATTCTGGACCGTTCTCTCCCAGTCTGTATTGTACATTTTGTTGGTCGCCACGGTGAGTTTGTTTTTAATAATAAGAACAACTATAGGTTGAGAGGGGAGGGGGTAGGAGACAGGGGTAGTAGAAATGGGGGAATCACTGTCATTACGGTTTTCTTCCGTCACTGATGTACTGTACTCAGACTATCCCATTAAGTTGTTTCATTAGGCTCCTTTAAGATCAGCTACATGAATTATATCTTGTCTCTTTCCTGAATAGATCAAGAGTGCAAAGCAGTACATCAGCGGTATCCTTTATGTCCACTGGAGAGAGTCCTTGACACTTCACATTCACAGGCTATACTTCCACAACACTGCCTACTACCAAATCAACATTCTCGGCTCTGGGAGCATAGACAACCCGTAAGTTAAACACAGTGTTCATTGAACAAAATGTGTCAGTTTTAAAATTTGTGAAAGCTGAATTCATGATTTAGGTAAAATTTTTGAAATTATGATTATCTTCATTTCCAGCTAGTGCTTGTACTTGATTTGTGAAAAAGTAAATACAAAAATGTCACAGAGACTAATACCTCATAAGAATGTCAAAACAATTCCTGCTGTTTTCATTTATGTTTTTGTAACAACTGTACCTTCTGTTCCAATATGCCAACAATTCTGCATAATTAACAGTCACTCTATACTAATGCTCACCAACATCACCTGATTAATGAAATAAGAATCAACATCATAATCTACAACTTCTTACAAAAAGCTCTAGATATTTAATGATTGAAACATTTGCAATGATCTTTTATGAATGAATCTTGATCAAAATATTCTCAAACAGAATAAGTTGTTCTTTCATGGCTTACAGATAATGTGTTTACTTTCATCTCTGGTTTTCTCTGTCTACTTAAGATTTATGTTAATTCATCAAATCGTTTGGAATTGTTCACATGTGCCATCCATAGCTTCTTTCTTCTCTGATTACAACAAATGCAACAGTACTGTTCTTTTTGGTTTCGATACAGAGAGAAACCTATGCAGTCATAATGGTGTTTGTCTGGGAATGATGAATACTCTTAATATTTGGTTTGTAGGTTTGTCATACTGAGAGAAAGAACCCTATTGTTTTGGTGGAGGTCAAAGGTTATCTTGGGTCACCAGAGGTCAAATACTGAAAATCTTGTGCATGTGATATCTCCAGATAAGAACAATGGATACTCTTCATACTTGGTATGTAGGTTTGTCATATTGAGAGGTAAAATGTTATTGTTTTTGGTGGAGGTCAAAGGTCATCTGGGGTCACCAGAAGTCAAGTATTAAAACCTTTGTCCACATAAATATCTTACTGTAAGTCAGGAATGATAAATAGTTATCAAACCTAGTTTACAGATCTCATATTAGGTAAGAAGGTGTGTCTTCTTGAGTACAAGAAGGTTAGCGTTTGTGGTTAAGGTCAAAGCTTATTTGTGGGGTCAATAGCAAAAACCATGTAAATGACATTTCATGGATGGAAGTTTGGACAGATTTCTTATTTGATATTTCAGTGTATCTTATCAAGGACAAGAAGCCTCTTGTTTTGGAGTTAAGCGGAAGGTCATTTGGGGCAAACAGGGGTCAAATAGTGAAATCGTTGTAAACATGATATCTCAGGAAAGGAAACTTGGACACCATCCCATATTTGGTATGTTGGTGAACCCTTTTGAGTGCAAAATCGCTATCGCTTGTGGCAGAGTTTATAGGTCGTGTGGGGTCAACAGGGATCAAATAATGAAAACCTTAACATGTTATCACAAGAAGGGGAGCTTGTCCATATGTCATATTTGTTATGTAGGTGAACTGAAGTGGCAAGTGCTGTATTGATTGCATATGCATACTGTAGGTTATATCTGGTGGCTCATGCCACTTAGCTCCAACAAGAGTCAATCATTTAACACCATGTAGTCATTGAATCTCGAGACAGGAACCTTGGCCATATCTCTCATTTAGTATGTTGGTGGCATGTTGCTGAATGATAGGCTTACCCTATCGGTCATCATCTTAAGGTAACAAATGTTATTGTGCACTATATATAGTTGTTTTGTTGCAATATTGATTCAATAAATTACTGCAACATTTTTACCAGGTATGTTGCACATCATCAGCTCATGCATGTCAGATTCAAAATACTCATAATTGAATCATCAAAACCACAATGCCTTTTGGGTTTTCTGGTTGAAAACCATTTTCAAGAATAAAGTTCAAACAGATTAGCAACATGCTCTTTTTACCCATTCAAGAGAATACTCAGAAATGCGATGATCTCTATATGTTGGCTGTTGTCAACTATGAAGTATGCATTGCCAAATCTTTTCTTTACAGTGACCAAAGAATAACTCAAGATGTAGAGCGATTCTGTAATCAGCTTAGCCTTATGGCAGCCCTTCTCCTGGTGTCACCATGGACCATAGTTGTTTATACTTACTTTTGTTGGGAAAGGTGAGCAGATTGAATATTTGCAGAGTATTCACTGAGACAGAGTGTGCACCTCTCCTGGCCAACCTAAGTTGATTGGCTTGAGTTTTTGAAAGTTGCTTAAACTACAGAGAAGTGAATATGATGTTAAAGATTTAGTTTGATGTTTAAGGTCAAAATTAGCCTTCGTGGATGTATCATTTTGACTATTTCGTGAAGGTGCTGAGCCAGCTTGTAAGGAATTGTTTGTCAAGAAAGGGTCACCTGTAACCATGATGGGATGTAGATTATTATACCCAATGGTTTATTATTATGCCCAAATGTTGACTGTTTGTAAACAGGTTCTGTGTTGCTTCTGTGAATGGGGAAGTTTTACAAATGTTCAAAATGTACAGCTTTGGCTACATACAATTATGAATATATAGGTGTGGCTACATATGATTAAGAATGCACAGCTGTGGCTACATACGATTAAGAGTGCACCTTGTCAAGTAGGACTATCAGTAAAGTTTGCCTCATGGCTCGATTTTAATGATGTATATGTATCTCCTTCTGTCCTCTCCTAGTGTTGGTTATATCGGACCCTTAGTAATTTACTTTTACTTCTTCTTTGGCTCGACTGTCAACAAGTTCCTCATGGCTCCTGTCATAAATTACACCTACAAACAAGAAAAACTTGAAGGTGCCTTTCGGTAAGAACTTCATTTGCAATTACTTAGAGATTGAAATAACACTGGTAGAGGTACATACATAAACTATTCGACTATTTGAAATCATGCCGAAATCGCTCAAAAGTTCAAATGGCATTCCTGGAGAGGGTTATTCTATTGCATATCTTGTTTCAGCATAAATGCTGTGAACTGGGCACCAATTATTTGTTCTAGTTTTCATCCACTTGTTTAATACCTTTGATCAACTCATATGGGGTTGTCTTTACTGCTACAGTCCAACAATGCAACTGACATGTTAGTCATCAGAGGGTATTGTACAGATTCCACCATATACTTATTTTGTTCACAGATTAATGTATTTGTGAAGTTTAAACAGAGCCACCTATGTTTACCTCTTCAGATTCAAACATGTTCAGATCAGGACTAATGCAGAGGCTGCAGCTTTCTACACAGCAGGAGAGGCAGAAAAGATCAAAGCTGACAACAAACTCTCCAAGCTGTTGGATATACAGATGAACCTAGTCAACAGAGAATTCTGGCTCCAAGGTGAGGTCATTCCCAAACCAGGCATGTAAAGTGGGTATCTGGATCCCCCACCCCAAGAAAAAAAACATAGAGATATGAAAAGAATGTAGTTGCATGTAAATCTCAACAATAAATGTATATGATATGAAAGTTCGCAATACAGGTATTGATTAGCCGTTAGCATGCCAACGTTGTTGAGATGGAGGGCTGCTCACTGAAGTGTGGTCGTTCTTGTGTAAATATAAACAAATTGGAGTAAGTTGCTGTTGCAGTTCAGAAGCAATGTGTTTAAATATATGGCACATATTGTAAGGAAACTACCTGAAACTAGAAGTTACATTTAGTAAGCTAGTTGTATGCTGTCGTATCAAGCAAGTTGTAAATTTGCAGTTTCCATTTCATTTTTGGTTTTGATGAAAAGAGAAACCTATGATGGTGTATGTTTGTGGTGTACATTTATGCGTGTTTTTGATGCTTAGATTGTGCGCACAAGGTCTTAAGTTAGGAATGATGGACACTGTTCATACTTGATATGTGGGTTTGCCATATTGAGTGGAAAAGTCCCATTGTTTTGGTGGGAGTCAAAGGTCATCTGGTGTCAACAGCCGGCCAATGCTGACAACCTTGAAATGAATGTATCTTAGGAGGGGTAGCAGTAATAATTCTACTACATAGCATGTAGGTAGTTCATACTGAGTGGATTTATCTCAATGTTTTGCTGGATATCAAAGGTCACCAGAGGTCAAACACTGAAAAACTTCCGCTCAACGTATTTCAGAAGGTAACAGTGGTAATTCTCCTATTTGGCATGTAGGTGGTCCGTATTGGTCCATGTAGGTGGTCCACATTGGTCCATGTAGGTGGTCCATATTGGTCCATGTAGGTGGTCCATATTGGTCCATGCAGGTGGTCCATATTGGTCCATGTAGGTGGTCCATATTGAGCAGATTGAAGGTGTAGTTCTTGGTGGAGGTGAAAGATCATCATTGGAGGTCAAATGCTGAATACCTTGTGACCAACATTTTTCAAGAAGGCTAACAGTGATAATCCTCATACTTGGTTTGTATGTGGTCCACATTGAGTGAATGAATCCCAATGTTGTTGGTGGAGGTCAAAGTTCAGCTGAGGTCACTAGAGGTCAAACTCTGTAATCACAAAATCTGAAGATAAAAAACTTTGATACTTTTTATGTTGGATGTGTTGATGATTTTCCATATTAAGGAAAATGAATTTTCCTTGATTTTGGTGGAGGTTTAGTGTCATCTCAGGTGTACCAGAGTTTAAGAACTGAAATTTATTTGAAAACCTTACCTCAAGATAGGAAAGTATGAAAAGTTTTCATACTTGGTATGTTGAATTTTCCTATTGAATAGAGGATTGATTTTAGTTGAGGTGAGAGGCCATCTGAGGTCAACATGGGTCAAGCTCTGATAACTCTACTGCCACAAATGACCTCTTTTTGTCATGCAATAGTGGTGCAAAACATTTAGCCTACAAGATCTATTTCTGGTAAACATTTGACCTAACTGTTGTGTAATAAATTCATCAAAACAGTGCATTTCTGGAATCTGGTGATTAAATAACATTATCCCTGCTCTCATAAAGTGATTGCCCCTTGATTTTAACATCTTCTCTTATTTTTCTCTTCAGTATCTGTGAATTTATTTGACTACATTGGCAGTATAATCAGCTACATTGTCGTGGCAATTCCAATTTTTGCAGGAGTTTACGATGATGCTGACATTGCCAGCGTCATGAGTAAGGTGAGCTTCCATTTGGTCTATGTACTGACATCTGTTTTTAGACATGATAGCTCAAAACCTTCATATTATTTGAAAACATTTCAAACATTTGTCAATATCTGGATGAGGAAATGACATCTGTTGTGTCGGATGGTGGTCAAAAGCTATATCTTCAAAAATTCAAGTAGTGCTATCTTTTATATTCTTTTGAATCAAATTGTTTCACCGTTAGTAACAGAATGGACAAGTCCCTTCTCTCTCTGTCTTTCTACTTCTCTCATTCCATAGCAACTATTAGTCATAGTGCAATGATGAGTGTGGTGTTTCCAAGATGTTCTTCGTCTTTGTGGTCACGTATCTTCTATTGTTTATGTCTTATCGTTTATGTCCTGGTAGTAGTAGTAGTAAACAGGAGCATAATATAAATTGATAGACACCATCCTCATCATGGACTATGTTGTTTTTGTGTAGTACTTGGAACAGTGGAATTTGTATGTAGGGGTGCCTGTGATATAATCCATAATGCCTGTAAATGCCTGTAAATCCATAATGCCTGTAAATAATCCATAATGTTTTTTATTTTTTGTGGTAGCAAACATTCTTTTAGGTTTACAGAGATCAATGTCTTGTGAATGCATTGTCTTTTTGGTATATTATTAAATTTAAGTTGGCTTATAGATTGTTCATAGTTGTTGGTGGTGTGTAGATTTTTACTACTCTAGCCTGTGAAGGTTAGGCAACTCTTTGAGGTCACTATGGGTGAAAGTCTGAATACCTGGTATGCATACTAATGTAAGAAAGGAGAAAGTGTGTTAAGAATCTCAAAGGTGGTGGTTTGATTACCCTTGATTGGTTCTGAGAAGACAAAACCGTAATTGTTGTCAGAAGGTGAATCTTCTAATATCTGATGTGGAGAGAGAGTAAGTAAGCTTCTTCAGTTGTCAACCAATCATACCTGCATTTTTGTTATATTTGATTTTTACAGAGCAACCTCTTCCATGCAGAAGAGAAAAGGAATTGCAAAATATAATCTAAAGCTTTTGACATATTGAAAGTGCCTACATTCAGTGTACCATCAAACATTGAGGAAAGTTTACAAGATGGCAACTTGCAACTTTTAACTGAGTCATTATTCACTGAGATATTGTTCATCGCTTGTCTTTTAATTTCAATCGATCCTCCTACAGGTATCCTTCCAGTGTATGTATCTCATCAATTCTTTCTCTAAGCTGATAGACCTATCAAATCAGGTATCTGACATTGCTGGATACTCTCACAGGTATGTTGTCCCTACAGTTATACCTGCAATATGTGACCATAGGCTACAGCACATCCAGGACTTGGTAGACAAGCTAGTTTGCTTCTCTGCCAAGTCTGACCATGCTGCTCTGTGCCTACATTGTGTGCATTGGCTTCCTGTTATTACATGAGGATAAATTTTAAAGTATGTTTGTTTGATTTTAAATGCAAGAAAGACACAGCTCCTGCTTATTTAGCTGATAGCCTTGAGCTTCATTGCCCTGGAAGAGAGGGTTAATGTTGTGCATCTGACATAATCCTTTGTAGACATGAGAAGTCTGCTGCCTCTAGATCTTTCAGCTACTCTGTAACATGCATTTGGAAGGAGTTACCATTTACCATTAGAGAATTGACAGACGGTATTGCTACCTAGTTTTAAGAAAAATCTAAAAACTCACTTCCTTCATAATTAGTTAAACTAATTTTTGATTTTGTTTCTTTCCTCTCTTCGCTGTTTTGTTTTTGTTTTTATGTCAGTACTACGATCTTGACGTAGCAGTGTGTTATGAGAATGTAGTATAATGTGTTTATAATGTCATAATAGCAATATATGTTCATCCTTTATGGTATAAACCATGAGAATGACCCTTTAGCCAGTTTCATTGGGGAATTAAAATATCGTAACTCTCAATCCACTGTGGAATTAATTTTCACAAAAATGTGTTTTCTCAAATTTCAACTTAACACCGGAAAAGAAATGATGCACTGTAAATATTTAACACAAAATATGTCATTACATTCTTTTTTCTTCTTTTTATGATACGAACACAGGCAAAATACAGTGTCTAGATCTGATTTGTAGGGATTCTTTCTGAATCACAAATCTCACTCAAAAACCCTTCCTCTTCCTCATTTTCTGAGTCACTATATTTAATCAAAATTCGAAACTTCTTTAAATGGCGAATTCTGCTTGTTTGAAATAGAGGGGGCCATTGTGATATTGAAATTTGAAAGAAAGTACATCCAGGTGCTCCATGCAGAGATGAATTGCTAGTAGTGCAGTACAAGCCAGGACACTTCCGGGTTCCACATTCTTGATCAAAATCTCAAGACAAAGGCATGCATAACAGTCCTGAGGTAGTAGTGAACACATAATAGGACTAGAATGTTCACAGTACACAGAGAACAATCTTACAAGGTTGTATTGTTGATTGGCAGGATATTTTGTAACTCGGTTTGATGCATATACCAGGAGACGAGTGTACTCACGCAGTGTGTGACGGTTAGGACATGACAAATATACTCGTCATGTGCAGTTAGCTGGTTAAGTTCTAATTTTCTAAACACAGAGAACCCACTTTAGAATTAATAAAATAATTGACTCAAAATTTATTCATCAGAAAAGCAACACAGAGTAAAGATTCTATAATTTCAGCCTGCACATGTTGTGGTAATTTACACCAATCTATACTTTTATTAGGAAGTGGATTACGTGCATCGGTTTGTCGGTACTCTTTGCAGTTTTTTTAAGATTCACATTTTACTAATCAATCACTTTGTTTCTATTTTTGCAGTCCTTTCTATAATTTTTAGTGGATTGTTTTCATTTCAGGATTGGTGAGTTGCTAGAGAGTGTAAAATCTCTATCTCGGATGGATTACGGTGGTCCTGGCAAATTACGTTCTGATCCACCTCAGTTGAATGACGATCCATTCGTTAAGTTTTCTGATAGGGAGTGCTTGGTGAACTCCGTTCAGACAGAACACTTTGATGACGACACTTCCAGCGAGCACAGCCTTACAAACTACAGTGGCAGCGGTGCATTCTATCTGGAGGATGTTTCCATAGGAACTCCAGCTAATGAAGAGATATTAGTTCAAGGTAGCTGACCTTCAGCCAAAGGCTGAGGGCAATGTACGAATGCATTGAGGCTTTTACATGTGTGTTATGAATAAGTATTGTACTTGTTCCTCAGATTAAATTAATGTTGTTTTGTTATGTCTTTTGATGATGTCAGGATCATGTCAGCAGTATTTGAAGTTATGAAATCTTTTGAAGCTAACTAATTTGGAGAAGAGTAGCTTAGCTGAAGCTTTCATGTATCTTCCCTTCTGGAGTAGGGCCAGATTTGTACCATTTCTGCTCCAGTCTCAGTTGAGAAGATCATTTCTTGCTCATTTCTTTTGACAAAGTTAGTTAGTAGAGAATGATAGCAAGTTTCAGATTGAAGCAAAGGAAGGTTTGTCTCAGCTTACCTTCAGTGGTATGATCATTCTCTAAGTATGACAACACAGTAGTCAAAACAACATCACAAAACAACTGACTGTGCAGCACAAAACTTATCTTACATATTGTCATTCATCTGAAACTTACTTTAATGATGTAAGATCCGCTGTATGGCTTCCAAGTGTAACATGTATTGTAAGCAATGGTAGTTACTGATTATTTGGTTGGACTACCATTGTCCAGAAAGGACCTGAGACTCTTTAAATGAATTTGCATGATGCATAGCAAGTGTGAAGCCTTTGGACTGTTGTGTGTGGTGAGTTCTCTGGAAATCTTACATTTGCAAAACATGTTTGGATTTGCATATAGCAGTCTGAACACTTTGTACAGCAGATTAATCCATGCTTGAATCCACAGTGTAGTTTATAGGGGATGTGTCTGAAGGTTAGCAGCCAGTGACTGTTCTTCATTGGTTACTTCAGAGCACTGACAGCAGTAATGCAGCACATGTTTGAAGGGCATTTTAATGTTCCAGTAACATGAATGAATGTAATTTGTTTCTCCATTAGATTTGAGCCTGGAAATCCAGCAAGGAAAGAATTTACTGATCATGGGCGCTACAGGCAGCGGTAAGACGTCTTTGCTTCGAGTCCTCCGAGGTCTCTGGCCGTTGCACTGTGGTAGCATCAAAAGATACATGTCCGTGAAAGAAGAGGATGTAATGTTCGTACCACAGAAACCATTTCTGTCAGATGGAACACTGAGACAACAGGTACAGAGCAAAGAGTATTGACAAAGTCAGAAATTTTAAGCCATCACTGAATGGCTTGTAGATATTTTGCTATTTGAATAAATGATTTCACAGAGGTCATCAAGAGGTCAACAGATTAGGCATTGTTGGCACATGAAGTAGTTAGGTAAGAGCACGGACAAGAGACAGTGAAGTTGTTGATCACATAGAATTATGCTTGAAAATGGCATCAATCTTGAAAAATCCTTTTACCTGCAGAAGGTATTGCAAACAAAAATGATGTATTTTTCTCTAAGTTGAAGTTATATTCAATATAATATATATAATGTATTTATGCATGAATATTCATATCCATTCCCATTGGTCTGTTTGATTTCAGGTAATGGTCATTGACTGCTGTGCTTTTTGGAGAGTCTAAATTTTGTAGGGACAACAAAAATGTCGAGATAATTTACATATTCAAATATCTGGAAGATGAGTGTACAGATCTCTTCCAATTTTTATGACATATGATCTTTTCCTGTAATTTCTCTTTCTTAAAACACTGACGAAGAACAAGTTAGATGACAACTCGATTGCCAGTATAACTCATATTCCAGCTTTAATGATAAATTGAAGAATGGGTGTTATGCAGAAACAATTTTCAACTCAAGTAAAACACATTCATAGTTATAAACAGTACAATTGAAGAAAAAACACTGTGTCATGTTCATACGTATACCCAAAGAGTAAACTACATCTGCCATCAAATTGCACATATTTTGATCAATTTGCAATTACTCTACTATGTGAAGGAATACAAACACCATTTAAATATTTTCATGACATGCTTTTCAAAAGCTGTAGTAAAATCCTAGGCAATGGCACCACCTTTTTGCCTTTCCATGTCTTTGCAATTTTCATGTTTGTTTGGTCATTTCAGCAACGAAATCCAGATATTTGTGTTATTATGATGGCATTACAACACTTAGCCTCTCGACCTGTACGTAGCTGTCATCTTCTTTCTTTTATTGTTCTGTCCCACTTGTGCATTTATACATATTCAATTGTCTTGCAGGTGACGTATCCCTATGTGAAGCCAGAGCGTTCAACTTCAACTGAAGATACCAGGATAACAAATATCTTAGGTCTGGTCGGTCTGCAGCACATATTGAAGAGATGTGAAGGGTTGGACACCCCCATTGAATGGAACTGGTCTGATGTACTCACACCTGGTGAAACTCAGTGCCTCTCTTTTGCTAGAATTCTGTATTCCAAGCCTCTCATTGCCAGTAAGATGTGTTTAATAATTTTCTCATTCTTGAAGATCTAACTCTTTTTTTTTCCCTTGCTTGTGCCAGTAAACTTTCAGCTTGTTGGCATGTTTTATGACATAAGTTGCTGTCATTTGGTAGTGTAACCAATGCACAAGATAGGCAGTATTCCTATCATCTTCCTTCGGTAGGTCATTTGTCAGAGGATCATGTAACTCATGGGTTACAGGAGAGAAGAATTGATGAGGATGCGATAACTTTGGTTCAATGTGCCTTTGGCCAAGAATGGCTAGGGTGCTCTCTGACTAAATGATATGTGTGCATGATGTAGTAGGGAGAATCAAGTTTCAGTCCAAAGAGGATATGTCAGTACTAGTACTTATGTGGTTATGTCAATACTAGTGCTAATAGCAGATATGTCAATACCAGTAGTAATAGCGGATATGTCAATACCAGTAGTAATAGCGGATATGTCAATACCAGTAGTAATAGCGGATATGTCAATACTAGTACTAATAGCAGATATGTCAATACTAATACTATAGTGGATAACTCAATACCAGTACCAAAAGCAGATATGTTAATACCAGTAGTAATAGCAGATATGTCAATACTAGTAGTAATAGCGGATATGTCAATACCAGTAGTAATAGCGGATATGTCAATACCAGTAGTAATAGCGGATATGTCAATACCAGTAGTAATAGCGGATATGTCAATACCAGTAGTAATAGCGGATATGTCAATACTAGTACTAATCGCAGATATGTCAATACTAATACTAGTAGTGGATGACTCAATACCAGTACCAAAAGCAGATATGTTAATACCATAACTCATATCAGATATTTCAATATCAGTACTTATAGCAGATATGTCAATACTAGAACTAATTGTGGATAAGTCAATACCAGTACTAATAGTGGATACGTCAGTACCTGTACTAATGGCAGCTTTGTTATTACCAGTACCAATAGCAGATATGTCAATACCAGTACTAGTATTGGATATGTCAGTACCAGTATTAATAGCGGATATGACAATACCAGTACCAATAGCGGACATGTCAGTACCAGTACAAGTAGACATCAAACAGTATGATCAGACAGCTATGTTTTCTCAATTCTTTGATATTTATGGTCAAGAGTGTATTTCTATGCCAGGCCCAAATGGGGAGTGGTTTTCTCCTTAAAAAAAATGTAAAAAAGGAAAGTTTTTCATCAAAAGTCAATTGCAAACAAAGTGTCATTATTTGACAGACCCACCAGGATTCCCATCCAAGTCAGGGTTACCTGCCTCCCACTGCCCATATTCATTTCACCTTTTGTGGTGTAATACTCTGTTGCTTTGTGTCTATGATTTTAGTAGATACAGTATTTCACTCAGGTCAGCCTTTTTCCAGAGATGGTACTGCCTGACATGAAAAGAGTTCCAAGTCATGCATTTTAATTATATACAAGTCCTCTAATGCAAGAATTGTTAAAGTCATTTACAAAGTTATTGAAGTTACTGAATTCTGCTGCTGTGTTTTACTGTATTGTCTTGTTTTTAGTAGTTGGTCATCTCTAGCTTAAATGACTTCATTGTGTCTTGTTTGTCTCTCAGTTTTGGATGAAGCTACCAGTGCCCTTACCTCCAACCAAGAGGAAGAGTTATACCAAATCCTCATCACTCAGGGGATGACGCTAGTCAGTGTCGGTCATCGGGAGAGGTTGAAGAAGTTTCATGATTCTTTATTGACCCTCAAAGGAAACGGCAATTGGAACTTGGAAGCCATTTCAACATTTGAAGAAAGGTGAAGGGAACATCCATCTCATGGACTTGTATGAGCATGATCTCCAAGAGAAGAGAATGTCAGAGGGACATATGCTGCTCTATAATATTTTGTATTTCCCAGTCTGTAAAGTGAATGCACCTTCAGCATGTTTTACTATGCCTATGTGACTATGAAATTTATCTTTGTAAGAGATATCTCAAATATTATTTTAAGACTGGTGCCAAAGCTCTTGCTGTTTGTTATCATAGAGTATGGACAAATTCAGGAAAAGTATTAACTGTGTCAACACATACTGAAGAGTGAAGAGTTCATATAAAACCACTCAATGTGAATACAGTTTCCTATTATGGGATGCAGTATAAGGTCATCATAAGGTCATCTTTCAAGCACTGTTAGAACACAACTCTTCATGTATTGTCAAGCCAGAGTGTAATTTTAGTTTTTGGTTCCTTGCGTCAGCAAAGGAACCTATGCAGTCAGGTTGGCGTGTGTGTGTGTGTGTATGTGTGTGTGTGCATCTGTGACACTTGCTTAGGTATACTCTAACTCAATAGGGGAAAGTCAGATGAAAGTCAAACTTGGTATGTAGATTTGCCATATTGAGAGGGTGTGCCCTATTGTTTTAGGTGGAGGTCAAAGGTCATCTGGGGGACTGGGGGCAAAAGTCTGTTTTGCTTGGGTACGCTGTAACTCAGTAGGGTAATGTCAGATGAAAGTCAAACTTGGTATGTAGGTTTGCCATATTGAGGTGTGCCCTATCGTTTTTGGTGGAGGTCAAAGGTCATCGGGGAACTGGGGGCAAAAGTCTGAAAACCTTGATATGCTATGGATGCTCATATATTCCATCAGTCCCCCTCCAGTGAATCATGGAAGAACTGCTTGAGTTAGCAGTTTCTTGATCAAATGTAAAAAGCGGCATTGCTGTTTGCAGTACTGTAGGTGGTCACACCAGACAAGTTTTGGCTGGATCAGTTTACCTCCGCGTGCCTGAGTGCTAATGTGTGCATTCATGTATATAAGTGTCTTTTCAATTAGTGAGGTGGGCAGGTAACAATGAAAGAAAATAAGTCAGTTGGTGTTCTTACCAGTTTAAACTAGACTCCAGGAGTTCCCTCCAGGGCATGCTATCAGTTGATGGACTTTAAAGGGGCATAGATGTGATAAGCCTTATTGCAATTTGCAGAGCCCCTTCTTGAAATGAGAGATTCACAGCTGTTTGTGTTTTGTAGATGAATGGGATATTGTTGTGTATTGCAGAAATCAACATCTTCAGTTTATTGCATCAATTGAAATGGGCTTTTTTGATATTTATGAACTCAGGCATATCATTTTACAGTATGTATATTTCAAGTACAAGGAACCATAGTGCCCATAGGCTGTCGTGAAATCATGCAAAATACTTCTTTTCTTACAGATTGTATGTAACACTGTTGATGGTTGGTCATGTTAGTGCTATGGGAGTGGTTCCATTTTGGTGCATGTTTGTCATGTTTGGGGTCCAATGTCTGAAATGGGCCATTTTATAAAAGCATGAAATATGTTTCTGTCTCTGCAGATTTTATGTTACAGTGAGGTTCATGGTCAGAAATGGGCCATATGGGCTATTGTACAAAATAAAGCAATATGCTCCCTTTTACTTCATAATTTACATTATACTCTCCATCTGTGCAAGGAACCACAGTGCCCTTGGGCTCTTGTTTTTGTAACAGATCCTTAATTTTTAGTGGCATCTGTAACAGTGAGTGTCATCGTCAGCATAAAGAATTGCAGCCCAATTAATTTTGTCGTCAGTGGGTCATCAGTGCTTATTGAAGCGTAGTTTTATGAATCTTGGTTTCGAAAATAAAGTTATGTGTTATCATAGATGATGGAGGCGAAAATCAACTACGCAAGCTTCCACTTTGATAAGTCTTGCAAAGAAAAATTTCACTTATTTGAAGAAAACTTGTTGAGATATTTACCCATTGGTTTTCTTTTTTTCAGCTATCCAGAGTCATTGCTGCCGTATAATTTCATGCAAATTCAAGTTTAAAGACAGCTGTTAAAGTCATGCTGTTAATTGGCAGATTATCAGTACTAAACACTGAAATGCCGTAGGTGGTGTCAAAGTTTCATATGCACTCAAATTTCCTTTTGAAGTCATAAAGTTTTGTATTCCTAATGAAGTCTTTGTTAAAGATTTTGGATTATTTTTCTGCTTTCAGTGTAATTGCTGGTAGGGGACATGCAATAAGAAATATCAAAAGGAGTAAAAAATTACATCTTGCCAAAAGCTTGGTAGCTTCAATTAGTCTTTGCACCATGTACCTGACAAATGATGTCATTACCCCATTTTGTCACACCTGCAATTTGCCCCATTTAAGGTACATTTAAGAGCGCTTCATTATCATGTTTGTATGTAAGATACTTGGTTTTACATTAATACGTTCAAGCCAAAATGTCATATTGTTTCACAACAAATGCTTAGCAGAAGTTATGTTTGTGACTACCCAAGTGACCAATCAACAATGGACTTTCGGTATCCGGGATTGATTTTCACACACTAGTTTCAATCCTGTTGTTATATTTCAGTTCATTTTAGGGAACTTGTGTAAATTTGTTATTTAAAATTATAACAACTTTATAATGAAATGAATAGGCATCTGCTGTCTTTCTCCAATGAAATAATTTGCTCTTGATTTCTATGATTGAGCTTTCTAGTTGTCAGGCTACCAAACATTGATGAAGTACTTGATCTCTGAAATTATGTGAAATCTTCTCCCTGCGTTCAATGATATCAAGTTTTACAGTTTTAATCTTTTTGCTTTTATGTAATATGCAGAGTACGTAACTTGTAAAAGCTAATGCTCCTGTGCCAGCTAAAAGTGTTCAACAGCAAAGTTGTAAATAAAAAAGATTACAAGTTAACACAATGGATTTGGTAGTTATACTGGTATCTTGTTGCACTTGAAGACAAATGCCTCACACAATATTTATGTTCATAGGAAATTCTCATTGCAGTTGTTTTGATAAAAAGAGAGACCAAAGCCTAAAGTGTGGTTGTATATAGATTACCTGTAAATAATTTTGAAAGAATTGGCAATTTTGTAATGTCTTCCTGTATTGGTGCAAAGTACAATGAAGTGGAAGTGAAGCCCTCATTCCTTAAAGAGAAGGAACACAGAAAATAGTTATTAGTAAATAACACACCACAGAGTGTAACAAACGCATTACAGAATAAGTGTGGAAATCATCATACAAGTTTGTTGCTGCTTAATGTATTTAAAAGTATTCATCTTGAGGCAAACATTTTTACATTCACTTTTAACTTCATGTCTATGGTGCTATGATTCACTTGGCCATTTTCATAAAATATCCTTAATTCTCTTTGACCACTTACATAACTGTGGAATCATGACCTTTTTCTCTGTAATTTACCAAAAATCAATTTTACATTCATTGCAGCTTATGACAAACATTTTTCCTGTGAAGAATAGCATCCAATGAGAATCAATAAAATTGTCAAAGTTGACAAACCAACGATATATATTCCATTTCTTGTGATCTTCCAATATATTTAAATAAGTAGCCTGCTGTAAGCAGGCCATTGTGTTAGTGTTTCATTAGTCCAAAACAAAATACTGCTTCATCATTCAAAAATTCTACTTTCATAGTATATATAATACTTAGGCCTACATGGCACACCTTCAGGAATGCAGGTTATAGTGTACAGGGAGGGTGTATTATGACTTCTTGGAGAGCACCATCTACTCGTAGGCTACTACAGAGTCTGGCTCTGTAGGCTACTAATGGAACCTACAACCAGCACAAAACATTTTATTAAAATGACAGCTTTTTATGCACCCATAATTTCATTTTTCACTTACTGTATTGACATGTCTGTGCTTAAAACTTTTTAGGTAATTGCAATTCCAGAGTTTTAAAAACTCTCTTGGTCATGTGTGCAATTCCAGATAATGGTGTGAATGCATGTCTGTTCCCTAACATTATCTACGGAGAGTGCGACCATGAGTTCACATGTAGCATTTTTTGGGCAGATATACCCTCCAGATCCTCGAAAACACTTTCAAGAACTAATGATGCTCCCAAAGCTACTTTATTTTTAGGTATCTTTGCTTAGAAATTTAGCTTAGGGAAAAACAAATGCATCTAGAAAAAAAGAAAAATATATCACTAAAAGTCAGGGAAAAATTCAAAGCCAAGTAGATGTCATACCTGTGTCAGTAGTATTAATAATTCTCGTGTTCTATAACATTTCATTGGCATAATGCTGGTTCAGACTTTGCCACCGTTCAATACAGGGGGAATTTAAAATGAAGTTGTCTGGACAAATTGTTGGGGACTATGCATACCATGTCCCCACTACTGAAGCATCTGGGTTGATGTATCCAGCTGTCTCCTCTTAGATCTGTGTCTTTTGCTGTAGATTCTTGAAAATTCATTATGATTCTTCCAGCCCTGCCCAACTAGTTTGCTTTTATATATTTTGTTTGTAAGGACTGTAAAGGACACATTCACGGCTCCGGAAACAGGGAGGTGAGGAAGGGGGCGGGGGACATGTGACCTGGATGCACCCTCAAAATTTCTAAAATTGATTGACTGTGCCTTTAATATTATGTTACAGACATCTCGCTGCTGCTCTCCTAGTCACAGGTTTGATGTAGAAACACCCATGATACTGAGAGCAATATTGTTATGTGAATCATCCAGATAGAAGACAATCCCAAATTGGGAAAATCTAATGCAAGACCCCCCCCCCATACAAAAGTCATAGATCTGCCATTGAACAGCCTATTGATGAATATAATATGCTAGTTGACATGGTCGGTTGCAGAGACTGGTGGATTGTATACATCACCAAGGCAACGAAACATGGAATCACCCTTCTCCAACATAACAGTTTCATTAATTCTTCCCATTCAGAGTACATTTGTCGTGTTCATCAATTCATCAAATGTGTATTTGCAAAGCTGCCTTCCAAAATTCATCTGCAAACAGTGAATGAGATCGTAAGTTTGGTCCTTTCCAAAAAAAAGCCCCCCAGATTGCAGGAAATGGCTTTTCTTGAGCCTTATTCAGGAATGCATCCAGACATTATTTACCTTATTTTGAGATCTTGAATTTCAAAAACTTCCAAAAATAAAGGTGAAAGATATTTGACATAAATCACACAATTTTGCAAAATTTTGGGGGCATAAAGCTCTCCCTAGTTCCCATACCCCTGAACTTGAACTGCCCCAGCTCAAGACAAAAACTACGGACTTCATGCAACATACATTTTGACAAGATCATCTCAAGTAGTTTAAACACTCTAGATTGGACACACAGCTCTGGTTTAAGAATTAGAGCCACAGGAAAACTTTGAAATCAAATTTTGTCTTCAGCCAACTTTGGGAAGGAACTTTTGGCACATCGGTGACTGAATTTTCACCCAGTTTCTAAGAATGACTTTTGTAGAATGCAAGTCATTGTTTAATTGAAAGAAATTCTGTACAACAAACATGTACGGCCTCTTTAAATGGCATAAGCAGTTACCCCAACTTTATTCTGAAGCATCAGCTAAATTATGCTAATCTCCTCTTTCACACCTTTCATGTTATCCCAACTGTAAACAACTTGCCTAAATTTAGCAATCTAATAGCACAAATACTGTATTGTCACTTGATGCAAAAGAGCCATCCATCAATTAGGAGAGGGGACTATACTTATACAAATTGGGGTGACTACATTTTCACTTTAGTTAATCACATAACTTCTTTGTGACTCTCAGAGAAATAACAAACATTTCCTTTGAATTAAGTGAAACCATTTTCCATGTGATATTAAACATTCTGATCACCTGACAACCTAATCATCCTCTCACAACATATTTGAATTTGATTGCACTAAACTGCTGTCAATGGCAGTAATGTTTAGTCATTTCAAGCAGTCTTGAATGGCACATACATTTATGAGAATGTATACAATATCACATTTTCTACATGACTATACAGATTGGTACAGTAATTCAGTCTTTCTTTGGTGACTTGCAGAAGTACCATTTTGTGAATGGTCACTTAATTCCTTTTGATAAAGGAAGCTGGTACCATAATTGAACCAATCCAGCCAATCAGGCTCCCTGGTGTTATTACTTCATTTCTTCTGTCCTTGACGATAACTGTTGACACATGTTTTGAATTCTGCAACCTCTGTTTGGCATTTCCTCCAGTCCCTGTTATCTGCCATGCATTCCTGCAAAGCAAAGAAAACTAGCAAGAAAAACTCTACTTTTCAAATGAGATACATTCTTTTGCTGGAGTTTTTTCAGTTTTTTTCAATTTTAAAGGATATAATTATACAAGTGAAGTAACATCATGATTCATGAGAAAAACAAGGTACAGAACTTGAAGAACATAGGCCTAGTTACAGTTTGTTTACATTTGGTACTGTCCAGAAGCCATCCATCAAAATATAGGCTACACAGTCAACTGGATCATCCACAAAAGTCAGTGGCATAAGCAGCAGGTTGGGGGATGAAGTAGGGGTGGGGGATGAGAATAGGGACGGAAGAACCCTGGCAAAGGACTTTCCCCCATTTACTCAACCCGCTCATGAAATTTGATAAAAAAACATGGAAATATTGGCTGAAATTCACACGGCCAGCGAGACTGGACAGCTGAGCACTGCCATTTCCTGTACTCTGAAAAGTATTTTGATCCAAACGTTTTCTCTGCATGCTAAATGTCAACTGATGGTTGGACTCTTCTCAGTGCCCACCACTTCTGCCCTTAAACCCCTCAGCCCCCCTCCCCTCCAAAAGTCTGGTTATACCAACTGACATGAGTAACTGTGTCAGTAAGTTGTGTCTGACCTTCAGGAAAACGATGAGAACCTTTTAAGATAGAGCCATCCACGACCCACATCCATACATACTTCTGATGTGTTTTGAAACCAGCTTTCCCTCTACAGCCCAGGCTTAGGCTCCGCAAATTGTTGTACTTACTTGTAGCCTACATAACATAGTGAGGAGCCTGGGAGCTTCATCAATGCATGCTGCAGTTTCAGAAATGGGTATGTGTTAGTCTCCTTGCAGATGAGAAATTCAAATCAGTGTCATACCTGCACTTTGTAATGTAATTCTAAGCATCCTGTTTTCTTGATCATAGATTCAACAGGGTCTTCTTCCTCATTACCGTCTTCACTTGTATTATTTCGCCTCGAATAGTCGTGCTTTGTATTACTTACGCTAGCCATTTTGTCGTCTGCTACCACGTATGATTTCTGCGTTCTACAGTATACGGTCACCGTGTCCTCACAAAATGTTTGTAAAAGACAGTGAAAGACAGAGAGCTCATCTAAAATTATTTTAGGTGTATATCTACATTTTAATTATACTTAATAGGAGATTAAAATATTTAGCACCACAACCGAAATTGAATCTCATTAAATATTCCAAACCTTTTTCCAAGATTTATTACTGTTACTGTATGTATTTCGTCGTCTGCATCAACTGATGCAATACTACAGATACGACTCGACTCAGTGTGACACATAGTACATACATGGCTTAGGCAGTCGCAGTACATTAGACTAGCACGTTTGAGTTCAGTTGTTAAGGTCCTTTAAAGGTACTCATCACCATCATTATACCTCTTTTTATCGTTTCTCTGTAGTTATGGCATAATTTTTAAAGTTCTGAACTTTTTAGCAAAAAAAAAAATAGATTCTCGCTGCAATGGTTAGTAGCATGTTGTCGTAAATACAGTACAGTATGTTACTGCCATCGTTGGTTGCACACACATTACACAGTTAGGCCTAGCCTAGATTCACATCGCCACATTTAAAAAAATAATTTAAACTCAAAGGCAGTATCTCATCACCCAAGCTATATTTTTGGTCTCTGGATAGAAGAATTCTTAACTGATTCTACCCATTGATTGACAGCAAATTTTAAAGATGCAGCGTAACTCCTACTACACATTCTACAGTGCACAGGGATCCATTATTTTGATTACACATGTGGAGGAATTTCAGGCTGTAGCCTACTGTATGTAGGACGGAGTACTGTAAGTTTGGCTCGAGGTAATAAGTGGTGCGGAAAAATTTAAACTGTAAGGGTGATGAGGTCTGGTCTTTAAACGTTAAGACTCACAGATCCCTACGTGATCACATTTGTGAAAATGGTCACCTTGCATAATTTCTCCATGTTAGTGGTCATGCTATACCAAGTTTAATGCTATACCACATCCTTCCCCATAATGGCTAGATCAAGATCAATGCTAACTTATTGAATCACAAATGTTTAGTTTAGTATAAAAAAGGATCAGGAGGGACAATTAAGTCCCCATCAAGGACCCTGAAAAAAAAGAGACAACAATCAAACCCGGTTACAAAGCCTAAAGTACTTGTCCAGTGCATTCTTAAACCCATTTACACTTCTTGCCATCACTACATCCTCAGGCAACCCATTCCACTCATTCACTACCCTCTGAGAAAAGAAGTAACGACGAATATAGATTCTGCTTTGAACCTTCTGGAGTTTAAGACAATGACCACTAGTAATACTACTATTAGCAAAGTTAAAGCAAACTTGAAAAAATCAGAAAATGATAAATTATCATATCCATGAACAATCTTATAGACTTGTATCAAATCCCCGCGTAACCTTCTCGGCTCAAGTGAAGTGAGATTTAAGAGACCTAACCTGCTGTTATAGGGGACACCCTTGAAAGCACTAATCAATCTAGTAGCCCTGCGCTGGACTTTCTCAAGTATCTCCTTATCTTTAGAAAAATATGGGTTCCAAGCTTGAACAGCATACTCTAAATGAGGTCTAACCAACTGCTTATAGAGTCTAACAACAATGTTTTGCTTAAGGAAACAAAAATTTCTCTTAATCATACCTAACATCCTATTTGCTTTTTTAACTGTTTCAACGCACTGCTTAGCTGGCTGTGAAGAAGAATCGATGTGAACACCTAAGTCCCTTTCAACAGAAACCTCTTGCAGTGACTGTCCATTTAAAGTGTACGAATACCTAGGATTATTATTGCCAATATTCATTACCTTGCATTTATCAATATTGAACAACATTTGCCACTCCTGAGACCAAGTGAAAACCCTGTCTAAATCCTTCTGAAAACTTTTTGAATCACCTTCAGAGGAGACCTCAGAATACAGTTTGGTGTCATCGGCAAACTTCTTGGCTCTACTCACAATATTAGCATCAATGTCATTAATGAAAGTAATAAACAGGAGTGGACCCAACACAGACCCCTGGGAGACCCCACTAGTAACCTCCTGCCAAGAAGAAGCGCAACCATTTGAAACCACCCTCTGTTTCCTATTACATAGCCAACTCTGAATCCAGGTCAGTAAATTACCACTGATACCCATACTCTTTAATTTAAGCAAAAGACGCTGGTGGGGAACCTTATCAAAAGCTTTCTGAAAATCCAAAAAAACAACATCAACATACTTCTGCCTATCCAATGAACTAGTCACGTCTTCCATGAACTCTAGAATATTGGTGAGGCACGACCTTTGCTGACAAAAGCCATGTTGAGACATCCTAATTAAAGAATAACTACTGAAGAAATTAACCATAGATTTTTTAACAACAGATTCCATGACCTTACAAACAACACTAGTGAGACTGACAGGCTTGTAATTACAGGGCTGTGACTTATCTCCCTTCTTAAAAATTGGGGTGATGTTAGCACACCTCCAGTCCTCAGGAACATAACCTTCAAACATAAAAATACAATAAATGTATCACTGTCAGTCAGAAAAATGACTTTTCAGACAGAAAATGACAAAGGAGTTTCTATTGGAGATGCTCTATAAATTTAAGAGAGTGAATGAAAAGTCTTAATGTTGTATGAGCATTTGGAAAATCTGCCTGAATGTTATTTACAGGTTTTCATGTGAGAACTTAAGGTTCTAAGGAACACACTCTTGTGGCAGACCATACACCCACTGTGCAAATGCGAGGTATGCTCGTTTTGCAGACACGAAGCCCAAATCTGTCAAAAAGTGTTTTCAGCATTATATACCCATCGTGAATTCACAGTGAAAGCAGTGACCATATACCCTGACAAAAGTATTGGTAATTGAGCAATTTTCTTTCACTTTGTAATCCTTTTGGATAGTTTTCCTCATTGAGATGAAGTTGATCAATTATTCAGTTAATTTAGGATCATTTGAAAAATCATAGAGACATCATATACTTTAGTTCTAAAGGTCTTTTGTTCAAGTTGTCACCTTTTTCATCTCTTTAACTCCCACAAGTCCCTTACATTATCGGTGCCTGACTGTCACTCTATATATGAAAGTGTGTACCATATCCTAAGTAAGTTTGTTTGATTCTTTGTCAACTTGATGTAGCCGTTGTGGATGTTTTTCAGAATCGAAGTGGAAGGTTCATTTTGAATTCATAGATATACAAACCTTGCTTATTTGTAACCATCTTCTGTTCATACCTGCACAATGCAGGTGGTAAAGAGGAGAGTGTGTTGCTCAGATATATTGTGTAAATACAAATTCTGTTTCAAGATTTATGCTTTACTTTCTCAGTGGCTGTAATTTATTATGGCAACAGATACCCAATCACTTAAAGGCAGAGTGGTGATGCAGCAGTGCTTGTCGGCTCGACTCCAAGTCAAACCTCCATCCGAAGAAGAAGAGGCTGAATTTGTGGAGGTAAGCTGGCAATGTCAACATCGCAATATTAATCAGGATCAATTTGAATTCATGCGTGTTGATGCAGTTATTGAATTGTATGATTTCATTTTTTTTCATTTTTAAGACACTGTGATTACACAGTACTGTAATCCTGTGTGCCATAGTATGTTGTCAAGAGAGTATTTGATTAATGTGGAGTTGAAACTGCAATGGTCAGTAAATGAACATGGTCTGTAAGTATTGACCTAAACTGTTAATAGTCAGTGACTTACCAAGATAAGTGCATTAAGACTGCAAGTGTGCTAACAGATTAAGTACAGCAGAAATTTTAAATACAACTCCAGTTAGCAGCTGAACACTAATCCTTTAAAGGGAATGGGCAGTTGTCCTCATTTTATATTAAAAATCATCAAAACATTGCAATTCTCTTCTCACTTCTCTTTTTTATGATGTTGCTGAATATCAACTTCTGCATAAAGCAAGGCGTTATGCTGGAAATTTCAGCCATTCAACAACAAAAAAGATACCACGTAATAAAAAAGAGCCAGTCATGAATTAGCATAGGGGAAAATACTTAATCAGTTTGGTTTGACTGCATTTTCCCTTTAAGCAGAGAAAAGTGAAAGAAAACAACACAATGTAAGTTTTGCCAGTAAAACAAAGTCACACCCCATATGAACCCATTGAAACAGTCTCTTGTATATTTATAATTGTATTTGAAACTTATGAAACTCTGAGTAATTACATCAGTGGTGGCAGTGTGACATTGGATACTGAGTTGTATTGTTTACGTCTTGTCAGACTAATGTGCCACTGTATCATGAAATCATGGCCATTTGCAAATTTTGGTGCATCTTAAGTTCACAAAATTTGTAAATGTACAGCTAACTGCTAGATGCGAAGATAAGATCTGGAATGTTCCCTATCAACCATTGAAAAATGTTTTTTTTTTTTTTCTACACCACAAAAACAGCCATTGTCAAATCAAAGATGCATTATTTTGCTCTACTTATGTAAAGAGCTGCATAAAATCCTATGTGAACTAGTATTCAGGGATTTAAGTTTTCCGTATTAATACGGAATTCCGTATTTTTTAAAAATTGGCTGATATCTCCGTATTTCCCTTGTATTCCAACCGTTTTTTTTTTTTGCTAACTGGAAGTACGGAAACTTATCTGAAAACATTGGAGGAAGTTTTGCTGAAGTTCAAACGGAAAACACTTAAAAATAACGCGGCAAACTACACGGTGTTTCTGTATCTTATTGCGTCATGTAAATTGTGTGTTTTGCACCTCAGCTCTCTCCTGACAGCAAAAATTTTCAAAAGGGGAGGGTGACCCCTCCTCTTATACCCCACCCCCAGGACGGCATTCACCTGTACAACCTATTTTCAGTATTTTTTTTTACCCTGCACTTACATCCCTGTAATATTTAAAGTGGTCATCTTAATACAGTACTTTTGAGTGAATAACATTACGCCAGTTGCATTGGTGGCTACTGTATAATATTTTCAACTGGGATAACAACAGTACATTCCCACCTTGTTGAAGTCAACTTGACATGAAACATCTTTGAAGTCAAACCATTAATACATGGATTGGAGTTCTTATTTTTTCCTTCTTTTGGTAGATTAACAGAGGAACAGTTATCTATGTTTGCTTCCTTAAAGGAGCAGATACAGCTACAGTAGAGAAAATGGGTATGAGCTTTATATATTTGGAACAGTTTCAAGCTATTACAGTATGTCTCATTACTCATGTAATCATATCTTGCACCCAAGGATGAATTCTTCAAGAAGCAAAATTTGCTCTTTCACTGTTTAAGCAATAATTGAGTATCTACGGTCAAAAAGCTATGCAACAAATGATAACATACTATTTACAGAGTAAGTTCTCTACAAAGTCATTTTTTATGTCTTTTCTTTTTAGATAACTTATTAAATAATTCTGCTATTTTCACCTGCAGCACAATCTATACAAGCTTCTTCAAAAGTTGCTTAATTTTATCATTTTGTTATAAAATTTTTGATAAGGCAATACATCAAGTGTCTAATCATGTTAAGACTGTATTATCTAATTTGTGTGTAGCTAGTGAGACACAACCTTCCTACACTATCCTCCGCGTTTTTCTGCAGCTAAAACCACCATGAACGTTCGCTTGAGCGAGTCAGAGAACGGGAAGTTCATTTCTATATTGGATCTCCCCGGAGATGTATTGGTGGTACCACAAGCAACACTTGGAGGAAAGGCCAAGGGGAAAATGATGCAGTATCACACAAACATTGCCAAGGGGGAGGGCTTAGAACTCTATAAAGCCTACATCGAACAATGTCATAAAATTCTAGATGCAAATGCCAGGTGGGCTGAATCAGACTGTAGTTTAAAGCACGGAACTTATGGAAACAGACAAGTGTTAACGATGGATACAAATGGACCTTTCTCCCACTATTTTGAATTTTGATTATGTTGTCAAGGCTGATTATGCTGTCCTTGCCAGTCACAGAATGAGTGTCCATTGCATGAAAAATGACCATGTGCATGTGGATCTTATTCTTGAGCTATGCTTTCAAATCTGCTAAACAGATCACCTGTGATGTTCTTACACTAAAATGATATCCTGTTATCCCAAGTGATGCTCCACTTGGCAAACATATTTGTCAATGTCATGTCCTCCCAGATTGTTCCTTTGCGAGATCCTTGTGTCCTTAGCATGGGTCTAAGGAAAATAGGAAATTTCTTGGTACAAAGGGATTAACTTTAATAATTTATGTATTACTTGTCTGAGCAGCACATTCAGATTTCTTCTCCACTGAATTAGAATGAAAGCAAATTTGGATACATCTCAGGTATCCCATCCTGAGCCATGAGGTTGGGATCCACAGCTTTTACTTTTCAAGGGTTTGTATCATAACAAATATGTAGTGACAAAGCATTATTGAGACACATTCGGCCAGGTTAATTAAAGGTAAGTGACCATTTTGAATACAATGATTACTACCTATCCATTAATGTTACCATGGTGTTGGATTTTCGGTAAATCATTCCAGTATTGGTACTAAACAAATTATAGGATTGACTAAAAGAAATAAAGATTGAGTTGAATCTACATTAGTAAAATGTAAATGAAATTGTCAAAAGGAGCAAACAAGTCAAATTTCCTCATTTTTTTGTAGTTTTATTTCAAACTTTCTGAAAAATGTTATTTACATAACAAATGTAATATAAACATGTATATATTAAACATAATATCTTCATTTCCTGTATGATAGTCATCTTTAGTGTGTGAGAGAACAACGCAGTACTCTTTGAGAATGCTAAAACATATTGATCAATGCAGCATAATAACTAACTGGTCTTCTCATGCCAGATATGAGGAGTTTATCAACCTACTTCCCCCACATCCATCCCCACACAATAAAGGCAATCTGTCTTCTGATGGGGTTACACCTGCCAACCAACCCCCCCTCCCCTCAACACACACACCATGAAATGGTTTTTACTTTGGAAGTAACAAAGAGGACCCATAATGCCAAAAATGTTAAACAGTGCCTACCACATAAAAACTGTAAAAGAATGTCTTGAGTCAAGTCACTGACAAGAGTGTTGAAATATTTCTACATGAGTCACAGGAGTGCAGAATTCCCTTAACTGGGGCTGCTGTTTGTACCCACAGATTTTACTTGTGAACTCTGAATAAGTTTTAGTCCCAACTCTGATCATTCTTTTATTGTGATGCAAACTTCCGGGATCTTCCCTGTAGCCTGCAAGTACACTTATTACCAAATAATCTCTCTGAAATTTGGACTGCTCTACTCAGTGTGAATGATTTAAAAAAACTACTGTAGGACCAAGACAACATACCACATATCTGTATTAACATAAGATGGAAGCTGACATGTTAAAATTATCTCTCTTGGCATGTGTGGAAGGGTACATCCTCTACTGCAGAGTGATGACATATGTATGCAAACTAAGAGTTCTTATTCACCCATATTTCCTGTTTTGTTTATAAATAGGACAACTATGTGGAAGAAGTTGGGTGAACATATCAACACTAGACGAGATAAGCTTATATACAGGTTCTTGGACTGCTATCATATATTTACTCAAACGCAATTTCATTTAGGCTGCTCTACCCCTGAGAAGGCTCACTTAGATTTTCCTATCTGTATCAGAGCAGCTTTGTATTGCCTCATAAGCCAAGATTTAGTTTTTGCTTCAATTCAATGTCCCTTCCAGTAGATGTCAATAGCAGTATTGTGTGTCTGCACTCAAACAGGGCTCAACCATCTGCCTCTGGTAGGAGCTTTGAGGACTGTTAGTCTGTTTGAAACAACCACTTATTCGTGTGTCAGATTCCCGATTAACAGCTCCATCTTATGGACAAAGTTTCTGCCAGGTATCTTGGTCATGTCCACTTCTTGAAAACCAGAAGGGAAAACTTCCCACTTGGGATCCGTCACCACATCTGACTTTTCTCTAGTGTTGATTTCATCTTGTATCATGACCTTGGTGCCTTCTACTGGGTCACTGCGCAAGGATATTGTCCTGTGTGAACATGATGAGAAGCCAAGGAGTCATATGTTGTCATTTTGCATTTGATCCAAAGCAATGTGCACGGACATGTAATAAAACTGCAGCTTAAATTCAAAAGGTGAGTCAAAAATGTACAAATTCCTTCTTTTGGGGGGGTAATTTACCTTTCTGCAATGACACTTTTCCCAAGTCCTGAACTGATGCAATGTAAGATAACTTTATTACAATATTCAAGAAAACTGCAACTGGATACCATCAGACAAAAGAAAAAAGGGTAATAGAACACTTCTTTTCCTAACAAACAATTTAACATAACACACACAAACACATCACTGATCAAACAATGAAAGAAAATAACTACCTTCTTCCACTGGGTGTGGCAAACACAATGGCTGATGCATTTCCAAGTTTAGGGGGTGGTCCAACCCCAACGAAAAAGTTGTAGTGGATGATCTGCATTCTGAGGGACTTGGCCAAATCATAAATTGCATTCACCCTATGCTCCGATATCTATACATATGATAAGAAATAACAAAATAACAGAATAAGAAATAACAGTGTTAAATATGCCATGTCCTAGTTTCAAATTGCAAAAAAACCTAACCTGTAACACATTTCATGATTACCTGAAATTACGCACAATTGCTGTTATAAGATCAAATGGGCTAAGAAAAATGAATGCAAAATAATATCAAGGAAAAGAGCTGCACAGTGAGGAACAATATGCTAAAGCAAACTCTAGGAAAACCTGAAGGTAGTTACAATTACAATGCTTCCCTTCATTTAAAATTTTTTCATGGGGATCAGAAAGGGACTAAATAACTGGGTTCACATATTTGCGAGAAAGTCCAGTAGCGATCTAATTTCACGTAATCTTCACAATAGTTACAAATTGATATTTTCTTTGGTTCTGCCTGAGAAGTCCCCTCTGATTATTTAAAGGTGAAACCACAAGTTTGCTTGTAACTCTTCCCAATGCTGTAACGGTGCACAGGCAACAGTGTGTTCTTTGTAGCCATGCTACATGTTAAAAGGCTGTGACATGGAGACTAATAGATGAGCATCACTGCTATGCTTCCAACATTGATAAGCAAACACTGCTAATTTTTTGACATGTTTTGTTGTCCCTTGAGGTATAAAAATAAATTCACAGTTCACCTATAAAGTTGATCTGAGTAGGGATCTGTTTCTAATTTGATGATTTAGGAAGTGCATACTTCCTCATTTATGTCACATATTCAAATACACCATCCTTCTTTCAGAGCAAACTTCTCACCTGACATGTGAGAAGATTTCGTAGATCTTTCTCCTGGTAGCTCAGGTTTACTGTTCTGCCATCTTTAAGGATTGCTTTGATGTCTTCAAAACCGATGATGAGTTGCATTGATGTCCTGAGAATGGTTAAGAAAAAAAAAGACAAATGATGCACTATAACTGATAAGTTGGAGTTCTAAACAGCACATCACAGTAAAAAGAGAGGAAAAACACAGCTCTGGCACCCCTGACTAACGGATATTACCAGGAGCACTGTGAGTACAGATGAGGGCAATGAATGGAACAGTTGCTAGCAGAAATAAACAAACAGAAAAAATGTTAGAAAATTACATAAAATGGACTGGAATTAAACAAGGAACTCTATTACATCAATAATTCTCCATAATTGTACAATCTCATACATCTAATGCATACTGTCACATCTAAGACTAGAAACAAGGACAAGTTCATACTTTAAAATAACTGGTTAAGTTGGGTTTTGAACATTCTGACATAACAACAACATGAAACATATTCTTGAGGGAACTTTGGGCATCTTTTCATGTCATGACCCTAGGATGTTACCTGCTCTTTGTTGAACATACTGTGACACTGAGGAAAATGAAACTACACAATTTTTGGCATTGAAGAGAACTTTCTCACCTTGCAAAATGTTCATAACCTGGTGAGGAGATGAATACTTTGACAGTGGCTTGCAGTGGCTTTTGAAGGACACTCCAGTGGACCATGATGAGGGGGTCTAATGTAGCAGCAGCCATATCATCAAGCACTTTAGCAGTCCTGCCACACGAAAAGAAGGGAAAATATACATCAAACATAGGTCAGAATACATTCATTGCTACAGGGTGTCTACCAAAGGGAACCCCTACAATGACTTCCAGGGGGTACGCACTGAATAAAATATAACCACAACTTCGTGAACTATAGCACGAACTTTGCTGTGCATCCATGGCAGATAAATGTGACTTTCACATGAAGTACAAGCAGATACTTGAAATGAACACAGTCAAGGAGATTTTACAAACAGACGAGATTTTCCACTTATCTGATAATATCTGACGAGTTACAAACCACGGTTGACCAAAATATGAAGATGGTCCACAAATTTTACCACAGGTCAAAATATTGCAAATTTGAATTTTTTTGCAGGTAAATGACTCACAGCATATCAGAAGAACAAATATATAACTTGAAAGATCTAACGATGCAACTCAGTCCCAATATTTATTTATGGGGAAGGAAGCAATCCATGGGTCCAGAAAAAAAAAAAAACGCAGAGAGCAATCTCACTGGAAAACATTTTCAGCAACAAATTGGATGTTTCATTCAAAGACAACTGTACTTACCTGTCTCTTAATACAATGTGTCTGCTTTGTTTCAGTACCTTCTCAAGAACACATTCCCTGAAGAGAAAACAAAATTAAGAAGTTGTAAGACATTCTGTAATGCAATTATTGCCGATCATACTGCCACAAAAATGAACAAAAGCACATTTGTAACTTTTCAAAAGTTCCTGGACTTTTATAAGACATTGTCAGATCCATTATTGTGCTATTATCTTGTCAGTTAACCCAAAATATGGCATCGGCAATCAATCTTTGGTCAAGAGCTTTACCCGTAGAATCAATGAATGCTACGGCTTGAAGTATTACAAAGAAAATAGTTTCCTGATTTCAATTCATACGACTCACGTTTGTTGAATTTCTGCTATTTCCCTCCTGTCTAGGGCCAGAGGGCCAGCAAGTCTCCTCTTCTTGTTATTAAAACTGAATGATGCAGTGACGGGTCTGGGAGTGGGACCGTTCAAGTTACTGTGGTGTAACTCTCGTAACAACTGGTGAAGTGACTGTTCCAAGTCAATGTTGTGTTGGGCATTCTTCTCTGGTGCTATACTCACCTGTAATAAAAGAGACAGATATTGTATGAATCTACCTGAATCCAGACTCCTGAAACTTCTGCTGTTTACATAGTATTTCATTAAAGTTGGATGAATTTTTCCAACACCATAAGCTCACTTTACAAGCAACAACATCACTGCTGCTATTCTCATCATAAAATACAACTAGTGTTTATAATGGATCTAAAATTTGGATCCAGATCCCCCCCCCCCCCCTCCCATGGTCAACCAGAAATTCAACTTTCATCAGAATACATCTTTGTTATGGAGCCAACACTTTGCTTTACATTGGAAAGATAGTCCAGCAACAAATCTAACAACTTCATCCTGCAAACATACATGACAATGAATTGTTCTTAGACAAGCATACATGCTAAATTTTGTTTCATATGCATAGTTATAAATTTCAAGTCCTACTACATCGTATGAGTTGACGATACCAAAGCACATAGAAAAAGAGTCTCTAGGTAATGTATTCTGTTTTACAGAACCTGACAAAGCAATCTGTGAAGAAAAAGTAACATTTTCAATTAAGGGGAGGGTCATATGTGCAATATACATTGGTAAAACTGTACATCTGGGTTGCAATTTTTTAGAACTAGGACATCGATGGTACCTGGGTACAACATCTGACGACTACTTTAATAGGTGACTATGTCGCTAACATTGCTGCTGCATATCTGATTGAATTCCTGACATATACATAAAATGATTAAGGTGGCTATGATTCATGTTTAAGGAGCAAAAAGTTGATAACTAGCTGAATAAGTGATACTTATACAGTGTGACTTGCATCAAAGCGACTCACATGTGTGTCTTGGTAAAGTTTAATGATTAGCTGAACATGCAAACAACCTATGGTGCGGTACGACTCCAATTACTGCTATCCATAGTTGAGTTGTGACATTTGTAAAGTAAGCTGAATATATTCTTCTAAAAATATGTTACTTGTATCAAGCTACCGATATTCAAGTCTAATGACTGGCTCACAAAAAAAAACTTAAGTGTGGCTCACATTAGTGATGTTTTTTTTTTGGGGGGGGACAACATCTGATAACTAACTGAAAATCACATACTGACTTTGTGGCTTAAATTACCACAACTCATATAGAATCTTGCAGAACCTTACGACTAGCTGAACCCATAACTAATCTACAGTGCGATGAACATAACATTGTGACTTTCTCTGAAAATCAACCACACAAAATAAGGAATTTGCTATGTGAGATACATTGTTGCGAACTCATACCTGAATTGTGACAGAGTCCAATGACCACTTGACCATGTGACTAATCTAAAAAAGGACTCACATTGCTGCTACCCCTTTTGAATTTGTGACAAAGTCTGACACTTACAAAACAAATTAAGTGAGTAGCTAAGCAAAACTTATTATTGGGTCTTGACAGAGCCCTAATAACTAGTTGAACATGTGACTAATGTAACCTATCATGTGACTAATCTATCATGTGACTTACATTGCTACTACTCATACTTGAGTCATGACAGAGTCTGATCACTAGCTGAACACCTGGAATAATGCTAGATATGATTTGATTACCCACAACGATGTGTGGAATTGATGCTTTCAGTTGAACAGCCTCTCGAGCAATCTGCAGATAGAGAAATGTGAGAAAAGTTTCATTCTTACAGGAAATTAATCCTCAATTAAAACAACATTGGTGTTTAGATATCAACAATTCCAACAAATACCAAAGGCCTAATTAAAAATAGTTCAAAGAGATACTATTGAGAAAATTTGCAACTGTTGTGCAATCAAGCTAGATTGAACTACAGGATTAGAAACAAGAACCATTGCATGATCCTTGTATCTCGAGTATTATTGCCTTCTTCCAAGGATAGTGAAAAAAACATTAGAACACTGATTAACAAACTACTTATAAAGGGACCAATGGGGAAGAACCCACATATATACATTTCCCATCGGTGTTATTCCACCAATAGTATCATGATGTGATAATATTTGACAATAGTAGACACACTGCCTGGTGCGAGACAATTTGAAGTGAAGCCACAGGGGATAATGTTATAAAAGGGGAATTGCATTGCTGGTTTGAACAAAACAATTCTAACATCTACAAAAAGATTGCACACAGTGTGTGTTTGAGACCTCATTTTTGCTAAGGAATCTCCAACCCACTTTGTCTTGTTGGACTCTTATAACGATATGTGGCCTCAAGGATCCCGGCACCACAGGTTGAGAATAAACTACTAGTATGAAAACTGTTCCAGAATCAATACTACAAAACTAATATTACTGAGAGTATGAAGATTATACCAAATAAAAATGACATTCCTTTCAGGGCCTATTCCTACAGTCAACAACTTTTTCTCTGCTTTTGTAAAGCCTTCAAACTTGCTCTCATTGATGCACCTCCTGACATTCAAAAGAATTAGTAAAATTGCTCGCTTGGCAGACATGTACTGCTCCAGCACCATCACTGACTGCACTTGCTAGAGTGCATACTTCGAAAAGGGGTACATATTCGACACCTGTTACAAAGGTTACCAGAAATTGTCCACCTAGTGGTCAAGTATTGCTCCTGAAGCCACACCAAAACCCGCACTCGAAATACCATTCAAAAGAAAGGAAAATATTTGACATCTGCCTTTAAAGTTACCAGTAACAACAATGTATTACATTAGCAACACACATTTTGCTGCTTCAGAGTGAAATACACATAAAAATAATACTAATATCAAGGCCATTCTATACTAAGACCACAAAGTGTGTCATTTGTACCCTTGTCAATGTTGACCTTTTTCAACCTGTACACTAAGCAGAACAGAAAAATTTACCACATCATCATAACTCCCTCCTCCTCACCTTCAGAAAGCCCAATAAGTGTTTTATCAGCAGACCTAACACTATGAGTACAAACTACCTCCGGGATAAACACATCCCAGTAAACAGAAACATACAGCATCTCAAACAAGGACACGACCAATATGACAGGATCTAACTTTACAATCCTCACATAATCAAATGTCCTAACCATTTGTCTAAGAGACCTATTTGTGCCACATGCATAATCATGGATGGAGTATTGCAGCCTTCGTACAACGTAAGTAATGTAACCCTCAGAAATTAATTTCCCTGACAAGAGAAACACAAACATTCCATTGATATATATCTTGAGCTGACTCTCAGAAAACCTACCTGGGCAAAGAGTTCTTTGCAGAACAAGACATTCTGGGCAGCTTCAAGTCTCTGTTGCCAATGAGCATCTGCAGATATCTGAGCCCTGCTGGACTGCATAAGATATGCTGAAGCAATTTCTGTCTCTCCTTGAATATGAATAAACCAAATGTGCAAATCAATTTTGAAGTAAGTCTTCAAAACCCATCAGATATTGTTAACAAATTTAAAAGGCATAAAATCTGAGAAAACCTCAAAGCCAGGTTATTGGGTCTTTGAATTGCTAGTCAATGCAACAATCAACCTCAACCAACAATCGCTAGGGTCTTTCCTCTAAACTAAGATCTCATTATCTGTTCTTTGTTTTACATACCAACTATGTATTTATGCAGTCACCATATACCTTATACAGCATAACCTGTGAACAACAATAAAAGCAGGACTAGCTGTTTTTCTTCTAATTATGACTACCGATGCTTCTGTGATGCATAACAAATGAAAACAAGCAAAATTATACAAGAAATCCTCCAAAGATAAGATGTATGGTTTGTAAGGGCAGAAGCCGCATGACCTCAATTCGTCAACATTTTCCAAACAATGGATATTTATTTATTTATGATACAAACCACTACCAAATATTTACAATTATTTCAAAAGACAGATCTACAAAATACAAACCACAAGGAGATTAAGTACCTTCCTGGATCAGCACACGTATATAGCTTGTACCCTCGATGTCAGATGGCACCGTAACTTTTAATGCAGAAGGTCGCACTCCCCTCTTCTCGGCCTCTTCAAACTCTTCTTCGCTTGTCTTTGTGACTTCAAAAGTTCCTGAGTGCCAGAACCTTGATCCAGCTGTAAGATTAAGTGTTATTATACATAAGCATGTTACGTTTTTACACTGTCAGTCAATGCTAATTTAACTCAAGGTAACTGTAGAGTATTACATGCAGTGTTCATGCTACGGAATTGGACTAGGGAGGGAAATCCCTCGCTACAAAAATTTTTGGGAGGGGTTTTCAAAATCAAGGAGTGTGATGTCACTTAGAAAAGATTCTATTGCAATTCATTATGTGTTTTTATAATTGTAGTTACAACCTCAGCTAAGGAAAGTATTTGGAATTTTTCTGCATAAGATTTATCTTTGCGTGTAACTCAGGAGACAAATGCGGGATTCATGCAATCACACACCTTTGTGAGATCTCTAATTTAAAGCATCACTGTCTGTTTCTCAGCTTTACATAAAATACTCTTTTCTGTGGAGCAAGATGTTACATTTTATCAATATATGGATTAACAAAGAAATCTTTTAGTCCAGCACCGAGAGGTAAAAATCAACAGATGTCTTGTGACCTAGATGTATTTACCACACTCTTTTTTCTTTTTCATTTCAAGGAACAAGTCAAAAAAGGATTTAATTCAAACTTGTTAAATCATTGAAGCTATGTGATAAAGAATTCTAATTGTTATGTGCACATTGCATGAAGAAATGCAAGACAATACATAAACAGCCATCACTGACTTTTAATATGCATGAGAAAATCAAAAGGATATATTGCACTCTAAACATGAAATTCTTTAAGGCAGTAAGTAGCATCTGCAGCATCTCAAAGTCTTGAATTATAACTTTCTTAAAAAAGTTTCATCTAACAATTCCTTGTCATGTTACAGATGACTGAATGGTTACCTAGACCTTTCACAATAAATCATCCTATTCAAGGAAAGCTTAGACGAGGGATGGCCAACCTGCAGCCTGTGGGCCAAATGAGGCCTGCGGCGAGACATCATGCAGCCTCAACACCATTTTAAACAGAAATGAACATTAAAGAGATTAAAAAATTACAGAATGAAAGGGAAAAAGTAATGAAGATGTTATCTATATAAATGCTCAGACTTACTCATATTTTGTTGTCAAATCTTACAATCATTACATATACCTATAGAACCAATTTTTCACACATTTTGGTATTACATTGTTATACACGAGTCTGTATCGACACTACTTCTTCATTCACACAATTCTATTGCCTTTCTTGTTACAAGTTTCCTGAGGGGACATTTATTTTTTGTTGGTTTTTACACTACAAATAGTATGAAGTGAGAATAATAGGGGGCTTTCAATGTGTGCATCCCACAATGGAGCCCAAAGGTGGCAATGTGGCTCCTTTTTTCAAAAAGGTTAGCAACCCTTGTTTGTGCTAGTATTAGTTATGGTTGCCAATTTTTTCACAGAATTGGTACACACTAGCAATATGCGCCAGAAAGGATCATTTACCACTTTGCATCTCTTAGAAATGTTCATTGAAAAGTTTGTTGCAATAAATCTATAATACATTAACATATAATAAATTGCATTGTGATGAAGTATTCTTCTGACAATATGTTGTAAATAAACACAGATTCCTGCTTTACAGAAGACAAATAAATCTGTCTTCACTATTGTTTCTGAAACAGCTGGACAACTTAAAAAAGTTTCCAGGCTCTTTCTTTAATTTTATCAAACACAGTTGCTTCCGATACGATCACCAGCATGAACACAGTTTTTAACAAAACAGCACTCAAAAGATTCATTCTGAGATTTGAAAATAAAAGCATGATAGAGTATTGTTCGTAAAAAACTAACTTTGTTTTCTTCGCAGTCTGCCTTCAAATATGGCCATAGAGTTCCATTCTACTTAAATCATGAGAACAAAATGGCTTGGCAGCTGTGATTCTAATCATAAATTTTTTTGATCTGCAGAAAACACAGTTTAGTTGTGAATATCCTCTACAGATGTCCCACTTTTTCAGAAAAACTTGAATTTAAAAAAGCCTTTCTCTTGTCAAGTGGAAGAACATTTTGATGTGAAAAATGACTTTGATAAGGAGTATGTTGTACACTTACATGTTCTGAAGCTAAGATCTCCAAGTATGTTATTCCCCACCCTCTTCAATCGCCAATTCTGACGCAGACACAACAGTTCGTTATGGAAGTTCCTTGACTCTACCATCGACTTCTTTTCTGAAGTAGAGGTGTGTTTCATGCGACTAGCTCCGGTCTGCAATATCTTTGCAGCACCCTCAAGACTCTAAAAGACAAGGTTTGATACCACAATTGAGAATTGCTCATTTAATAGGCATTATTAAACATAAATCAACAAAACTAATTTCAGCATTACTACTTCACAAATTACATAAATCTTTACAATTACAACTGTCATACTTCCCTTTTATGAGATGCAAAAGTCTTTTCACAGTTGCTACACCTGTTGGTCCCATGGCAACATAACATGCTATTCCCAGCATATTTCATGGTACAAAAATTTGCTCTGCTTTGTGAAAAATGACATAGAAAATGCCCAAAAAAGAACAGAGTATTGACCTTCTTCTTCTCCAGAAGTTTAACAGCTAGTTCATTAGTTGATGTACTAGATTCTCCTGACACCTTCTCTAGCACCATGTACTGATATGGAGGCTCTCTGTTCATCCGAGCAATGTTGATGACATCATACAGCACACTGACCTCCGTAAGTGAGTCCCTGTCAAGATGATAGGCCAAAGAAGAATCTCAGTACCTGCATACTGTAGATGTGTGTTTGTCTTTGTAAGACATCTATTCAAATCAATCATGCAGGCATACCTGTTCACACAGAGATCCTGCACAAAGTCCAAAGAGTATGACCACAAATAAATGACCATTTACTAAAAACGATGAATTAAGATACATATATGGAGCAATATGCAGTCTTGAGGTGTGGGTCACACCACAATGATGTACCGCATTCTTAAAAAAATATCAGACCAGTGGTGTTCCATTAGTATTTTCATTTATGTTTGTTCAGTGTGCACAAGTATTTGATCCCAACTGTCTTCCTTGATACATTGTCCCAATCCAATCTATTATGATAACCATGGTCTATTATCAAACCAAGGTTCAAAAAGGTTCTGAAATGACATTACACCATCACTGGTTGACATTCCCTTTCAGAATTCATCAAGCAATGTCTAGTATGACTGTATTTTTGACTAATTTAAGGGAAGAGGTCAGCTGAAACTTGCAAAAACCGAATCAGATCGAATCAGATATTGCTCTTGTATGACTATGCTTTTAAAGCATTAGTCAAACAAAATGAACTAACATACAGAAGTATGTTCAAACAATATTATAAATGCAAGGAAATGAAAGCAAATGTCTACTGTATACCTTAATTTTGCTTTAACAGCCTCCCATGGCTTTAACTGGCTCTGGAATGGTGCCGCTGTCCCATCCTTGCTCTCTTTTTCTTCCTTATCTTTCATTGAAACTCCATTCCTTGTGCCTTCTTTCTTTTTCTCCTCGTTCCCTTCTGAAAAGTCAATCTTGTGTGCTAACTTGGCCAGGTTCTCTGACATAGACAGTGGTCTGCATTTAACAAAAGTTGCAAGTGTAACTGAGATTATGCACCAGTTAAGTCAGGTAAAATGTGATCAGTGCTGTTGACAGTTGGAAAAACCTAGAATGTAACATCACAAGATGCAACGGTATCATGATCAGCTATAAACTGCCTTGTTTGTTTCTCTACTTACTGCTTCAACTTAATGATGAGGTACTATGACAACCTTCTTTTGTGAAATCACAGATGTTGTTGTTCAATTAAGTTTACAGGATGTTCAAAGATTGGAAGTCTTTTTACGCCTAAGCAATACTGAAAGTGAGTGGTTGGGACATTGTCACTAGATCAAAGGTTCACTGCATCAAAGATTTTGCCAATAGAGAGGGTTCACTAGACTGAACATTCCCACAGGCAAACAGGGGAGAGAGTCCATCAGATTGAAGGTTCTATCGAAGTTTCACTAGATCTTAGATCTACTAGATCAAAGGTTCCCTAATTCGAACATTTACATTTTTCAACAACATTAGTTGAATCAAGTGAGCCTTTGAGCTAGGAAACCATCAGTCAAGTGAACCTGTGGTCCCTTTGATCCCTTCCATCTAGAGAACACGGCTCGTTGTGGTAAAAAGCATTGCCATTGCTATTATACGGAGAGGGCTATCGGTCACATGATTGCATGTGCACAGGCTATGTGATGGTAATGATGTTTGTTGATTAAATATCGAAAAAAAAAAAACTCAAGTACAGTAAAGTAGGAGACCTCAATTTGTAATATGAGAACTGTATGTATAACAACCATCAATCACAGCAAATAGTGACATAAAAATACTGAACACAACATGGATAGGTTTATAAAACTAACCATTGAGCATCTAAGCATAGGAATGTACTAAACATTCAACTTTCTGTCCATGAACTGGCACATTTACACACACACACTAATAATACACATAATGCTGAAGGAAAGGACTATTGTCAAAGTTACTGTAGCAAGTGACTAAATAACCACTAGAACTGACTATATGACTTGCCTATAAACACTGACCATAAATGACATGCATTGCATGCCATTTAACTTCCATTGAAAGTCTCTTTGTGTTACAAACTACTTCAAGGAATGTGGCAACCTCAAGATTAACGAGACGTCTACGTGCAGGTTAGATATATTGGTCCAACGCATCAAGGTTTAGTTTAAGTTTACATTAATTTCAGTCCAGGACATGTAGCAGCAAACCTGTTTATCTACTGTTCAAGTGCTGCTATGCTATGATTCTTAAGAGTCTGGACTACATCAACATGATGCGCTGAACTTCAACACTGCAAACTGAAAAAAAAATACTAACTTTGCATATGTCTCTTGTCCATCAAATCCAATTTCCTGCACTTGGAATTCTTGTAATGATTCAACGCTGAGAGTCAGCCCCAGTTGATCCGAGTGATCCATGGTGACGGGCTTCTATATAAACAATACATAGTTCCAAGAAACAAAAGGTTGATAATCATTAAAGACCTACAATAAATCAATAGAGCTCTTACAAAGTTGATTAATATAATTTAGTACAGATTTGTCATGTTTCAATTCCAGAATGAACTGTAACATCACAAAATCATTGATGTCTTTCCCAGTCCAAGTCACACTATGACCTGAGTTCACCCTGTGGCATGGGATTGCATGAACCCCGCATTTTTCTTCTAAATCCTGTGCAAAGATACTGTAAATGTTACACTGGGCAATCCTGTACAGTTTTCCACAGCTGAGGTCACAGCTACCATTATCGTTAGTGCTCTCTTTACTATTGACTTGAATTATCAAAGAATGAATAACCAGAACTGCAGTTCTCTGATTCTTTGAGCCTCTTCTTTCTTGTCTGCGTAGAATCACGAAAGCAATCACTGAAAGCAACAGCCAAAGGACATGTGCTAGGACTCTGCCTTTACAGCTGGCTGTTCTGTACAAACTTGTCAATGCGGTGATTGGAATTAACAACTCTGCAGTAGAATGTCAATCAAACACAGAGCATTAAATGAGAATGAAAGGTCAGCGAATGATGCCTTGATAATGCCATTGCCTTGCAGTTGTAATCTAATCTCAGTTTAGGAAAGCTGTGCAGAACACATTATTTTTCTACAGCCTGGATTCCATTGCAAGCCTTCAAACAATAAAAACAAAAACCATTCATAGCCAGGGTTGCTTGATTTAAATCAATTAAAATCACCATGAAAATCATGATTCCATTTGAAACCAGAAGTCAAATAACTTTGAGATTCCTTGCCAATATTCATGTAAAGAAAGGACAACACACACCAATTTTGAGGTTCAAACACCTTTCTCTTTGTAGGATACCATATCTATAAACTATGATCTCAGATAAGAAATTACAGAGCCCATCTGCTCATCAAGGTTTACCGGTGTTAACAGCTTGAAGATCCAGCAACATTTAACAGCAACTTTCTCTTATTGAGATGAAGTGCTTACAATGTTTTCAAACTATGACCTCTATTGACCCGACCTCCATAAAAAATTACAAAATGTATCTACTCATCAATGGCTACCAATGTGATTAGTATCATGTTCCAGCAACATTCAGTGGCTGAGATATCTCCCTTAGCAGGTTTTCATACTTGGACCTCTGGTGAGATCAAATGACCTTTGACCTCCATGAAAAACAATAGGGAACATCTATTACAATGGACAACCAACCCATCAAGTTTGAAGCTCCAGCAGCTTTCTCTTATTGAGATATACTGTGTTTACAAGGTTTTCAAACTATGACCTCTGTTGACCTCACATGACCTTTGACCTCCATAAAAATGACAATCTATTCACCCATCAATGGCTACCAAGGTTTGTGAAGACTAACTGATGTTCATGAAACAACTCAAAGTGTCCCTTTATATCCATATACTGGTCAACGACCCCCATGGACGTTCATTCCAACGCACCTCATTCAAAGTTTAGTCTTAAAAAATACACACAAGAGTTTGAAACAAATATAATTATGAAATGAAAGAAGTGAGATGAAGACAACATAGCAACCATTAATTTCACTTAATTAATCAGTGCATGCTACGTACACCCAGCACAGCAAATTAATGGTACAGGATGTAAATTCAAAATCCTGTTTATCCGAACTTTTCCGTCCTCCAAACAACATTTGGTAATGACGTGTTTGGATGAGTGAGGTTTTAATTAATGTACTTTTCTGAAGAAAAACAATCCTTCACTTTGCAGACCAAGATCAGCCAGATATTGTCAGGGAAACAGAAGAGTCAGCTATCAGATCTACGAAAATGAAGTCTATCACTAAACATTCTGCAGAAATGAAAATTTATGAAGAAGAAAAAACTGCACTTATCAAGGGGCACTCTGAATGGAACCTCTGCAGGAAACGAGATAGCAGGAAAGTCCCATTCGTCTGACCCCTTAACAGTTATCACATTTCGCTTGCCTGAAAGTGGAATGTTTAAATTCAAGACTGAAGTAAGTGTAAGGGTACGCACCCTGGGGGGGTCTATGAGACCTTTAAGTACCGATGGCTAAACTTGGGGGCGTCCTTACTGATGTTAAATATTGGGGGTCGTTGGCCAAGCCTACTGGGTATCAGGCCAGTAGTTGTGAGGCAAGGTACAATTTATTCAGCTACTGAGTGTAACATTACTACATTCGACGGACAGAGGGGACACAAGCCAACTCCTACTTGTGACATAGCTGAGTGCCTATAATTAAACACAACAATTGCCTCTCATCATAGAACCTAAGGGACGACATTTAAGTCTCGGCACGGTTGTCCTACTTCCCTTATCTATATCCTCGGCAAACAAACATAAAGACAAATACAGGCGCATAGATACTGTGTCGGTAATTACACCTTTCTCGTATGAGACTGACACACAGAACTATCTCAGACTATTTACAAGTGACGGTTTGTCTCCGCAGAATTATAGCAATTCTCTATTCCTAGTTTCTGCTGCAACCAACACTAGAGACATCAAAACACAATATGACACGACTGTCTATGATTTGAACCTCCCAGTTTATTAAAACCCAATTACTAAAAAAGGAATAAAAGGAAATAAAAAGACTTAAAGAATACTTTCTACATTACACACCATGTAAGGTAAACCCAGATTCGGTACACCCCTGCTTTGTGTCTGCTCACACCTAGCCTTCATGACACATGACAGAAAATGTAAACAAGCCTAACCTTTGACCCACTGAGGTCGTACTTTAAACAACATCAACATATAAGGCTAACACTAGCCAGCACGCAGTAATCACACAAATGGCCATATCAATTATCACACTAAAGTTAACAACACACTTGGGGAGCTACACATTGTTAGCCTAACACTAGGCCTCACAGTGAACACAACAGTTAATACACACTTGGGAGCCTAACTTTCAGAATATTACATCGTAATGTTATGCCTTACTTCACGTAAGTCACATAACTCATAATGATGCAGTAATGAATACATTAACATAAACATTTAGTTTCATGGCAATACAAACTGAATTATGAACATATGAAATTACATTAATTAGCCTACGGATCCATCGCGGACGCGACGCGGTAAGGTACCTGATTCAACTGTAGTGTTAGTAGAGTTGACTTCTAGCTTCTCGGTAGTAATCATCGCTAATGTTCAGCTCGGAAGTAGTGCTGCAGTCATCATTACAGGGGGTTAATATAGTCTGTTCCTCACATCAAGCTCGGCTGAAGATTTCGACCTGCAAGATGGCGGCCACACGCAATACACAGTCACCTGTACACATTGGTTACGATGTACAGTAAGAAACGTTCTGGAATCTCACAGGTGGTCTGGCAGTTGTAACATTGGTTCTGACAGTATCGGAACAGTTACAGGACTTCGGATGACAGTTCCCGGAGCAATTAGAATACGGGATGACGACGAATTAGCAACAAAACGCCGGAGTCAAAGAGGCGACGTCTGCACAGGCCAAGTGCTCCTCCAAGACTAATGCGAGTGACTCAGAGGGGTTTCCGCATCTCCAACAGAGGACTCTTCCGGTGTTGGGTTTCTTGGCTTAACTTCCAAAGAACAAAGGAACTTTCTTAAACTTTTAAAATGAGGGCAGCATACTCTCAGTTTCGCAAAACTGGTATCCCTACATTCACCCCTGCTTAAATTAGTGTCGTCCTCGACACTAGGACTGACAATAAATAATAAGCTAGCCAAAAAATGAGTAAGAATACACACCATGTGCACATTACGATACGACAGTAAAAGCTAACATCAGTACACCCTAACATCTGAATAGGTGAAATTGCATAAGCACAGTACACAATTACACGGTTTGCTTCAATACAGTATTATGAATAGCAGTACATAATCAATATTCAAAACCATGTCGTGACGAAAGTAAATCTGTCCTTTGCTAAACTTTGTATCCTACTGCCCAGTAGTGATTCAGGAGCCGTAATTAACGAAAACAATAGCAGGGTGATCAGGCCTACTATAACATCCTGAATTTACTCAGTATATACAACAGTATGTCCACCTGACAAAATAGCACTTGCAGACTTTACACATACATGGCACTCCATGTCTTAGCCCACGATCTCATAATAATGAATATGAAAATGAAAGCAGTACATAAACCATATGAAAAACATCTTTCCCCATGAAGAGATAAAACATTTGAATACATAATAAACTGATAACATTGAGAAACCTTCTGCAGTACTTCACAGAGTATCTACCAAAACATTGGGATTGCCTCATCCTTGAATCCTATCTCAAGCTTGCTTCACTGCTTGATGCCTAGTTGCCTACCCCACTCTTGCCTCACTGCTCGATGCCTACCCCACTCGTACTACCAAATGTAAGGGTACGCACCCTGGGGGGGTCTATGAGACCTTTAAGTACCGATGGCTAAACTTGGGGGCGTCCTTACTGATGTTAAATATTGGGGGTCGTTGGCCAAGCCTACTGGGTATCAGGCCAGTAGTTGTGAGGCAAGGTACAATTTATTCAGCTACTGAGTGTAACATTACTACATTCGACGGACAGAGGGGACACAAGCCAACTCCTACTTGTGACATAGCTGAGTGCCTATAATTAAACACAACAATTGCCTCTCATCATAGAACCTAAGGGACGACATTTAAGTCTCGGCACGGTTGTCCTACTTCCCTTATCTATATCCTCGGCAAACAAACATAAAGACAAATACAGGCGCATAGATACTGTGTCGGTAATTACACCTTTCTCGTATGAGACTGACACACAGAACTATCTCAGACTATTTACAAGTGACGGTTTGTCTCCGCAGAATTATAGCAATTCTCTATTCCTAGTTTCTGCTGCAACCAACACTAGAGACATCAAAACACAATATGACACGACTGTCTATGATTTGAACCTCCCAGTTTATTAAAACCCAATTACTAAAAAAGGAATAAAAGGAAATAAAAAGACTTAAAGAATACTTTCTACATTACACACCATGTAAGGTAAACCCAGATTCGGTACACCCCTGCTTTGTGTCTGCTCACACCTAGCCTTCATGACACATGACAGAAAATGTAAACAAGCCTAACCTTTGACCCACTGAGGTCGTACTTTAAACAACATCAACATATAAGGCTAACACTAGCCAGCACGCAGTAATCACACAAATGGCCATATCAATTATCACACTAAAGTTAACAACACACTTGGGGAGCTACACATTGTTAGCCTAACACTAGGCCTCACAGTGAACACAACAGTTAATACACACTTGGGAGCCTAACTTTCAGAATATTACATCGTAATGTTATGCCTTACTTCACGTAAGTCACATAACTCATAATGATGCAGTAATGAATACATTAACATAAACATTTAGTTTCATGGCAATACAAACTGAATTATGAACATATGAAATTACATTAATTAGCCTACGGATCCATCGCGGACGCGACGCGGTAAGGTACCTGATTCAACTGTAGTGTTAGTAGAGTTGACTTCTAGCTTCTCGGTAGTAATCATCGCTAATGTTCAGCTCGGAAGTAGTGCTGCAGTCATCATTACAGGGGGTTAATATAGTCTGTTCCTCACATCAAGCTCGGCTGAAGATTTCGACCTGCAAGATGGCGGCCACACGCAATACACAGTCACCTGTACACATTGGTTACGATGTACAGTAAGAAACGTTCTGGAATCTCACAGGTGGTCTGGCAGTTGTAACATTGGTTCTGACAGTATCGGAACAGTTACAGGACTTCGGATGACAGTTCCCGGAGCAATTAGAATACGGGATGACGACGAATTAGCAACAAAACGCCGGAGTCAAAGAGGCGACGTCTGCACAGGCCAAGTGCTCCTCCAAGACTAATGCGAGTGACTCAGAGGGGTTTCCGCATCTCCAACAGAGGACTCTTCCGGTGTTGGGTTTCTTGGCTTAACTTCCAAAGAACAAAGGAACTTTCTTAAACTTTTAAAATGAGGGCAGCATACTCTCAGTTTCGCAAAACTGGTATCCCTACATAAGGAAAGGATGAAAGGCATTGTACACCAGACGTTTTAATCTTCAGTGATTTACGATAGACGATAGTGCTTTCATATCAAATACGACAGGCAAACTGACATGCCTATATATACAGTAGGTACACTACAGTATACACTGAGATGGGAGGCCCAAGCATGTGTCATTATGAAACAAACTTGACCAACAGAGTCGGCAAACATAACTTCACAAGGAGATCACACTTGGTTGAGTACAGGTTGTGCAAGGAAATTCCCCAACCAAAATTCCACAAATTCAACCGACAAATACACTCCGTGAATTTTTTGGGTGGTCTTAATGCTTTGTATTTTTGGGTGTCCCTGATGAGTCTACATCGGGCTTCCTGATCCTCAACTTTCAAAGTACAGTCATATAGAAACAGTAGAGAAATTATGTCCTACTGCTCTGCTACATAGCCAAATTTACAGGAAGGCAAACAAGAATAGGTCTGGATCAACATTCATCAGTTTCTCATTGTAGACTGAGATAGGCTAGAGACTAACTACGCTCTAGCCTAGGTCTCTTTTGGTTGCTAATTTTGCGCCAGTTGCTTTTTTTTTTTTTTGTTCCTGTATCAGTGCATGCTGGGCCCTAACGATTCTTTTAATGTTTGCCTTCATTTTTATGGCTCGCGCAACCGGTCCATCTAACCTACCTCAGTACCTGTGTTGTTCACTCCCACAGCATTCAATGAATGAATTCAAATACCTAACGTCCTGGGAAGTCGAGCGACACACATTCACTGTACAGTTTACTGTATAGTGAGGAAGTAGCGCAGTGCTTGTTTCTGATCGACTAGACTATCTCAGTGTATCACCGTGCACCACACATTACACGCTGACCACCGTCGCGTCGCACCGTTATTAACTGATGCCACCAGATATATGGATGTCCTTTTGTTTTGACTAGTCAGCTGAGAGAACCAGTCTATGACGTCATGCGTAAGACCTCGAGAGTGATTTCCGAACATGGCAGGTAGGGATTGCCAGTTCCTCTTCAGATTTTGTCAATTTATTTCGAATGTCTTTCCATTTGATTGTAAAACTGTCATATTTATCTCTCCACAGAGGTCCCTACTAGGTTCTACTGCAACAATTGTCAGGTTGAACTCCGAGCCTGCAGTATCAAGTGCGATAAGTGCGTCGATTTTGATCTTTGTTTACAGGTAAGTATTGCACAAACCTACAGGCCTAGCTAGTTCATTATGCTACAAAGCAAATGGCAATACATCTAGAGCTCCCAAACATGAATATGTATAAAGTGTATGTGTCGGTTTCCTGCCATTTTCTGTATGATATCTTTTTTGGAACTCAATTTAAATATTCATAAGTATTGTCGCGTATTGCCATATATGTAGATGACCGGGTATGTTAGATGTATACAAACCGTACCCCAGCCATGTGCACAGCTGTACGTGAGGTTTAATTGAACAACACACGAACACACTGTGAAGCTTCTCGCTCTATGAATTGACCTTAATTGCGACGCGTAACGCTACGTTCAATGAATGGGCACAGAGGAACGCCATTTTGCTTGCTAATGAAGGGTGTGTTCCGCGGGTGAAGTGTGGTGGTGGTTTTGGTTGGTTTGTGAAAGGGATAGGGTTCTACTGCAGTTGTGCATACGAAATGCAGTACCCCCTGTAACTTGTAAGTCAACGTTACTGTGTATGTAATGTATACATCCTCAGTACTGTGCCTCAACATTGTGCATTGTCCTGCAATTTTGACACGGGATTTATCTGTCAGTATAATGGCGAGCATTGTGTACATAACTGTGTGGTTTAAACCACTGAACAAAAGGTTTTGGTAAATTTCATTTCCAAAATGCACCCATTGAACTGTAACACTAACAGTCAGTAACTATAGATAGAATAGCTTACAAAGGTCAAATCATTGACCTTGGGATATACCTTTCACTAGTACAAGGAAGGATTAGCTGAATTGCAACAAGCAAAAGACCTTGAGCTGGCATTTGCATGTTCAGCAAGCACTTAAGCAAAGAATGATCTCATACTACAGTATTTGGTTTGGTAGGCTGTTGTGATGATGGCCTGCAATTCCATCGAACCTCAAAGGTGGTTGGGTAATGTAGCAATTGCTGTACTCTCTCATGCTCATGGATGAAGAAACCTCCCATCCTTTCCTTTAAACAATGAAGCCAGTTGAAGGAACTCATGTTCACTGTGCTATGAATTAGAGTTGCGATTCCTGAAGGTATGAAGAGAATCACCACAGTCATGCAGGCACACGTACCCCAAGTACGGATGAATAAAATGACTTACCATTGTGCATATCAATAGACATCCCCGCATAGAGTTTGAATAGTTACCAAATTTATGGACATGCTAATTGTGGTATGTCATATTATGTTTCGCTGTTTCTTGCATTTTTGTAGCTTTATTGGCTGTTCACATCAACAAAACAAACATCCCATCTAGTGTGTGAAGTTTGTAATGTCAGTTCATATTGAAATGAAAGACGGCCTGCAGTTTTGAGAATTATATCTGTGTTTGTTGCAATTATTATATGACCTTAACAATTAATGACCATAAACGATGTAGGTATAATATGTAATATCACTATTTGCTCACATGCATGCATGTATATTCAACAGCAAAAATCCCATATGTACTACATGTTAACCAAACATACTGTATAGCACAAGTAATTACTGTAAACTGACAGGTACTGCAAAGATGCCCAAGGTTTAAGACCAAACATCTTGTAAATGAGTACAAAGTTCAATCAGTGTGGACATAGGCCCACAAGCCACATGTAGGCTATGTGGCTAGACAGACTTAATGCATATATGACTATATATAATTGTGTATTAATCAATCTGGTGATAGATAATTGCTGCTCATATCCAAAGTGAGATGTGTAGTAGTCATTTTAACTGTATGTGTTATTTGGCAATTTCAAGTATAAATGCCAACCCAGTTGACTTGCAGGATCATGTACTGAGAAGGTTTTTATGCTTTGCTTGTGTGCGTATGGTTTGCAGCACTTGGTAAATACATGCATATTTTGTCTGTCGTTTTTGTTGGAAACATACAAAGAATAGTAAGAGTATGTGTCTTCCACTTACCTTGAAACAGAGATTCTGTCTAAAGCATTGTTGCATAATTGCAGTATTTACAGTACATCATAAGTTTGGGCAAGCTTGCTGTCCAGCAACATAGGAACATGTTCCCTTGACCCTCTGTAATGAAGGAAATGAACTTTGAAATACAATGCCACATCGGTGAATACCTTCAAGTCTCTTTGGAATACTTCCTGCCCCTGGTAGGATCATCCTGTCAAGTTTCACCCTGAGTGTTTTTGAAATTGTCCATTGTAAATTACTTTGAGAGACTATGCACACCCTCTTTACTGCACAATTTATTTTCAAGAAGAGTCAACAAGTCTTACTTGTAACTAACATTCATACACAATTGTCATTGACAGGGATTAAAGTTTCAAAGTTTTTATCATGTAGAAAGGATTTTCTAACCGATGACAAGGTGAAAATCTCATCTCACTGTTGATGAGATTTCATCCCATTGTAGGTATGTTCAGAACTTCAGAAGTTCACAACTATGAAATAAATGAGTGGATATTAACCTCTCAGTTTGAATAAATTAGAACTATTAGTAATTTGCTGACAAGTATTCTCTATTTTTTGTGAAATGTGTAAAGTTTGTCACAAACAAACATGTCTTCTCTCTAATGGTCATCCAACTGAAGGAATGCAATAACAGCGAGTTATACAGCAGGTGACATTCTTACACATTTTCATTGACAGAGATCAAAGTTTCAAAGTTTGCATCATCCAGAAACACTTTTAATCTTTGACAAGTAAAGTGTTGCAGTAGACACCACAAAGTATTGCATTATTGAGCTTCAGATTGTGTCTGTATAAAATTAACAATTACTGAGTTAGGTAAAATAAACAAAAACAATTGAGTGAAAATAAAAGAATTTCAGTGCATAGTTATTAAATCTGATTGGTGCCAAGACACCTAAGGTATAATACCCACATACCTTTTTTTGTCAGCCATTGAAACTGTACTTTTGAATTCATTCAACCATCTATATTTTGGGTTGATGACTCTTTCTTTTTTTTTTTACATTTTGTGCTTTTCCCTCTTCATCAACAGTGTTTTGTGTCTGGTGCTGAGCTAGGGACTCATAAAAGAGATCATGATTACCAGATAACAGTAAGTCGATACAAATCTCCTGAGTTGCCATGGAGACAACTTTTTGCTTTCACTGTTTCTGTGTGTATTTTGAATCTTATAGAGATCAGGTACAGTGAGTATAAATTTCCAGGATAAATTGTAAGTTGGTACTCAAGACAACATCTTTCTGAGTTGCTAGAGAGACAGAGGTTTTGCCCATTGGGTGTTTTACTTCCATGCTGTTAGCTTTCAACAAATGAGAAGTATGGTTAATATAGTTTAAATTTCTGTTTCTGACAATTGCATAAAAAAGATAGATGGAAGGTTCTAATATGAAATTAATGTACGATTATTTTTTTTTTTGACCATGCAATGACTGGTGCCACAGACTCTGTGATTTTCCAAGGTAACCTTGCAATTCCTGATTGTATATAATGTGCCATCAGTGTTGAAACATCGTGTTCCATGGTTTGTTTGTCTGCACACACACAAATATAAAACAGAATAATGATATGCTATGCATCTGAATTGTCTTCTAATGTGTCATATGCTGGAAGATTTTATGAACTTTTGTTTTAGGATAATTCCTTGTTCTCTGTTGATGGGAACAGCTCATGGAGTATGAGTGATGAATATGCAATCCTGGATGGAATTGAAACATTCGGATATGGTAATTGGTGAGTACAAATTATGCATGCAGTTCTTCACATTTGTCTATTAATTATGTTATGCAAATGTTGTCATTCAATTTTCCCAGAATGGGAAAGCTGTCTGTTTTTGAGTCATGTGCACCTCCTTGTGGAGCAGTAGAGTTTGAAATGAGACAAAAGACTTTGCCTATTGGAGAGAGCTGCTTGATAAATAAGTGCCAACCAAACTGATCTCATTGAAGCACAGGCACTCTCCAACTCCAGTATGGTTGAAGTGCAAAAAAGAAAACATGACTGTGCACATTCTTGGGATACTTAGAGCAGAATTGTAAAAATATGGCCTTAAGTCAAGTAAACGATAATTCAATTTTCAAGTTCATTTCTACCATTATCACATACACAAAAATAGATTTATTTCCAATATTAATTAAGTGTAAATCAATAGGACATATGCAGAAAAAGAAACAGATCCATAAGAAAGTGACGATAGAATACGGTACTTTGTAGCTGAATTAATGAAATAATACAGATTACTAAAATGTGGTAGGAGTAGAGGACCCAGAATAAGCAGTGCTTTTCAAGTCTGATCCCTGCTAAGAGAAAAAAGAAAAAGGTAAAAGAATATACAAACATGTACTTCAATTAGTATAACAGCAAAGGAAAACAAACAAAAAGAACACGGAATAGGAACAGAGGGAATATAGATGAAATAGCCCGACAAATTATGCACAAAATATAGACCCAATCCCGTTTCTCTGTGAAACATATCCACACTTTACAAAAACATGTATGAAACTACGAAATGTTTCCTTACGAAGAATACGAGCATTGGGCCAAAATATGTTTGAAGACACTAGCTGAGTTTGATTAATGAAGTTTGAATAGACCGCTTAAGTGATATTTTAAAATGATGCAAGGATATTCAATCCATTACATTATTTGGAAGATAGTTCCAGAGGACAACTCCAAGACTGCGAATTGTGATTGGTTGAGTTTTGTCTTGGAGTAAACTTCATGTGCAGTCTTTTAAGCGAGTATTGTTATCATGGAAGTTGCAGTTGTATGCAAAAAGCGAATGAAAGCTTTCTGGTGAAAGACCATGATGAAAATTACATGTGAAGATCCCAACATGATAGCTGTAAAGATCAAAAATATTTAAAATGTTGGAGTCCAAAAACAAAGGAGTACAACGAGTATTGTGTGGGACACTATGGATATTTCTAATCATCTGCTTTATCAAAATAATAGTAGAAATAAAATAATATGCATTTTGTATGATTTTAGAGAACTTTGAGTGAGCAGATTCTGCATTACGATCATCGGTAACAATCGTCCAGTCAATGACAAATCATATCGAGGTCTAGCCATGTTCTTATAACAAGTGTAGTTAATATAAGGTACACTCTTAGGTTGATTACGTTGATTCCAAGGTAAGTGTTAGGTAGACCTGTGTTTAGGCTGCATTAATGTCGTCTTGAAAAGAAACAGAAATGTTTGGACCACGATTGGGTTAAATGATAGTCTTCATGAAGCACACTATCAACCAATGTGTAATATCTAACTGACAGAATGGTCTTCCATTTCTAATTTTCTGAATCAACATGAACTCACTGTAGCTTTATTTTTGTCTTTCAATCCTACAGGGAAGCAGCCGCTAACCATGTAGGTACTAAGAGCAAGGAGGAGGTGAAGGAGCATTACTCAAAATGTTACTTAGGTGCAAATATTGGTGCTGGTAAGATGGTACTTTTTATTATTTATTCGATTGGAAGATCTGTACACATCATTTGTTGTATTGCAAATGGCCTGGTCTATGAGATTGATACCTCAGTACATTGTTAATTGATAAAAATGGTTGGTTCCTCGATGAGGGAATGTAAGGTACTCATAATGGCAAAAAAATGATGGGGTTTCTGTGTTAATGTTATCCTTTTACATGGAAGGCGCTTTTTAGTAGCAATTAACACAAACTATTTAGCCACACAATGTAATCAGTTTTATACTGCAGATCTGACAATGGTAATTTGTTACTCATAAAAAGGAAGAGGAAGCTGCCAGGGTATTTGACACCAGAAAGATTGTTGACTAGCATCAGTAGTTTATTGCATTAATCACCCCAGGAGATAGGTGTTCACTTGAACAAACAAGTATTAGCACCTCTTCTTGCTTTGTAAACAGATCTTCTGAACAATTCTTTAAAAGAAAAGTTTTCTTCTTTTCCTTAACAATGTGGTTGATGTGGGTTCCATATGGAGTTCTGTTAAGTGAAAGTGCTTTAATGGAGAATAAAAGAAAATCCTTGTTAGAGGTTTTGTCAACCAAAAAAAATTGCATGTCAATGAGAGTATCAAATACATAGTTTCTTGAATGATTAGTTAACATGTGGTAACATGTCACACTCATCTCGCCTACTCTGCAGCAACTTTACCTAAAGTCCGGCCTAATGCGGTGATAGACCATACCTGTACGGAGGATGGTGAGTCTCACAGAGATCTTTCATAGCTAAGAGTTTAAGAAGATCTGAAAGTTATTTCGCTTGTTTCAGTGAATGATGGTATAACATAAAGTGACTTCTGTTCAATAAATATAAATAGGAGAATGTTCGTGGATTCTTCACATAGTTAAGATAAACACTCATATATAAGCCTTTTTAACTTTTAGGACTATTTTCCTAGTTTATCACCTTCCTTGACGGAAGATGATTTATTAGCTTTCATTTAGGGGTTTTTGTTTTTCCTTGTAGTCTTGTTACATCCCACTGCACAGTCACACTCACAATTACTCAGAATTTGATATTTAACCTTCTGTGTACCTTCACTGTTTGAATGTATTCATCAACAATTTAGATTTCCAACAGTTTTATTGTCAGTCAGCCAAGGTCAGACAGCAGCCATGAGTTTTGTGACAGTATGCTTTTAATCTGAAAGGAAATGTCACTCATTGTATGGTTGGACGACATACAGTTGTTTGAATGTTTTGTATGTGTGTGTGTATGCATGTGTGTTTTGCAGTGAGTGATTCCAGGATGTACTGGCTGGCTATTTAGCGTAAGGTAACACATAACACCTTCTGAAACAGTGCATGTAGGTGATTTTTTTTTTGGTTTGTGTGTGTGGAATAACTCTCGGTGATTTTCCTGATCCATTCTTCTCGATAAAGACAATAGTGACCATCAGATCACCAAGAGGAATACAAAAGGAAGACGTTGGACAAAATGTCAAAGAGTCTTGCAACTCTTCTTTTGCCAGAAAAATGCAGTGTCTGTGAGAAGTTACAAACATATCAACTTATTTAAACTTTGCAGATTTCAGGAGCAAATTACAAAATATATCCATAACTCATCATGGCAATTTAATTACTTCACTATCCAAAAAAACTAAAATGTGCCTCGTATCTTTCCACTTGTTTTATAGCTCTTGCAGAAAGAAATGTGTCGATCTGAATAAATTCTGCAATTTCTAGTTTATTAGGCTTCTAACTTAAAGATAGGGTAGCTGCTGACAAGTTTCCCATGGCTCATGTTCTTCAGCTTTTCTACTTCTCTGCTTCTGCTGAACTGGTCCATCTCTTCTTTAAACAGCTGAAGATTTTGTGAGCGATAAAATGAAAGTTATGGACATAAATTGCGCTTCTTCATTCCATTCCAGGGCCTCTTTCTCCCAGTCTTAGCAACAACTTTGTGCCAGTAGAACTTCCACTTATAGAGCAACATGAGTTAGGTTACATGCCGTTACGTGATGACTTTGAGAGGGTGAGTTGCAGTGATATCGTGTCTGATTTCACAACCTTCCCTCCATATTTGTTTTAGATAGCTACATGTTTGGTCACCATCAGAAGCAGCATTGTAACAAGGCATCCCAAGCACAGATTTTAGAAGCAGTGTTGCAGTAATGCTTTTCAAGAACAGCTTTTAGAAGCAATGTTGTATCCATGGATGTCAATCTTTACTTGATTGGGGTGTGGGGGAACATGGCCACTTGGGTAAAAAATTTACTTTGTGGAAATCTTAAGTCAATAGGTGTATTTCTAAATGATGGGGGACATGATTTTCCCCCATCTCCCCTCAGATTAACGCCCAAGGCCTTGCTGCAAAATTGCTTCTAATATCTGTACCTAAAGTGCCTTCCTGCAACAATACTTCTAACGAGATGTTTTAAATACAGCTATTAGAAGTAGTTTGCATAATTCAAGTGATGATTAGAAGAAACAACATTTAGATGGAAAGCCAAGAAGGAGACCCTTCTAATATGCAGGAACTGGTATCACTGCAAATATACAAACACCTATCGTTTGAAGATGCCTTGAAATTCCATTCATACCCACCACCCAACCCTACAACCAAAAATTTTGAAGATCTACTTTTTGTATTAGTTATCTTGTTACATTTTGGATAAATATTTGTGTATCGTTGCAAATACCTCACAAAGAGTGCTATTGTCACATTGTACTTCCTTTTGATAGTCACCTCAAGTTATCAAAAACTTCCTTCTGCAGGGCATTTGCTTGAAACAATGGAAACCTTTGTGTCTGAGATTGACGAAAGATTTTCATGTTTACTGAAATGTCCACAATTGAAACTTTTTTTGTTTTTTTGGAAGTAGATGTAATTTTTTCCTTGATCTGTTTCATTTTGGGCAGGAATCCAACAACGATGCAGAAAAGATAATCAGTCATCTGCAGGTGGTGCCAGATGATGATGAGTTGGATATGGGTGAGTCATGGGCTTAGATTAAAGGCAGGAAACAGTTTGCATTTATAATGTTTTACCATCAGAATGTGTCTCATCATAATGGAATATATTATGTAGCAATATATGACAGATTCATAATTTGTTGCAGACAATCTACTGAAAATATTTTGACAGGTGAAATGATGGTAAAAATGGAACCTCTCTGCTCAGTCATTTCTGATTGGACTACATTTTCCTTACATAGAATGATTTATGTCGTGAAAGATTTTCGGTCAGTTAAATCTTATCTGACAAGATTTTTAGAAAGAAGAGTAATTCAGAAGTTACAAACTTTCGTGACCACGTTAATCTTAGTTTTGATGATGCTGATAGAGCCACAAAGATATCCATCTCTGGGACAGTAAAGTCAATCTCGTGAGCTACGCCAGGCAGAGTCTCATGTGTGTGTGTGTTTTTCTGTGTGTGTTTGTTTGTTTCGAACAACAGCTTAGCCTTCCTCACAGACTAACTTAGAAAGGTGGCCGATGGTTTCCATGAGACAATCACTCATTGATCACCTATTCCATTCGGCAATCAATCATTTCAATAAGAAGCCTTTTTTTTTCTCCAGATTGTAAATGTACCACACTTCTGAAAATTTCCTGTATTTTTGTCTTGATGTGGAACTGTGAAGTTAGCAAAAGGCCAGTCTCTAAAGTTACATCACTTATTTCCTTTCATTGAAAATTTCATGGAGTGAAGAAGAAGGTGCGAATGACAGCAGAGTGATAGAATTTGTAATCCTCTCTGCATTAAGTGCTCACCTTGCTCTGTGTTAGGGTAGAAAAATCTAGCAAGATCAAGTATTAAGATTTTTAGAGAGAGATTTAGCTTTAGTGTGGAGCCATTTCTTAGATTCACCTAATGTATAGCTCAAATATTCATGCAGGTAGTGACTTCAGGCTGCTAAAAAACTATGAAAGTGGCTGAAAAAGTTCTTCAGTCTAGTAATGCTGAACAAGATTTTCACTTTATTCAAATTATCGTTTAGAAAATCTCCCCAAAATAACTTATTTTATTGCAGTTCCCATAAGACATATCAAGATCAAACATACCAAATTTAAATAAGGACTTTCTCTCTTATGTTGTCTATGTTTATTTTATTCATAAGTATTTTGAAAGTTAAAACTGTCACAAAATGTAGAAGACAGAATTATGACTTTTTGAGTGGATTTCTGTCAATGTTGTTGATGCATCGCTCAACAGCATGTTGGTTTCTACTTTGATATCTGGTTTAGTGGTGCCTGAGACATGTACGAGTGAACCTCATTACAATGCATTCTCACAACCATCCAATGCTCTCATCTTTGTGTACAGCTTACTGTTCAGTCACTGGTAGACTAAAACATGTTGTAGTTTAAATAAATTACACTCTGAAAGAATTTAACTCTGTTTGAAGTGACATTTTGGTAGCATCATGATCAAGACGTAACTGTTTACCTATCTTAGTCTCTCTACATTTGACAGGGAGAATTCTATGTTCAAAGAACAACTGTGGTTGAGTAAAAAACACATAAATTAACCAATCAAATGTGATGTTTATTATCACTGGAGGACTGGATTCTCAGCATTCATCAAATTTAATATCAGTTACATAGTGCCAAACCTCCTTGAATGAGGTATTGAATGAATATTTCCTTCTTTTACCCTCTTCCATTCTCTGTTTCCGTCTTTCAGCTCTGAAATATGCCCAGGTAGACATGTACACCAGAGCGCTGAAGGAGAGGTTGAGAAGAAAACAGATCGCCAGAGAATACGGTCTCATATCAGCTGTTGTATCAACAGTGCCTCAAAAACCATCCAAAAAAGATAAAGAGAAGGAAGGTATGTTCCACCACTATCATGGAAGGCACTGTCTCCCTCTGTCAAGAGAGGGACCCACCTCCTCTGTCAAGAAAGGTATTCCCCCACTGTCAAGGAAGGTACCTTCCCCCCACTGTCAAGGAAGGTACCTTCCCCCCACTGTCAAGGAGGTTACTTTCCCTATACTGTAAAGGGGGTACTTTTCTCCACTGCCATACAGGTACATTCCCCCACTGGCAAGGAGGGTGCACTACTCCAACTGTTTTTCAGGAATGACAATCATGAATGTGTTGAAGGGTGAGGCGTATGAACAGGTAACAAATAATAGTGACATGGAAAGGTTCTACCTAATACAGAATAGCAGCTTTTATTTCTTTGCATTCCTGTGTCATTGACATTAAATAGCCTGTCAAGGTCGTAACAAAGCATTAGTAATGCAGTCGATCCTTCTGTGGTACATCAAAATGTTTACTGGAATTTGTGAGAAGGCTAGTTTGAAACAACAATTTCTCAAGTGTTGTCAGTTTCAAGAAGCTTTTTGCTGTTGACAATGACAAATGCCACAGAAAATGAAACTAAATCCAATTTCCCTACAAAATCTTTGCAGTACTGTGATATTTGACTAAACTGACTGATATTGAAGTACAAGAAAGTCTGCCTTTGTTGTGTGATGCAGACCTGGGGTTGCATGTACTGGTCAGCTTTCATATATGTGAAAAGTCTCACTGCAGACTGGGAATATTTCTGATGAGTTCTTTAATGCCTGAAATGCAAAGATTCGTATTGTTCATAACATGTGTGTGAGTATTTTATTTGAAAATTTGTTTGCAGGGTTATAGCCAATTCAACTATAATCTGCATTTTTCAGGAACACCTTCATGATTCTTGTCTCTAGTTTTGCTCGTCTCAAAGATGTTGATGTATACCAACACTGAAACTATAAATCAAACATAAAAATTTGAATATTATTCATCAAGATGAACATGTTTTTATTTTTGTAGGCCATTCCAACAAGTTGCAAAGAAACAATTTAAAATATCACCTTTAGCTGTGAGCAGCAACATTACTCAGATACTGATGGCTCATTTAGTGTGGTGTGGTACCATCTCATACTGATGGTTTGTTTCAGTGTGGTATAACGCCATCTCATACTGATGGTTGGTTTCATTGTAGTGTAACACTGTCTTATCCTAGTGGTTCATGTCAGTGCAGTGTTAACACCATCTCATACTGATGGTTTGTGTCAGTGTAGTGTAACACCATCTCATACTGATGGTTTTTGCAGTGTTTTACAACACCTCATACTGATGGTTTTGTCAGTGTCATCTAATACCATCACATACTGATGGTTTGTTTTGTAGTTATAACACCATCTTATACTGATGGTTTGTTTTATCCTGGTGCAACACCTCATACTGATGGTTTGTTTCAGTGTGGAGTAACACCATCTCATACTGATATTTCATGTTAGTGTGGTGTAACACCTTCTTATACTTTTGGTTCATTTTAGTGTAGTGTAACACCATCACATGCTAATGGTTCATGTGAGTGTGGTGTAACTTTATCTCTTAAAGTTGCTATACACTTATTTCTAACAAATGTGTTATTTAACATCCTCTGTCTGCATATAACTTGCTTCTAAAATATATTTTTGCTTGCTTACCAAAATGGAAACACAAGGTAACTGCTGTATGTTTCATTTGTATGATTACAGTAGTGATTGACTGTAAGTTAGATCAGATAACCTTTTCTTTTTTTTTTTGCATATGTGATAGTCACATTTACTTGTCAGATTATATTCATTTTCCTCTTCTTTTTTTTTTTCCTCCTTCTTGGTCTTCCAGTTAAAAGGAAACCCTCAAAAGAAGAAACTGAATTCAAAGAGAGGTTGAGGCCATTTTCGTCATGTATTTCTTTGAAGAAAGTAGAAGAGCTATATACTAACGTCCAAAGTAAGTTCAAAAATGCTTCTTGTAACCCTGTCCCCCTTTCCTTTGTGATTTTCATACTTTTTTGTTGTCCTATTAATTGCCATTCCATTGCTATCCTCACAAAAGGGAATTAGGAGTTGGGAAGATCTTTTCAAGAAGAACATTAAAATCTTACTGTTGTTGTTTGTGATTGCTTCAGCCAGAGCAATAATTTGGTGTTTTTAAAGCAATCCCTTCATTGTGGACAGAAGCACAGAATTTGCTGCAAAAATATATCATACAGTATCTATTAGTCATTGGAATCAAACATTTCCATTGCTATGGAAAATTTGTCATGAAATTTTAAGTGACATTTGATCAGTAAAAATATATTAAATGTTTGATTTAGAAGCAAATGAAAATGATTCTTCATTTCGACAGATATTTAATTGTAGATTAGTTTCTGTGCATATTTCTGACTGCCACTGTCATTCAGATAGTAAGTTGTGTCCTTGGAATGGATCTAGGACATATTTTATTATTGCAAAAAACAATACATGATATAATATCAAGTGATAGCTAGCTTTGTTATGTTCTTATCTGTACTTGGAAACTATGACCCACTGGGGTAAAAAAAGAGAAACATCAATTTTACTTACACTGCTGTTGAAAAATTTGAAAAGGTAAAGGAGAATCAAAGTGATGTATGCAAATGGCAAACATTTGTGAAACAACATGAGGTACATAGAGGAAGATCATCTGCCATTAATTTACATAAAGTTAGTTTTGTTAAATGGTTAGGCAATCATTGCAGAGAATAAATTGAGTGTCTGATTTACTCAAAGAAAGTGTAAATCATAGACTGAGATGGTTTTTACAGTCTCGCCATTTAACAGCCGCAGTAGAGACAGTTACAAAAGTAAACAGGTTCAGCTTTTTAGAAGGTGATGCAAAAAGTTGCTTTCCAGAATTTAAGGGTAGGAAGTTTGTGAGGGAAGTTTTATCTCTATGGAATAAGAACCAATAAAAGTAACATTTTACAACCATGTGGCCTTCATGTTCACTCATGTCACTGGTGTAAATTTTCTTCACCACGTTTTGACTCTTAGTCAACTGGTTCTCACTATTTGTAGTTCAGTGGTTACCTTGACAACTTCACTTCGTCTTTGCTTATAAATTGTACTGTTTGATGGCTACTTTTACATCTTTAATTCATACATACACAGTATTCCAGGTTAGGTGTTTTACTTAGAATAAATGAGCCAAATAGAACATTTGGCACCAGCTTACACTTTGTAGGTAATAGGTATGATACAAATATTTTTCAGTCAGCACAAAACTTTTCAGTTCATAGTTTCTTTTTGGTCTAGCAACATGTAGAACAGGTTTATCTTCTCAACTTTGAATAGGCACTCATTGTTAGTTGTCTTCAAGGGTGGTGAGTTTGAATTTTTTTTTTCACCCTCAGAAGAGAAGCAGGTCAAGAGCAGAATACGAGAGCTCATCAAATATAGAAAATTTGGTATCAAAAAATTATCAGGTGAGACTTAGTTTCTTTTCAAAGTTACAGTTGAGATGTGCTGCTTTGTATTGTTGTCAATACTATACTCAAGTTTTGAAGACACTAGCAGTGACATATCCTGGAGAGAATCAGCATTCTTCTGGAAAGCTCTTCAAGATGGTGATAATCAAGGGAATGTCACATTGTGTCCTCAAAGTATTTTTCATCTTGTTGGGACTGGTCCAGATGGCTTTTGATATTCTTTTGGCCAGTGCTGACTTTTTTTCAGCCTAAATCCTGCCAACTAGTGCTGATGCTTTTCCCTTATTAATGGATATCATCAAACAAATTATGCAGAACAGTCTTAGGTCAACAAGTCAGACACATGTCAGCTTCAGAGATACAATTAACAGCAGGTTGTATTTTGTCCACTTGTTTATGGTTACCAGCATTGCTATCATAATGTGAAACACACTACTCCTCTCCCAGTGGAAAATATGTTAATGTTAGACTAGCCAGTGACAGCAGCATTGTTTGAACCTACATGGGACAACCAGACAGTTTGTAGCAGGTTGTCACCGTGTCGTTGTCATGAACATTGATCCGGTACCTACAATGTATGTTCAGTCCATACTACGTCAATGTTTCAATTGAATCATTGAGTGGCATCATTACTGGGGATAGGTATTGAATGCCTGAGACCATCACAGACAATTGTAGCCAGTACAATACATTAACTGTTTGGAGTCATACCAACCTCGGAACACGTGCTGTGAAATACCACATGCTAAGATAGAAAGTGTAGGACTAGTCAGCATGTGGAATACCTCCACAGTGACTGCAAATGACGGTCATTTCAAAATTACTGACTGTAAATTGCTCAATACAGTTTCTTCACATAAAGGTTATGAACATATGCACAGTGACAGATGTGTTCGAAAAGCTTCTCCTTTTGATTGATACTTGGCGATCAGTTTGTTAAATTACAACAAGCCATTGTATCAAAGTCACTTTGCACTGGCTTTAAAGAATGCAAGGGTAAAGCCAAAATTTACATGGCACCTGTTACTGTCACACTACAGTTGTGTCAAAAAATGAATCATGTCACGTCAAAATAGGGATTGTTGTCTTTTTTTTTTGTCTACATAGAGTAGGTGACCAACTGTTACTTAAAAGACTGGAATATTTCCATATGCAGCCTTTCTTAAATTGTTTCTTGCAAAGATTGAAGAGCGAAACTGACTGAATAGGTAGAAGTTGACAAAAAACCTTCATTGTCTGCAAAAATACTTTCAGTTTTCACATTACGTCAAATTGTTGGTGTTAGCCTTGGATAAAAAAATCTTCATAGTTAAATTGTTGTTTCTGTTGGTTAAGGGATAGGTGCAGTTGTCTAGTTAGCTTCTGCTTCTTCGTCTGTATCTTTACATCTTCATTGAATGTATGGTTATGACATACTTTTATGATGGTCTTTGTCTCAAAGGCAAAGATGGTCTTTGTCTCAAAGATGATTTCCTCTTTTTATCCAGTTTGTTCTGGGTTCTTTTGTTGGATGGACGCCATTGTCTTTTCATTATAAAGTCTTTCACAGTCTTCATTCAGAGACTGATGCAAGAGAGGTAGACTTCAACTGAGGCAATGTCACAGTTAGTGAATAACTGTGCAAGTCAAAGAATTGAATATAAATTTAGAAAAATGCTATTTTTATTGAGAAAGTTTAATTTTAAAGACACCTTGAACTTGAGAAGTGTTGCACAGATGTGTGAACAGACCTTTCAAAAGATGCATTCTCAGCTTGTATTCATGTTGTTGTTGATACTCTCTGCTCTTTTGTGTCCATCAAACACACTCCACCTCTCCGTAAGAAAACCAGTATTTCAACTGCCAGTTGTATTTTAGATGTGGAATCTTTGTTTAACATCAATGACAACCAACGGTAAGGTGATTTGCAAGCAGTGGTTGGTCAACCTTTCCTTTATTTTTAATATATCTTTGGAAAACAGAGGTTGAGAAGTTTGAAGAAATGAAAGCCAAGCATGAAAAGAAGAAAGAGATCAAAAAGAAATTAGTCGAGAAGAACAAAAAGCCACCGATTACAGCTGCCAAAAGAATTGAGTAAGTATATTTTATCAATGATCTTGTGAACAGTGTGCCAATAGAAGAAGGAGCACATTGCTGGTATATCAGATATGCAGAACTTTAAACCGAAACCAGTTGACAAATCCAATAGGACTCTCAATTACACACATAATTAAATCTGTGGATGTGAAGTTAATTGAATCAATGCCAGGATAAGCATTTCTGTTGAAAACTTCACAGTTTGTGTCTCTTTTGACTGCAGGTTTCTCCTTCCCCCTTGATTTTCTTGTTGAAAAAAAAGCTGTGAGACGATTAAAATGATCAAACTGACTCTGTGCTTTTTGTGCAGTTAAAATTTGAGTTGCTCTAAATTTCAAGTATTTTAGAAACCACAGTTTGGAAGTATGTCTCCATGTTTGTCATAATGTTATAAATGTATGTCAGCAATGAATGTTAAGTTGTAATGTTGTGTAAACCAAGTTTTGTCATCCATTGGTCACACATATAACAAGCAGTCTTTGAGTGCCCTCTGCATTTACAAGACATTAACAGTGAGTCATGGACTTCACCAGTGGTTCTCCAACTTCTCTAGACTACCACCCCCTTCAACCATCTTGATCTTTCCCAATACCCCCTCCCCTTCCCTCATCCTATCACTGATGGTCAGATGCTCAACAGTTTTGTTTTAGATCAGTTTACTTTTTGATTCCTTGCCGAAGGCAAAAGAAATCTATGCGATGGTGATGTTGTGTGTGTATGTATGCATGTGTATGTGATTTCTTGCTTGTGCCCATGATATCTCAAGAAGTGTAATCTTGACTTATCTCATACTTGGTGTGTGGGTTGGTCATTTTGAGTAGATGATCCCTTTTCTTTTGGGTGGATGTCAAAGGTCATTTGAGATCACCAGAGGTCAAATTGTAAAACCATTGTAAACACTATATAAACACTATATCTCAAGAAGTATGGCTGTGACTAACATTAAACTTGGTATGTGGGTTGTTCATATTAAGTAGATGATCCCCACTATTTTTGGTAGAGGTCAAAGGTCTTTTGAGGTCACCAGAGATCAAATTGTGAAAACATAAAACTGCTTATTGCACACAGTGGTCAAAGAGCTTAGTATACAAATGCTCTATCTTGAAGAATAAGCTGTTTCAATATCAAAATTGGTATGTACTTGATGAAGCCAAGCATATTTTGAAACTGGTAGAAAAAAATCCAAGTTCAGTTCAGTCAGTATGATGAACTTGAGGTAATGCTTACAAGGGTATGGTCCCATCTTAATGAAGAAGAGACACAGATCACCTCCTCCAGTAATGTGTGGGTAATTTTACAGCAAAGGGGAGAGCTAGCAGAGGTAACAGACTCCCCCCATGTCCTATTGTGCCCTTAATTGCCGAGGTGAAATGTCATATTTGCTTCGGACCCCCCCAATCAGTGACACTGCCTCCTTATTTCATGTGTATTCTGCAACACCCACTTGAGACTTCCAGTCCCAGGTGGAGGGGGGGGGGGGAATAGGGATCTCTTGAAGAACCAATAAGCTACATGATAAAGTGGTGGTGGTTTTAGAAGAAGGACATTTAGAAATATGGACAGGCTTGTGGTTGAATGTGCAGGATGGCCACTATAGCAACATACTCTGCCTTGTTGACTAGACCATGTAATTCAGCTGTTTGCATATAGGTTTTTAATTTTGTTGTTGTACACATGTGATGCAATCAATGAATGTTCATTTCTGTCATACTACATTTCTGAAGGAAAGGTCAACACAATGGACATCCAAAGTATACTTGTACCACTTGTAAACTTTGTAGCATTTGCAAGTTCAGTTGTTTAACATGAACACTGCAAGTCTTCATAATATTACACAGCACCCCTAGTGTCTGTTTCAGTTACCACCAAATAAGCATTTTACCTGCCTCTGATTCCAAGCAATGTTTGATGAAGGTATGCTGCTCAGAAATAGTCCATTTATACACTGTGTCAAAGGTCATGTTGTACTGAATTTGTTTAAGCTTCCAATCTTTCCTCAAGACAGATGTGGAATGCTCTGCACCACTGAGGGATTCATCTGGGTCGTTCATTGTCTGTAATAACTTTTTAAACTTAAAATTGTCAAGAATTTGCTTTGTTTTTCCTATTTCTGGCTCTCCTACCAATCAATTATGTAATTTTTTACCTCATATTTCTTGTGCTTATTGATATATTTCTGATATTCTTTGATGATGTTACAAATGAATTGAAAAGTCAGGATTCTTAGAGATTTATGTGCAATATCCTTACATTAGTTAATTGTGTGAAGGCTTTGTCTTAATTGTTTCACCAAAGAATTATTCTGTGTGATAGGCTGTTTTTGTAACAGATAGTGTGTCCTTCAATTTAACCAGTTACCTTCATAAGACATATATATCTGTCTTGTGTTAACTACACGCTTCTGTCTAAGAGGGATATATATTTCCTATAATATATGCACAAAACAATGTCGCATAACCCCTAGCTGATCAACAATGCAGTGCTGAATGATTGTTCCCTGTGCCCAGCAAATGCTTTAGCCCTATTATTTGTTCACTATTTGCCACAGGACGCATACACTTGTCTTCAAATTGTACATTGATCATCCAAGAAGAACCTGGAAGTGTTCTTGTGCTCACTGTGTTGGTTGAAATTCTCCCTGCAAAGGACCATGTGGTGTGTTTTCTTTCCCATTTCAATATTGCAATGGCTCCCTCTATTTATGAATAGCAGGATTTTTTTTTTCCTAAGAAGCTTTGCAGGGTTTATTTGACTATAATCTGGAGTCAAATAATGACTCAGAAAATGAGGAAGAGCATTAGTTTTGAGCAGGACTTGTGATTTACAAGAAAAGAGCCAGTACAAATAAGATAAAGACCCTATCTCCATAAAGGAGAAAAATAATAATGTGGTGGCATGTTCTTGTGTTAAATAGTTATGGTGTAGTATTTTTCTTGTATTAAGTTGAAATTTATGAAAAGAGACATTTTTCATGGAAATTAATTCCACCATGGGATTTAATTTACAATATTTTAATTCCGCAGTTAACTGGTTAATGATATCATAATGAGTTAGGATCGTAGAAGCCTGGTGTAACAATTACATACTGGTCAGTCACGTGAGGCATAATCCTGTCAAAATTGACTTTAATTTGATGGTTTGGTTTTAAATATTCACTTTAGAACAGCAAACAAAATTCTTGTAGGATGTAGAGCTGTACATTTGCAGTTGATCTTGCATATTCTTTAAATTGTTTAATAGTACTACTATACACTGAATGCTGTGAAGGAAACTTACTACAGGATGTGCTGTTATACCTAAATTGAAAAAAAATGCGTGAAAGGACTGGCTGCACTCCCTGCAGTTGTAAAATTCTATACAAACTACCTTACCATGGTCTCTATGTCATAAAATCATCCAAATTTCCAAAGGAAATGCTTTTGCATAAGGATTTCATTGTGGTTTTGTTTGCAGGAAAGTCACATCTATTTACTACAGGACCCAGTTTTGCTACCTTTTTAGCTGAAAAAACTGAATCAATCTTCTTTTCTATGTACTTAACACTCCTGTTTGAGAAAGTGAAAGAAACATGGCATAATACTGTTTTCAGGTTGGTATAGAAAAACAGAAGGTTGATTGTGGAGGCTATTATATTTTTATCAGACAGCACATCCTCCTGTAAGAACTGTCCCTGGTATCTCACTCAAACTGAGGAAGTCATACTAAACTTGTGAGGTCTGATTTTAGATGGAAGATGCTGTGATCATGTGAGCTCAAACATTCAGTGAAGAATGTTTTATCCAAAGCAAGTTAATTCAGCTTTTCTTGGAGCTGATATTCAATGTAAATGTTAACCAAATCTCCAACTCAAAAGTGAACAGTCACCTGTACTTACCCAATTCAGTGTATACATTGACATGTATACATTGACTCTAGAGCTAAGTAGAAGTCAAATAATTTTCATTTTTCTACAGAGTAGCAAGTGACATTCAGGACTGCTGCCCTCTATTTCACTTGACTTTGGTTTTTAGATCAAAAGTTTGACTCTCAGGACACATGCTGCATACTTTTATCATGTGTGTCAAGTAGATTCCCACAGGTAAAGGAAAGTCATCAAAGTTTCGCAGCAACTGTTTGTGTTTACCTAGTGCATTATGGGTAAACATCGACTGATGAATCATCGGAAGTATTGAAACATCTAGTTATGTAAAAATAATACTTCCGGCAGTGAGTGTATCCTGTTTTGAAAGTTTTCCTAATCCATGTGAAGGTATCAATTGGATGCAATATCCTCCTTCTCTTCATGAAAAATTTACACAATGGCTAAAAGTTAAAGCAAGCAAAAAAATGGTACTCAGAGGAACAAACTCAACCTTTGGAACTTGTTGCATTTTGGTTTCTTTTGGGGAGGGGAGAGGTTTGTGGATGCACTTTGAGTTGATGAATATGTTAACTTTTTAAGATGTTGTGATTATTCTGAACAACTAAGCATGACTTATGTGGATGTAACATAATAAGTATTGTTTTTCATTTAGTTAAAGGAAGTGAAAGCTGGCAGTGACTGTAAACAGTAAATGTGAACATCTTACAAAGGAATGACAACTAGTGGTCAAATACTCAAGTGAAGATATCGACCTGTTTATATATCGGTAAAAAATTAACCATGGAGGAAAGAGAAACAGTTGTTTAAGTGAAATTAAAACAGAAGGACAAAAATTCAAACTGAGCAAAGTAATGGACAAACAAGTGGATTGGGCACACTTGAGTAAACTGTTTTCAAAGGGCAGCTCCAGTTGTTGTGTTCGCCTGCCACTGCAGAGAATTCTTTGAAACTTCTGATGGCACTGCTCATCCTGACATTTTTTGAAGATGTTTCTTTGTTTCCCAATAATAACTCATGTTTTGTCCATTTTTTCACATTATGATGCATTCAATAAAATCAAGTGTTTCCTGAAAGATAGGAGGGAAACTCATGACCAATATTTCCTCAGTTTGCATCCGGTTGACACAAGAGCTTTAGCAAGAAATGATTATCAAAATTTGTTTTTTGGCCCTTGAAAGGGTTCTGCAGGGGAGTGTTGGTCCCAATTAACAAAACTTTCCACCTTGACAGGGAGCTGACATAGGTGATATATCTCAAAGGTTTCCAGTTCTTTTGAAGGACTGGATGTATCTGTCATCCTCCTGAAAGGATAATTTATGGTAGTAATGGGAATACCAGCAGTGTACAAACTCCTAACCCTGCTATCCACACCTAGGCCATTACTATGGTGTCAAACTGGTTGTCATCAAACTGGGTAAATGATGGAGGATGAAGGGTGAGAGATGGAGGCCAAAATAAATGTATAGTGTACTTAAGTTAGTATAGGCTACTATCTGAAGTTGTAAATGATGCATGTGCACTTGTGAATGGATTCTGTTGGTTTGTGTGTATTAAAGAGTATGTAGTTTTATTTTCTAGAATTCTGGCCTCGTTGGTAGTTAAAACATGGCACCAGTTTTCAAGGAATGTTTGTGAGGTAATTGTTCACTTTTTGCTTCCTGATGCTATACCCGAAGGTAATCCATTTTATGATATTGCTACCAAATTCCACCACTTTAAATGTCTGGTCTTTCTTGGCCCCTTCCTTGTGTCCCCCTTACCCCCTGGCCCCCTAATTCATTTTGAATTAGCTATCACCTTTTTTTTTCAAAAATTGTTGAGATGGGTCTGCTATGAGTGCATCACATTCAAAATTCTTAAAAACCATTCAAGCAAAAATGAACTGACCAAAAGGGGCATATTTTGGCGGTTCTTTTTTTCTACAGTGTTAATACAATAGTTGTTCTTACATAATATACAGTTTATTTTTTAGAAATCTTCAAAGCATGTATTCAGTTAATTATGATTACTGTCAAAGACAATGTAAGGAGGCCAAAAATCCATTTTTAAGATCTACTGAACCCAAATCTTGTAGAGATTTTATATCACCAAAAAACTTTTCTAACGAAAGTCAAGTCTTTGCATGAAACTTGTTACAGCTTTGAAAAATCCCGAACAATGTGTTGTATCATGTAAACATTATTTTTGAAAGTGATCACACATCTGTAAGAGGTAAAACATTGAAAATGTGGATCTACAGAGAAAACAGTTATACATGTTTGTACCGTATCATTTTTGTAGACCTCCCTTAAACTTGAACAAAACTTTGTAAGAATAAGGATTGCCTTTTCATTCGACCAGGGCCTAAAATTAGGATGAATCCATCCTACCAAACCCTACTATTGTCTTCTCCTCTTTTTGTCTCTTGTGAATCATGAGTAACAATGTACAGGGATCTCAGTGACAGAGCACTATGTACATCTAACTGTAAATTGTGTTTATCATCGGGTCGTACCTTTACAGCTAGGTCGATGTATCTGGTTAAAATGGCTAAGTAATCAGTAACTTATGAATTCTTTCTGGTATAGTCATCTGAATATGCCGCAAACAGAAGTGGTTTTGAGATAACAGTGAAACTAAACATTTCCCAGTATCAACGATTTGGACTTCTTTTACCTCCAGGGGAAGATGGAGGTCTTAACCGCTTTTACAGAACAGCGATGTTGACCCGCACTAAGACATGTCGCTCAACATTGAGGTCTTTTTAAAATGAGGAAGGCACAAAGTTCAAATATCTCATGAACCTTCAGAAATATTGTTCAATTTTAAGTCGTAGATGAATGGTACTGGCTGTGGGAAGTACCCTCAGGCAAAGATTTAGTACAGTGTAACACCATTTCCAGATCTTTGCAGCCAAAGGAGGGCTGTAATATAGTCCTTACAAAGTAATCGTATATAGCAGAGTCCGTGGATGTCAGCTGATTAGTTCAAAACTAGGCATGAGTCTGAGTGTGGGAGGGAATGCTATCAACAGTTTCAGCTAAGAATTAACCACCAGCATACTTTCTACCCTCCGTCACTTTGTTGATTTAGTTTGGTCTTTCATGTCTTGAAAGTTCAGATTTAATGAGACTTACCAGCACTTTCCCTCAATCAATCAGTACGTGGCCATTTTGCCTTGACACTCTTCAACCATGAAGAGGATGTAAATGAGGGGAGAGGGGGGACTTTTGCCAAGATGAGGGGTTAGGTCACTATGGCAATGCTTCACAACTGTTGTGTTATTTCTTTTAGTTTAAACAAGAAGAACAAGAGAACATGAAAAGCCTGCAGGAAAGTTAAGAAGTATATAAACTGTATAGCAATATTGTATGTAGTCTCCCTGTTGTTGCAGAATTCATATCTTAATCAAATGCAGTCACAAACTTAATGCAACAGAATGTGTTTTAATTAAATATCAGCCAAGTGCTTGCTTTGTAAATGAAAGACTTAGACATGGCCTGTATCCTTACAACTCTGTCATTCTGGAGAAATCTTTTCCAGACCTTTCGGCTGTCATTACTCAGCCAACAAGTGGTATTTAAGTTTATGTTGTTGGCTCATAGACAGAATATTGAAGTCAAATACCTTACTTGTTATTGACTCCAATCTAAGTCTCTCCCTTGTCCAACTGGAGACATTTTTGATCTCTCTGATGGTATGCAAAGCTACTTAAAAACATTTTTTTAAATGTTCAAGTTCTTTGCCTCCTTGTCTGCAAGCTTCTGTTGAATGATGGGGTTATCTCAGTAATGCCTTCTCTTTGGGCATCAGGTTAACGATACTGTAAGCTGAGGAGAGTGCCAATTTTCAAACTCCCCACATTTCTGTCACCTCCCAATATTGTTCTATTCTCAAGTTTCTTTTAAGTGCCATCTGACTCTCAGACCATGTGACAGGGAAGGTTTAAGAGTCAGTCGGACATATCTTGGAGATTAAAGTCAGTTTTACAGGAAGAGAAAGAAATAGAGAGAGAGAGAAATTACTTCTCCAAAGGGTTGACATTTTCGTAAGAATAATATGCAAATAATGAGTCAAAGCTAGGAATCAAAACATGACAAATATTTACATCTAAACTATGAGTCTTTGTCACAGAGTTGGTGGTGTGTAAAATCATGTGTGGGAAAAAAATAGTTCTCCCCCTCTGTGAAAGGAAGATAAAGTAAGTTGAAAGGAAATTGAGGAAGAAGAAAAACATTGTATTAGGAGATGTGAGAGGAGACTGCGAAATAACAATATGAAGTAGATTAATGACTTGCTTTGCTGGATGCTGTTAACCATTCGATGGCCTTTGTTGCTCACAGTTCCTTTTAGGGTTTTTTAGATTTTCCTGTGAAGCTGTAGTCACAGGAGAGTAAATACCAAAAGTTGCCAAATGTCAGAAAGATCCTGAAGTTTTTCAAGAAAGAAATAAATGAAAAAAATTCTCAGGATGTCTGTATCAATATATAGGTATACACGCACACATACATGTGTGCATTGTAATGTACATGCGTTACATATATACGATGGCATGTAAGCAGACCCAACTTATCTTTTCGGTTTTCACAGATATGATGAAGTGATTTTAATTGAAGGAAAATAACCTAACTAAGGAATTTCTACAGTAAGATCTTTTAAGCCAGTTTTGATAATCTTGAAAACTGGAAACTCACTGCACCATATCTGACCTCCTTAAACATCATCTCACTTATCATGTCCTATCCTATGCCCCCCCCCCCCCCACACTCTCTCCACTGCTATTATTAATGTGTAATATCTCCTTACAGGTCACTGCAGTTTTCATTGTAGTATTATGAGTGGTATGTCAGCTGTGTGGTATGCTCCTGTTCCTATCATATTTATTCACTCACTATTCGACAGTGGTTAGTACTTTGATGCTCCAACAGCCCTTGGACCCATCTCAAATAATCAGATAAATGTTTCATCATGTCACAGTAACTCATTGTGAATAAATTACTTGACTTGAAAAATTCCACGTTCACATGTCAGATACCACCTGGGGAGTTAGTTCTTAAATACACCCTGCTCCCTCCCTCAAGGGAGTTCTCTCCTACATCTCCTTCCCCTTCCTCTCCTTATTCCCTTGGATTGAATCAGCTCATTCCTAGAAATGTACTACAATTGAAACACCTGCTTTCACTTTAAGATACAGGAAAGGTTTCAAAGTTTATGGATGGATTGTCGCTCTGTGACCAAAGTGAAGGATTCTTGGTCTGGTGTATATACCTTCATACCAGAAGTGAGGTTTAAACTCCTGCTCTCCAAGACAAAGCATTACCATGTTGAAGGAAAACACTGCTTTTACCTTCCATACTAGTTCAATACTTACACTCACTTGAAACGATATTTATATCTAATTTGGATATATAAAAGACAAGATGGCCTATTACAGTGTCAACACTTTCTCTAAGCTCATTGACAAAGCCTTGTGCGTCCCAAAAACTCATACATCTTCTTTCACTTCATGGAAAGAACTCATCATTAGTTACTGTAGTATGACCATCTGTCCCCTTGAAAGACAGTTTTACAGCATTGTAAACATGTAAAATATGCAAAACTCACAAGTGGGTCAAGTCTGGGTAATATCCTCAGTTTTATAAATGATGTAGTACTTTGGAACAGAAACTCATTTGCTCAACCATAAGGCATTTTAGGCATTTTACTTTTGAATTCTTTATAGCATGTGGGTAGGCTATGTTTCTTTCTTTCCCTTCCAAAGTTAGTTTTTTTTTTACACTGGAGAAATTTTGCATAAGCTTAGTGACCACATGTTGGTCATATTCCCTAAACCAAAGACTTTCATGGCATACCCCAATTGGTTATGCTGAACTAATTTGATGGAAAAGGCAAGTTTTCTGCAGAAGTTGTATCTAGTGCTTTGATAGCCTTTGCAATTTCCTCTCTTTAAGTCTATTTTGATGATGCTTGCCGTTATTTATGCATTCTTGACTCAGTTTGCATGCACCAGTTAATCTAAAGAGGTGTTATCCTGTGTATGAGGACACTCTGACACTGTATGTGTGATAGAGGTAATCAGTGTTGAAGTTAAGGAGAATTTGGTTGTCCTTTAAGGATTAGGCATCTTGGATCCTTGGAAGCAGGATGTGTTCTTATTCTTGCATTTTCAAAAATATAACGAAGGACTGGCGATACTTCTTGCAGTTGTAGAAAGCTATAAAAACTATGGTACCATTTTCTATTTGTCCAAACAAAATAGCCCAATTCCCAAAAGAAATGTGTTTGCACCGGAGTTCCATCATTGTAATTTGTTTGGAAGTGCCGCACATTTACCACAGGAGATGGTTTTGCTAACTCTTTAGCCAAAAATCCTTATCGTTCTTCTTTCTACGGTAGCAATCATTCTAGTCAATGGAATTTTTCCTGAAAGAAACATGGCATGGATGTTGTTTTCAAGGTTAAAGATGGAAGATTAACATCAAAGTCCAATTTTTCTTCTTCACACAGCACATCCTGCTTCAAATGAATCTGTGCTTTCTTACTTTGCTTAGTCTCTTCTTCTTGTTTTGCAGTTTTTAAAGTGCCATGAACACTTTGGGGGATTTGACACATTATAAGTGCTATTTTATTATTAATATTACTTTTCAAAGGATGAAATATTTTTCTGGGACTGGCATCTGTCATTTGGGAGGCATGGAGTTCGGCACACCTTAGGCAATACCCTCCCTTGCTTCACTAACGCATTCATGTAGCCCCGCTCTAAATGGTCTCAAAATTAATTCTAGCACTGCATTCTCTAAGGCCTTGCCTGCCCTTGTTTGCCTTTTACTCGAATTGGCCCAACGTGAATGATCTGTGCTCCATCTTTTTTGACTCTTACAAAATCACCCATGACACTTAACCTCATTTATTGTTTTCTTCACTTGTGAATACAGTGAGTTGTGGGGAAGAGGTTAGTGGTTTTCTGAAGTGAGGTGGGATAGTTGGTTGGAAGGTTATTGACTCATTGGGACTTATCAAAGGTAACTGCATTGATGTGGTACAAAATATGAAGATTGTTGTACTTGCTTACCCAAAAAGTCTTTCACTGTAAAAACATATCTAATTTCATAAACCTGTAAGTATCAGCAACACCTCTCTGATACCATTGTGATACAACAATGTCTTGGACAATGTACCACCAAACTCTTTCAATTTGTGGTATTCCCTTGGCACTACGATGTCCTGTAACCTCACCATATCCCCCTCCCTCTCTCCCCTACCTCTCTCCTCCACCTCTCTCCCCCTACCTCTCTCTCCCTCCCTCGCTGTACCTCAGTCCCTCTCTCCCACATGTGTGGATAAACTTTGCTATTGTCTTCTCCTATCTGTTAGACATTTGGGTTGTCTTGAACATCTGAAAGCTGATGCTACCCAATTAAACCAAAGGTTCTCTCTCTGAGTTGTTGACAATTTTCTGGAAGTTATCTAGTAAACAAAGTGATATTCCTTTCTTTTCCCTGTTGGTGATGGTTCTTCTCAATGACTACCACCCATGAAAGGGTTCAAAACCTGTGTGTCACTGTGCCATAGGTGCTCTGTATCAAATTTCTCTTGCATTTTACACTTATAAACTATGTGTTTTTCTATCTTAGATTGGTTTATGTTCTTCTATTTTTAGTTTCTTTGTTGCTCAATATAATAGCAAGCAACCAGCAACATTTTAAAGCCTGAGCAAACAACTTAATTCCCTCCGATATCGTTTGGTCCGAAAACACTTTCTCTTTCTCTGTCCACCACACAAAAAAGTATTTTAAAAAGACATGTAGTCATTGTGTGAACAGCTGATGGAACAATGGATGCATGAAATGATGACACAAAGAATTTGAAAACAAAAGAGGTGTATTATATTAAAGGGTATGGCTTGTCTTAGCTTTTATTACTCTTAGGCAACTTATTCACTTTTGAAGCTTTGTTACAGCAGTTTCTTTTACATGAACCATCATTATGCTTTTAGATGTTTATTTGCAGTGTCTAGGGAAACTGGTTTGAGAGACATGTTGTATAGTTTGTTCTCAAATTTACAGCACTGTTTCAGTCTTATATATGCTATCAAATGTCTCACATCCAGATTTCCATAGTTAAGATGTGTAATGTGATTCTCGCATTTTAAAATTCCTGCTCTGTAGTCTTATTTCTTGATGTGACAAGAATGTCAATTTCATGAAAGCCAAAAGTGGGGACATTTTTAACATCATTTTGCCAATATTTTTTTTTGCCATCCTATAGTAATCATGGAAAATACATTTACAGTAAAGTGTATCTGTAGTATCGAAATACTATAGCATCTCACACTTTTTCTCACTTCAAAGCAATCACCAAGCATAACTCCAAGAGATAAAATACATAAAACCAGCAAAATGGAGAAAGAAGGTAAAATGCGTAAACAAAAGTGAAGAGCATAAATAAAGTAGAAAGGAATTATCAATTCCATAACAAGCAAGTGCTGTTGAACGCTTCACTGTGATTGGTGACAAGGGACAATATTTAACAAGCAAGCAAGAAAGAAAAGACAGTTTTGTGGGGAAAGAGTAATATTCCTTCAATCAAGAATGAATCAATAACCTTTGATTAAAATTGCTTTAGTTGATTCTGAGCGTATTTATTTTGAGCCATTTTTCAGCATTTGTCAGCAAAGAAGTGTTAACAAAAAAGGTAAATTTCAAAAGTGGAGTTAGTGAACATGATGGTGCAGAAAGTAAAAAAAAGTTTCAATGATCTTGCAGTATGAGCCATCCTTTTAAGAGAGACCTGACAGAAAAGGACTTGGCAGAAAAGTAAAAAATGAAAACAAACATAAACTACCAGAAAAGTGAAGTCAACTGATTTTATGAGTATACAATATTTCAAAGCTTCCTGAAATGAGCACCAAGTACTGCTGTCTGTAATCTGAGTCAAGAGGGAGTGACAAAAATTGAAGGCAAGTGGTGTGTTTGGAGGATGTGAGTCTAGTCGATGGACTAGAAAGAGAGTTTGGCATGTGTGAGATGAGAGTGGGTCTTATCACAAAACTGAAAGGTGGATATTTAAACGTTACATATTAAAAGAACTAATAATCTGGTGTCATCCAAAGGTTATTCCCTGTTGAATTTTGTGCCTCAAGTTTATCATCAGCAGCTCAATTTTAAAGTTTCTTTTAATAGAGAAACTCCTCTAGTGTCCTCCAAGGATGTCCTCCATCTCGGAGTTTCCAATATCTTTCTATAGATAAACCAACTTTAGCCATACGGGTATGCTGTAGAGTATATGTCATCCAGTACATGCTTTTAGTACTTACTAGGTGGTATCATGGGTCATATATTTTGTGGTAAAACGTTAAAACATAATCAAAATAGATGTAAGTTTACAGTAATGTTATTCCGCCTATTTTATTCTGCTGTACCTTGGTTTTGTTCAGAATGAATAATTCCTTGGAAATAAGTTTTGAATTGAAGGAGACAGTACACAACACAGTGTTTGTGATGGATTTGTGAGTCAATCACCTCAGAAAAAGAGCTAGAGCCTGTTTCTTATCAAACTCATTAATAAGAATGTCAAAGAACAGTGACAAATATTGTCTTTACCATCAAAATTTTGAACGTGAGATATTTTGGTCAATATTTTTAGGCAAAATTAAAACATGCATGGTAGTGATAATTCCAAAACTAAAAACTTGTCTCTGAGTAAACTGTTCCCTTGCATAATACCATGGCAGATAGTCATTTTTGTTGTATTTTCAAGTTTATGTGATGGAGGTTGTGCTTACTTTCAAATCACATTGTACCTTACATTGCTACATTGGAGTTGAGAATGCAATGATTGATCCAAGGTACTAGACCCTTTTCATTCACGCATCATGGTTCCCAGATCCCGGAAGAAGCGATAATATGTTCACACTCGTACAATGGTAAAATTTTAATGTGCATTACCTTAAGCTTGCACGTGTGGATAGTCAGTTGTACATAATGAACTCCCTTCTTCGAAGGGCTATTCGGGTGAATGGCAACGCTGCAGCCGACAGATACAGGGAATGATAGAATAGAAAACAGGTAAAGTGCAAAGGGAGAGCTTAATATGCGGGGAGCTGTATGTTGGTTGGATGAACGATTAGAGAAATTATAAAGGAGAGAAGAGCTGGTGAAGTAAAGGATGGGCTGAGGATGGGCTGCATGTCATGGACTTAAATGGCCAAATAGCCCTTAGCAAGGGCTATCAAGGTACTGATCCATTCATGATACCACCAGTATGGTATCCTTTTCTCTTGTTTAGTTATTGAAGTGCGCCCCAGTACAATCTTGTCATTACCGGTCGAATGCCAAATTCTTTGGTTAAGCCTTGTAGGGCATAATGGCTATCCTGCATGCAATGTAACGTAGTTCATACAAATACGCATGCTCGACCTGTTAACAATAGCAGTAAGTGCCACCTATGGTCATTTTCAATCCAAAATCTAGTAAGGAAAAGCAAATGCCACAACTGCAAGACAATTGAAGGAGTTAAAGTGATGAGAGAGCCCTGCGGATGAATTTCCAGAAAACCGAAATGAAATGTGGTTCGGCCTTTTTCCAATGAGGTGATAAACCTGGAGTATCAATTGTTGTTTCCAAATTAGTGTGCAATACAGCGCCATTGTGTTTAATATGGTGTCATAGAATCGTGTACTGCTTCACTGATTTTAGTGGGTACAACATGACGTCCTTGTACGGAATCATGTACTGCTCTTATGTTCCATTTCAGTGGTGAAACAGAAAGCCAGTTTTGACAAATATACAGCTAGTACTAGAGTACTCTTTATAACTCAGAGCAGTACCAGCTTGTGCGACATATGTAGTAACAATAATCGTCAGCAGTTTTACAACGTTATGAGAGAGATCCAATGGAATTTTTGTTTCGTGCAGCGTGATATAAAAATAATGAATTGGGGAAGGGGCAACAGGAAACGTCACTCCATTTCCCAAAAACGCTTGTCCTATGAGGAGTAGATCCACGAAGACTGGCTTACCCCCAACAGCAAGGACTTGCTTACCATGCACTACAATTCTGCTTATTTGTAGGCAATGCAGTTCTAGTTTTCCTTGGGCATCTCAGATTCTCCAATCTCCATCAATCTGTTCTTCCTCATCACTCCTTATCTTCACGAGACATTTAACTACCTTTTAATCTTCACTGCTGATTAGAAACTCACCTTTCAAATTTTGTTTACCACCAACTCCCTTCTGTCCAAAATAGCTGAAGGTCATAGCTGGCCATTGCCAATTAAAGGACAGTTATTTTAAGTCCTACCCAGACATCAAAGCTGGCTAGCCTAAGTGTTTGACAGCTTTATTTGCCAACACTGAAATTATATTTATGACTTCGGTGATTTGATTTCTGAGACGAAAGTGTTCGAAGTATGATTTTCAAGGGAAAAAATTGTTCTCCAAAAATCAGATGGTTATAAGATCTAAGGATAACTTCAGCTGGTTTATCTTATTCAAAGCTCCCTGCAACTTGAACACAAACAAATTAACAACAAATGTGTTCATACTTGTTTCTACTCTGTATGGATCAGGTCATTGGAAGGAGAGGGTGACCCATAGATTTAAGGGAGAGGGACTGGGGTGAAGGTTAATGGTTATAAACAGGTTATTGGAGGAACAGGGTGAAGGGTAGAAACTGGTAAGAGAAGAGATAGGGGTGAGAGACAGGGATGAAGGGTAGGAACTGGTCAGGGGAAGGAGAGGGATAAAGGGTAAAGGATAGAAACAGGATAGGAGAGGAACTGGGATGAAGGGTAGAACCTGTTTGAGGGAAGGGAAGGGATAAGGGGTAAAAACAGATAAGGAGAGGAACTGGGATGAAGGGTAGAAACTGTTTAATGGAAGGAGAGGGATAAAGGGGAAAGTGTAAACACAGGTTAGGAGAGGAACTGGAGTGAAGGATAGAAACGTTTTTGAGGAGAGGCAAGGGTGATGGGTAAAGGATAGGAAATAGGTAAGAAGAGCAACAGAGGTGAAGGGTAAAACCAAGTAAGAGGATGGATGGGACGAATAGTAATGGTTACATAGCAGTAACAAACTGAATACAAGATTTGCATTATTGTGGACCGATTAATATCAAATAGTCAAAATATAATCCTTTTAATGTTTTGCAAAATACCTTACGGGAAATATGTGTGAAGTAGATATTTATGTAGATCATTTAACCGGCCAAAGATTGGTCATTTTAAGTAGTCAGTAGGCAATTCTCCAGATGGTTTGGTCTTTCTATGTTATGATAGTAAGCAGCAGTAAAATTTGAATTGTTTCCTGTTTCGGGATGCCTCTGCTCCAGGGGTGAAAAAACCCCCCTTGTTTGAAGGTAATAACATCAGCGTGGAACTGGAGAGTGTGTTTTTCTCACAGGTAATCGTTGTGAAATGTTAGTCCATTTCCTTATATAGAGTCATTCCAGGAATGGTGCCTGTTTTCAGGGTAACAGCACTTTTGATGTTCTCACTTGTTGGAATGTTTTTAGGATGTTGATCGGTACCACCACAAGGCATTGTCTCTTCCGACAAGAAAGCTACTTCTTTTTTACATCCTGTCTGACTCCTTGTTCTATTGCTTTCCCATGACGATAAAAGTATTGAGAAATTTACAATGTATGTTTATTGTTTTGTATTAGTTTGCGTCAATAGCCTGGGATCAGAATTCAAGAATCATTTAGCTGTAGTGCAAATGTGGATCAGATTCCTCATTGCTGATTTCTGAGAGCTGGATAATAAGAAAGATCAGATTCTAGGATCAGATTGGATTTACAATGTGGACAGTGTCTGATCATTATCAGCTGGAGATCACCATCTGATCACATCTAAGTCCTAAAGTTGCATTTGATCTCTCAAGAAATGTCAGTTTCTTTGATTCTGTTTAAGAGGGCTGATAAGACACTGTATATGACATGGTGGCAGGCTGATCCAGCTCTGGGGATCATAACCAGAGTGTGAAATGTCTTTCGTAAAACCTGATCCAGTGTGCTTCAGCAGACATGTCTCGTTGTGTGATTTGTGAATGAATTAAATGTTCCTCCTTTCAAACGTAAAGTCATACAGTACTTTGCCTGGAGTCATTGCTCTAGCTTTAAGATGTGTCTGCCAGTGTTGTCTTTTCATCGCTTTCTATGAAAATGCCCTGAAGAGGATATTTTCTTGTAACCTTTAAAATCAAAATGACTAAAACAGGTTTCCTTATAATTCCAGTCAGATTTCTTCCACCAGTTAGATTATCTTGGAGTGAACTTTCATCTTGGTCTCGTCTCTTTTTTCATGAATAACAGGATGGTAAGGAGTAATTCATGTTTTGTCACCAGAAACTTTATTTTAAGATTTCTGGGATAACAGGAGGAAATGTTTATTAATTTTCAAAGGCAGATCCATCCTGTTGTGAACCTTTGATAAGTTTATGTTTAGATTAACCTGAGCTAGTTCCAAAGATTGCCAGTGCATGTCCAGAAATAAAAAACATCATCTGATGTATACCTTTTTATTTTTGCTGTTTTTAAAGTGTGATGTAAAAATCTAATTTTCCAACTTGTTCGTTGATGCCAATGCGTTGTCGTTTTTCCCAATAAATTTGCGACCTCGCAGATCTCATTGTGATCTTTATACCTCAGCTTGTCCGAATTTGTGAAATGATAAAAAAGTTGCAGCAGGAAGGACTTCCATCAACTTTGAATGAACTTTAACAACCCTGGAGAGTAAAATAGCCAAAACTGCACTTTATATTTTTCTTGTTCCAAACAGCCCCTTCCCTTCAGTAATTATCTGATGGTCACAAAGTTTTAGACCCATGAAACTCTCTCAGTGATTAAGTTTTTTTTTACTCTGAGTCTTCCAGTAATCTGCAGACCTCGTGAGATAGAAATATTAGTATGGCACAAATAGCAGCAATAGACCAATTGCAGAATTGAAAAAGCCTAGGCCAAGAAACGATCTCGACCACTAGAGATAAAGTCCTGATATTAGCAGACTGATAATCTAATGTATCTGTGAATGCATTTGACCACCTGTCACTGAACTTGATTGTAATTCTAGTATAATGACATAGTATATTCCAGTATATTTTCGGTGAGGTGCAGGTAGCTTTTCAACTTAGAACAAGAACAGACTGACCACACACATAACGATAAGCGTTACTACAATGTTCGTCTGATATATTCACTATCTAGCGTTTTTGCCCCCTCCCCTCTTCCACAAACTGAGCCAGAAAATTTGTGGTTTTGAATTTGTTTTGTTTTTGTAGTTGATTTCATTTTTTTACCCCTTTAGTTATTCTACCTCCTCCACCATTACCTCAGTTGACATTTGAAATTGTAACTTTATGTAGAAAAGCAGATGGCTGTGGGATTTTTGCGGCCAAACCCTTCTTTGTCTGCGGTCAATCATGATTTTTGTTTTTCACCTTTTCTTTCATTATTGTGATGCGAATGGAATGTAAATGAAGGCGGCAAATTTAAGTGAAGGCCGGCGAATGTAAGCCGCAAAAATGTCGAGACAGTTGAACTGCCGTGAGCACGCTCCTCGCAAAAGTGTGTCTTGACCGCTGAGAATTCCCCAGTGAGGGCGCTTATTTCGGAGAAAAGTGGAATCGGAAAAAACACAATGCCGCATGAGTAAATCATTCAGTCGGACTTTACGACCCAAGTATCCCCTCCCCCACCGCCAGGATCGCAGTCCTGACTTCACATTGTAAATCAGTTTGACCACTGCTCATTAAAATATAAATAAGGAAAGTAAAGCCAACTTCACCCAGAAAGTTTGGTTGGTGAAGGCCAGGTTTCTTTGCTATGTCTTCTCACACTTGGTAGGTCTCATCCTTGAGGTTTTTAACCATTTTTCAAATTTTCTGAAAAAGAAGAAAGAGAAACTTGTAAATTTTGTAATGTCAGATATTGTCAGATATCTATACACGTTTTTACTGCTACCAAAGCAGGGTAAGCTTCCCCCACCCATATTTAGTTTTGATTGTTGTCATCATTCCACAGGAATTATTTACAGGTAGCTAGAACTAATTCCTGTACATTACTGTAACAGGACTTCATAATCTGATGTGCGTCATACTGATAGTACGGTGGATCTGCATCATCCTCTGTGAACTCTACAGTATCAGAAGTAACTCTCATGACAACTTGCTGCCAATTTTTTCTCCTTTTTGACTAAATTTCTCTAATTTTTGTTCTCACCGTACCTTCCGTTCCTTATTCCCATTTTCCCCTCCTTGTCACCTCTTGCTTCAATGGCAGAACCAGATGGAAAGTACTTCTAGCAAACCGACCACGTCAAGGAAGTATCTAAGTACTGACAGTCACAACTGATTACTCGTGAGTAATCGCAGCTACTCTACAGCAGTCAGTTGAATTGCACTCAAAACTTGCATCATGATTACTTCACAACTGTCACTGAATTGATCCAAAGTAGGTTGCAGGAGAAAATTTCACATCTTGGCACCACTTTTTAATAAACAAGTCATAACTCCATCTTACTTCAAGACTTTTATTAGAAAAAGTTGGCATGATTTGAAGATGATGTTTAAGAATCTTTAGCAGAAAATAAAAGATAACAGAGCAGCTAAGGTTTGGCCACTATACCCTGGCTACCCAAGTAATGCTAACATGTACCCTGGCTATATAACACATAATGCTTCTTGGAAGTGTATGTACTTAGAAGTTTTGTGTTGGACTGCTCATCATAGTTTTTATCAAACCATTCTTTTTCATTTGTGTGTGGCCCTCTGTTAACCTGGCCATTCACTGTTCAAGTACTGGTGCTATTACAGTTATAACTCAACAATTGTAGTGCTCAATTAAATGCATTGTGCACCCTACCATGAATGCCATACTTTTCCTTCACCTGAGTTGCCTTAGTCAACCTTCTACAATTGTGAGCATCTCTGTCCATTTATGTGACATATCAAATGGATTGTTTACAACTTTTTAACACATTACCTTCAGTGTCTGTCATCTGTTGGGGTAAAAATAATTTACTTTTCTCTCCAGTTTTTTTATGGTCCAGAGTTTTGCCTCATAAAATTGAGGTCAAGTCTCCTTTGTTTGCTTTGTTATTGAATCATGACAGTGGTATGTGAAGTAGGAGAACCAACAAAGTCTGAATAACACTGCAGGTCTGTGGGACTTGATTAACCTGCAGTGAATGGAAGCAGTACATTACAGCGCAAATGGTTGTTTTGCGTTCACTGTACATCAATGGAAAAGTCAAGTACAAGCACTAGTTTGAGGAGAACCTCAAATAAGAAGCCTGTTATCAGTAAATTTGTAAATTAAGTTATCTTTTGTGACACAACCTGGATTTTAGCCCCTGTACAGGGGAGGGAGAGGAGGGGCTGCTGGGATACCAGCATCGTCAGTTTAGGGATGGCTTCCCTTAATTTGTTTTCCTCTTTCGTCTGTGTGTATGTAGCTTTGTTTTCAGTTTTTCCTCACAATGTAAGTTCTCTCGACATGCGCAACAGCAGTTTTTGTTCGCTTCCGTTGCCTGATTAGTTCGTACTTGCTTTTTGTTTTCATTCCATACGGTCAATCAGGTCATGTGAGAAACAGGCAAAGCTAAGAAACTCGAAAGGGTGGAGTAGGTCAATTAAGGACTTCAGAACTACGCTGTTACTGCCTACCACTGGTGCAAGCGGCATTCTTAGATCGTTTTTCTCTTTAACATGCTCGAAGAGGAAATGGTCAAGAGCATCTACAATTGATTGTCAAGAGTGACCTCAGAAATTCAAGCATGCTGAAAGCTCGACGTCTCTAATAGTTCAATTTGTTGATAATTTAACTTTGAGAAATTGTCATTGATTTTGAGCATCACTTTGCTGATTGATGTACAAAAAGATCCTCAGGTGGCAACGAAATAGTGTAAAAAAAATTGCGGTACTGACCAGCATTTGAAAATGAAGGTATCACAGTTGAAAATGAAGGCATTACAGTTGGAAGCAATACTGGTCACAAATAATATATGCAGATTTTGAATTTCACTCTGAGTTCATATGTAGGTGCTTGATGACAGTGAGTGACCAAAGATATCATCGATACAAATATTTGATTAACCATTTTAAAGAAGGATTCAGTTTCTCTCTGTGAAAAGACTTAACACATGCATATCTGAGCTTATCTGTCTTTTTGTAACAATCATGGTCAGGAGTAGTCTTGTCTCCAGACATTTCCACAAACGTGAAATCCCTCGATGGACATAAAAACACGGGTTTCATGTTTCCTGCAGTGTGGGATAATACACCAGTTACAGAGACATTGCAGTGTTCAGTCATCGTCTGTCAAATTCGAAAAATGTTATTCATTGAAGTGGGAATGTTGTCATGATTGCTGCAAGGATAGCTGTTCATTTTGAAATCTCTAGGAATTCCAAACAAAACGCATATTTACATAGCATCTTTCTCATAACTACCTATCAACATCTAGCGGAGATTTTTTTTATTTGATCCAAACGACCATAATACTTGAAAGTGAAATGTGATAAAAGTATCAGGTTTTCATATCATTGTACATGTAAGCATGATCATAGAAAAAAAGCAATATGAATTTTTAAGGTGAATTCAGAGTTTTTCTTGTAGCTTAAAGTGTTGCCATTAAGGTTAATGATTCATTAAAAGGTTTGAGTAATTTGCCGTGAAAGGAAACGGTTGGTTGTAATTGGCCTGTTTGTTGACCTCTCTTTCATAGGGTGTAAAGTTACACATTAAAAGCAAAAGGGACAGTGATAAGGACAGTGTAGGGACAGCAAGAGGGACAGTGTAGGGACAGAAAAAGGGATAGTGTAGTAAATCCTGGATGTTTCAAAGCAAGACGTTATGTTTGGTACAAATGAAAATCAGCCTTAAATGCTTGTTTCTCGTATTTCTCTTCCGTTCGATACTAACCTGGAAAACAACGTTGCTTTTAGGAGAAATTTCACTGATGAGAGTGTTTATTATGGTAGGAAAATGATTGTACCAGATTTAGTTTTTTGGCTAAACACTGACACAGATAATATTGCGTTGTGTTTCAAAAGCGTTGAAATCTTCTCAGAATTTGACATTTTTTCCTTTTCCCGACAAATACTATAGACCATGGTGGGGTACTGCTGAAGTGGGGTAGTGTTTATAGCTTTCTTCAATGTAAAAAGTATAACCTGCAGTCCTTTAGTCTACCTTTGAAAACCTTTGAAGGAATAGCAGCATCCTGCTTCAAGGTAGATGCCTGACAACGGTTTTTGTTAGCATGGTCTACTTAAAAACTTTGGCAAAATAAAAAAAAAAAGTATTGCATGATCAGTGAATTGGGCAAATTTTTGAGACTTATTCTAAAACAAGATTAATAGTGATTGCAGTGACCATAATGTTTCACTGTCTGTCTGTATAAAATATCAAAGCCTTAACCAACACTTTTATTGATAACTGGGCACATATGTTGTTTTTATAAATACAATATGATATTAGCATGATATTGTTTTGTCCGGTCTCCAATGTTTTATACAACTATGAAACCTGAAACCTTTATCATCAGGATTATCTTTGTGTGCTATTTTTGTCATTATTCTGTTTTGAAACCTTGAAGAAAGCTTACCATGCCGTGGCATGTTTTTTTTTATTTGGAATTATTGGATGGTTCTACCACATGTGTATGGTGCTGAGTGTTGCCACCATGTCGTCTCTGTCTTGCTTTATGCTATAAATATATAACAACCAATGTTACAAAACCCCTAAAGAGCTTCTAAAACCTTTCAATCCTATCAGCGTAACTTAATGCATGTGTTTCAAGGGTCATTAGATTACCTTTGAAAGATAAGGTCATCCTCCCTGAGTTTATATCAATCAATGAGGGTTAAATAGTTCTTCCATTGCTTCAATTATAGAATATGTCACCATCAAATTCATGGATGATCTCATAATTGCCAAAAGTGAATCCTGTCTTCAGTCGCCATCCCCTCCCGGGACATTGTTCATGTTAAAGTGCACTTTCAATAAACAGTTACAACTTGTACCTTAGGAGGATGTTTGATTCCATGATGGTTTATTGAATTATTGTACCTTAGGGAATTTATCTGAGCCTATGAACTATTGCCCTGCAAGAATATTTGTCTTAGGTCTTGCCTTTCATCAGAGGCAGGAAAGGGTAAATGTGTTTTTGATGGGAACGATTCTGAATGGAAAAGAATGGCATCAATGTTAATTTAAAACACATTTTTGCTTCAGCGCACCAGCAGTGACGTGTTACTTCTCCTGAATTAATTCTTAGCATATTTTGATGTCTTTTCATTTGTGAAACAAAAAAAATTTAAGGAACTGTTAAGTCTCACTGTAGACATGTTAACACTCTAAGCTAGAGATAACAAAGATACCGAACTCACAAATGGACCCAGACCAAGAGGGATACTTGCCTATATACATCCAACAGAAGGCAGAGTATCACTTTGAACAATGTGGGGAGGGGGGGGTGATGGTAAACACTATTATCTTGATGCATATCACATTTCATATTTTCAGTTGTACAAATCTTTCAGTCACCCTCCCCTTAAATGAGACATATATCGTTATGCTGTACAGATCATATAAATAGCAATGGACTCAACAGATAAATCCCAACTTCCTGGATAAATTAACAAAATAACCCCGAATCAACTAAAAAGAGAACATCGCTTAAGTTTTATCTTTTCTAAAACTGTGGAATCTACTTTTAATGGAAAACTGAGTTTAAACTCTGTTAAATGTTCAGTTAACTGTTGGCCAGTTGGCTATTGGTCAATATCTGATAAACTTTATAGTATGCATGTTTATTACTCAGATATGCTACAAGATGACTGCTTGTAGAAGTATGTAACGATCTTCTGTCTGAAGACTTGTTTTCCCTCCTTCACATCAGAGGGCTCTTCAGGTTATTTGCTCAAGTTATCTAAAAGCAGAGATGTGAAAGAAAACATTCAGAGGAGGTACAGAGGGGGGGCAGTGTTTGCACATACCATACATTGTCTGTCAAATGTAACTCAAACACAGTCAAGTGCACCCCTTAAAGTAATGCTGCTCCAAATGCATGAAAATGAGATCATTGTTAGTTAAATTATCAAGGCAAATTAAAGGTATTTAATACACTTTATAACCTGGATATAGTTAGATGAAATGATTATGCTTGTATTGCATGCTGGACCAGAGTATGGACCAGACTGAATCCAACCATGAAAAATTGTAATATGGGTATATCAAAGTAAGATAATGAACAGTACATTCAGATATGTTTTTAGGCTGGAAAAAGGTTCATTATAGATTATTCATATGTTTTACTACATTGCATGCAAAGCTCAACTATGGGTGAAATGAAAGTGCATTGTAAATCAAGGCACCTTAAAGTAGCTTACACTTACACATGTTGTAGGCTGGACCCTAGAAGGTGAGATGAAAGTAAAAAAAGAAAAAGTTAAAATTTAGATACCGAGGGCACTTAGCTATAAATTTCAATACATTGCAGGGCAAACCCAACTATGTGAAAGGAAACTCTAAAGAGAAAGGGTGTTGTGGTTGCTATGATGTTATATTTCAAGATTGACCCATCTCAAATATTGGAACGTTTGGTTTTCTGTTTTGCAGAGTGAAAGAAGAAACCAAGAAAGAAGAGCCCAGTACAGGTAATGTATTTCCTCTGTTTATTGATACTGAAGTCACAATCACTTTGGTCCAGTCATATTTGTTTTCCTTGGCGAGCGAGCGTTTATACAGAATTTTGAAACCTAATTTATCCAGCATTTCTAAAGCTTTTTGAGCAAGTTAAGTAGGACATGCACATGCAGTCTTTTATGTATACCTTCAGTATGACTGATCAAAGTATTCATCACGATCGATTTTAAATCTATTCATCTTGATTGGTTGTAGATCTATTCATCTTGATTGATTGTAGATCCATTCATTTTGATCGGTTGTGGATCCATTCATCTTGATCGGTTGTACATCTATTCAAAGAGTAGTTTGAGTGTTTGTTAAAGGAATGTAAACAGAGAAGTTTTGGTTGCTACCTCAAAGTTAATAGTATTGTCCAATTAAAGGAATTGTCTAATGAACTTAGCCAGCTTCCAATGAACTACATCAACACTAGAACTGCTCCTGAAACATTTTTACCATTTTCTTCATTCTAGATGAAATTGAGGATAGTTTTTACGGACTTCGCTCTTCCCATGGGTTTAAATATCTTTCAGACCGAGAGAGAAAGGTAAGCTTCATCTTCCTGCCACTAATTGATTCTTTCTTTCATTGTTTCTTTACTTCGTAACTTTTGATCAAACAGGACAGAAGCATTCATCAGGCTTTTTCCCATTGGAATGAATTTGATTAATTCCATATTTCATTCTCACTTCAATATTTGGTACTGCAAATGGGTAAGAGGTTATTTTCTGTGCAGGCAATATCCTGACCAGTTATTGCCACTCAAGGAGAGTACTCAGTAGTTGCCCATGTCAAATGAAAAATATCTTATTTGTCTAAAAACTTTAAAAGTAATGTAAGTTCTAGTTATAATATTAATGATGAATCAACATCTAAATGCAAGAATCATGCCAATCTTGAGTCAAACTGGGATTTTGCCTCAAGAGTCTACTGGTAACCCTTAGGTTTGCTGCTAGTACATCTTTTAACTATCAAGAAAGTGCTTGGTTTGCAATTTTATGTCCCAAAGCTATTTCAGGCTAGATGTTCATAGTCAACTTTTACCTACTACTAAAAGCAAGAAAGTAAGCAAACCCTCCAAAGACTAAGCTTTCGACAGATGTCGACGACTTGATCAGAAAGTATGTCAAAGAAGTTCTTCCTCCTTTACTTGTGTCGTTGTTTTGTGCTTTCAGTTTTACAAAATTGTTAAAAAATTTTGAAGTCTGTATTAAAACAAATATTCTTATTTGCATTGCTCAGTGAGTTTCAGTGTGGCTGACCTTATTTGGGCCTAGATTCTTGTGTTTCTACGTAGTCAAAAGTTAGAGGAAAAGTACTGTTGTTTCCAAACACTTGTAATGTCTTGAGAGAGATTGAAGAGTTAAGCTTGACTAGACTGAACTGAAGAGAACTGCCTCACTCCATCTGTCCTTCCATGTAGATCTTTATCAATGGGACTTGATCAAGTACATACAAGGGAAGAAAGCAACTCCCATTTACCAAACATACCCCCTTAACTGTCAATCTAAGTATCTCTGAAGGTGACAAAAACAAATGCAAAGGCCTCTGTCAGTCATTTTCTCAAGGATTCCTCTGGAATTGCAATTTTTTTTTTTTTTTTTTTACCGCTCTCACGAATATGTTCTTACCAGCTGGTGTCATGGGAGAAGGCTCTTTCTTCGACAAAGAGACAGAGCAATAAAGAAAAATTCAAGTGAGCTGAAGATACTGGTTCTGTTTCCTGGTGGAGTCATTAGCCTTCACTTTGTCAACCTCTTGCATTCCTCATCATTTCATGCATCAATGAGAGGAGCACATCTTGGATATCTCTCCCTCGATGATTCCCTCCCCCTCCTCCGTTTCCGACAGATGTGTGAAAGCATTTTTAATTAACGTTGATTTTACTTTTCTTGTCTGCGAGATCTATGATAGTGTTTGGTTTTCTCATTCCAACTTGGCAGCTCTTTTCTCATCGAGAAACTCCAATGCAGCCGACATAATTACAAGTAATGAATAAATTAAAACAGCAAATCATTTCAAGTGCTCATTGGTTTGTATGTATATGTGTATGTACATGGAGTGTGTGTGTCTGCTTGTTTCCGTTTTTGAATGACTTACAATTCCCTTTTTAGTGAGGATGTCAATTATCTAACAAATTCTTGCAAGTTTTGTCAAGAAGTCAATACATTGTCTTATCCAGTGTCTTTCATCCAGTCGGGATTAGAATCAAGGTTAGCATTTTATTCTCATGGGAACTTCTCACTTTTAAGTGTGACATGAACATGTGTGTGTGTGGTATATCATTGAGAGCCTGTTGGCTAGGATCCTGAGAGCCCTAATAGCATTCTGTTCTGTTGATTTATTATAGATGGCCATCTGAAATGTTTGATTATCCTCCTTTTCATGAATATGACATTCAGAGGAGATGCAATATTAAGGCAATACATAGACACAGAAAAACTGAAAAATTGAGTGCATACATGTAGTAAAAAATATACTGCCTCAGATACTGTCTGATTGCCTCATTTTTGTCTGAGCCCCTTTGCAAAAGATGCAAAATTTCTCAAAAAGGCAGGGGAACAATAGCTGCTCTTTATATCACCTACAGAAAAGATAGACTATCGGAAGTATCTCCCAGAATGCTGTGCAACATGCTAAGGCTAAGCAAACAATATATTGCCTAGTGTGATGTGAGTTTTACCTCCAAGCTTACAGGAAGTAAAAAGTTCATCTCAAAAGGCATGTATTCATAAGAAATTCACTGAAAGGTAATTTAGTAAGTGTTAAAGCACCTTTGAAAATGGTATGAACGTCCAACCATAATTTGTATATATTTTTAAACACCTGAAATTTGACAATTAAGTCTTTTAAATTTCAAACTGGCAGGACAAACAGCTTGCTGCACAGGAACAACATTGATATGTCCTTAAAATGAGATTTGAAAAGGACTGGCTCTTTAAGCAGATTAAGAAAGAAAATTACGAGCATTTACTTCCAATTTTGTTCATCAATATCTATATGCATTGATAATGACTATTTCTGTAATTTCCCACTCTACGGACATAGTTGCATCCAACTGAAGGCAGTCTTGGAGTTATGCGCCATGAACAGTCACTCGAGCATAGCTAAGTACTTTACCTCATCTTGTCATGAGGAAGGAGATTTTCATACATATCCTTTGGCGATGTTACACAGATGAGAAAATTTCATTCAACGGTTCGCATATCGCTAGAGCAATCATTGAACGAATGATTATAGTCAATAACAGCCATCACACCTGGTCCCCCGGTCACCGCTACCGCTGCTGGGTAAATGGTGTGTCATTTAATGGAGTCATCATCACACACACGACGTTTGGTTGCAACCAGTCATTCGGGTAAAAGAAAAGAAATGGCTGAATTAGATGCAAGAATAAGAGGTCAATAGTCTCTCTGTGGTGTTTGCCAAACTGATCTCAGCCTTAATTAACGGACTGACAATACTAGATCTGAAATTGCTGTCTGCTCAATAGGTAGGGCATTGTCTTTGGATGGTAACAGTAACATCCATGGTTGGTTATTCTGGTCAAAATAAAGTTTGTCCAGAAAAGAACGAGGGGAGATTTTGTTCAAATTATTCCTGTTTTCCTTTTCAGTTGTGCAATTCAATGAGAATGAAGCCTGCCAGATACATCACCTTGAAAGGTCTAATTATAAAAGTAAGTTTGAGACTTTGAGTCCCATTGTAAAGGTCAGAAGCAGCAAACGTGTTTTAACCTCCAAACTGACATCTGAGTTTGGAGTATTGAGACAGAAGTGAAACATAAAACAACATTCTGATCACCAGTGAAGTTGATGGTTGTAGAATGTTCCTTGAGGAGCAGAAGTTATTCTCATGTGCAGACTTTGAAAATTTTCACAGTGATGAAATGAAGTCGATCATTTTGGGGGATATTTAAAATACTGTAATCAGATTCATGTCTAAGAGCTATAACTTTCTTCCCAAAGATATCCCCGATTATATCTCACTCTCCAGCGTCGTTCATCTCTGCACTCACCTGTCTCTGCATGCTAATGCACCCTGATCTTCTTAGAGTGGCCTTGTAGTATTTAAAAGATATTGGAAGAAAGACTTAATATATATACTTGACTGTGCAGGTCTCTTCCAAATTCATTCATCTTGCTTTGAATCTGAGCAACCATCAGTTTGGCAGCAGGCACTTCGACCAGGAAGCTCTTTATTTGTCATGCCTTAATGATTTTTGATTGGTTTTAAGTTGTTCCCTTAATTATCATATCAGTACTTTTAGGAACAGTAAAGGACTTTCAGAGCCACTTTATGATCATTCTCCTTTCAAAGTAATGTCTAAAACCTCAGTCTGCTTGTCACTTTTAGGACCATTCGCTCAAACGACAGGGCATTCAGACGAAAACCAAATACCCCAGTAACTTAGACAAATCTCATCGTCGACGGATCGTCAACTTTCTGGTCAAGAGCGGCTGGATAAAAGTGAGTTGATGAAGAAGACCGGTTTAGTTGCTAAGCAGAAGTAACAAAACAAAAAGCGATGAATTACTGCAGCAAGCGCTTTGGAAGAACTTTCCATTGTGGCCGCGGCGATTTGAAGCAAGCAACGAGACTGATACGAATAATTTGTCATCGAAGGAAGCCCAGAAAGAGACATGAAATTATTTTTACAGAGAGGACATCACTTAAAACTGGACAATGAAAAATGACTTACACAGGATCTTCCTTTCATTTGCTGTTTTCAGAAGCAAAACTGTTTTCAGGAAACAAAAATGTTTCTGCAAGCCAGAGACTGATATAGAGTCACTTTGGTTTAAGGCATCAACCTCCCCCAGGGTCTGACATTTCTGTATTCACAATCAAATGGAGATAAGACTCTCCTGTCAGCATAGCCAGTCTGGTAACTTTAGATTGGTTATCCCCAACAATTGACTATAAATTTTCTCTGTAAAAGGCTAGAAAAATATAATTATCATTCAGTCCATCATAAATCCCCATTTCATCTTGCCCGATAATCCATTTGCCCAAGTACTAGACAAAGGTTATGTTCCTCTAGTCATCTGTAAGTAATGGCCAGTTTACCAGGTATTTGTCCTACCCTGATATCTTTCTTACAATATTTTTCCAATCACTTTGACAAAGTATTCCTCCCTGGTATTAAATTCAATCAAATCTGATAATATGAGTGATGTCACTTATATCTGCTGTTGGTTACTCTTAAAGGTTAGTCATTGACCAAAACTGAACTTGTACAAATCTCTGCCTCCAAAATCCTGCCAGAGTGATATTAATAACAAGCATGTACTAATACAATGGTGTAGCCTAATGAGTGAACAGTATGCGTTAACTTTTTACGTGGGTCTGGATGAGGGCAGACATAATGTCCAGGCTATGTCGTAATCATTTATGTTGCATTCTTTGCATGTTTGAGCCTTACAATGTGGCGAAAACAAATGAACTAAGATTTTATTCCTGCCAAGACTTGAGACCATCAATCTTATTCATGAGAGGAAAATTTGGTCACTTACATCAGTTCCTGTATTTTCTCTGAAATCTGTTTGGTGTTCATCGTATGTTGGCTTACATGTTAGCATGGGGATTCAAATTTGTTTGCATGCATAGCTTATTGAATTAAGTGTGTAATGTTCTCTGTGTTAACATGTAACTCATATCATACAAGTTAACACTATACATGGTAGCTTCAGTATCGGAGGGTACAGTAATATGACTTGTGTTCCCCATTCAAATAGCTTGTACTCCTTAAAAGAAATGTCAAAACGTTGATTAGTGCATACGGGGATGAGTTAACCTGCAGTCCTTAATTCTTTTGTTCTGCATTGAGGTTCTTTGCCATATCATTTCATTGTTTCCCTGACTAAATGTTCTTGTAGAATTTGGTGAATTATCTAATTTGACTCAAACTACGGTTTGTTAATTTCAGTGGTCGGTAAATCATCCTTTTGAGCTTCCTGTCATGCTGACATCAAAATATTCTTTTTGTGTATCCATGGAAACCAGTATATGGAGGATTGATATGAGGACCATGTACATGTAAATGGGTGTGGAGACATGATTGGTATAAACCTCATCAGCAGTGAGAGAGGATGATTTTGAAACCCTTTTCTTCATCATCATCACTTCCGTTTCCTCCTGTTGGATGATGGTACACCCTTAGGATAATCAAATGAGGCAGCAGTCGGGTGATGGATACATCCGTCCGGTTGTCAGTGTAAATGTGTCATGAGGCAGTGGATTTTCTGTTTGTGCCAAAGAGCTGTGTTTTTTTGAAAAGAATCAATGTTGTGAGATTTTTCAGTGTATTGAGTGAGTTTTGTCAGTAGACAAGAGAACAGAGTAGTTGAAGGAACTGAATGTACAAATACAAAAATTATGGTTTATTTCTAGAGGAATTAATAACTCCAAAGGGATTGTAAAGAGAAAGAGAAACTTTTTTGAGTTGGTAATTAAAAATGGAAGAAAAGATAGTTAATTGATTTATTTAAATAGTTTACATTGGTTTTGCAAACAGCTGTTTAAGTTTTGTAAGTGCACTTTGTTTGAGTTGGATTTTGTATAAGATTTATTGTTTATTATTGATAGATAGATTAAAATTCAATGCCAAAAGAAAGTTCCTAGATCATTTACTGACTGGCTTAAGGGTAACATTGCAGATATTAAACTAAATTGTTGCAAATCATATTACTTCAGCTGACTTACCATTTGAGTTTTCTGGCTGGGATTTGAGGAAGGGTCATTTATTGATACTCTCAAGATCTTAGAATATGGTTATGTGTGTTTTTGAGGGGATCTTTGGTAGTGGTGAAGGTTTGCTGAGGTACATGTGAAGGCCATCTCAGAGGATTGTTAATAATGGTATGGGTTTCTTGATGTTCTATGGCTATCCTAGAGAATCTTTTATAATGGTATGGGTCACTTGATGTTCCATGGCCATCCTGGGTGATCTTTGGTAATGGTTTGGTTTCCTGGATGTTCTATGGCCGTCATAGAGGATCTTTGGTAAAAGTATGGGTACCTTGATTCCCTATGGCTATCCTAGAGGATCTTTGGTAATGGTATTGGTTGCTTGATGTCCGATGGTCCTCTGAAAGGAAAGCATACCAGGGTGTTGACCTTACATTAGCAGGTATGGCTGGACTGCAACAAAGCATAAAAACCTGCAAAAGTCATTATTGGATGGTTTGTTCTATTATTCCCTCTTGTCAGTCCAGACCTTTTCTGTTATCATGACTGGGCTTCACCAAGACAGACAGTATTTGTCACGATTCCACTGTTGAATGGCATCGTCCATAGTTATGCAGTATGTTTTGTTCAGGAGGAGAGATGTCAGCTGGAATGATCTGAAAATGAGGGCAATGAGAAGTGTTGCATTAATCTAGGAGACATGACACCATGCTCTCCCTGCTCCCCCCCCCTCCCCTCCCACTTTGCTGTGGCATTGTTCTGTATCTTTCCTAATTCACTTTCAACAGAGTGGGGTCTATTGTGCACCCAACAAAAATTTTTTGGATGGCAAATCAAAAAAGAATAAAAAGTTTTATGTTCTGTTTTTAAGTTTTGAGGTACATTGTGTGTGTTTGCTCCTGTTTTTCTGTTTAATTTTGAAGATCATTTTCATTGTCGTGATTCCTACCACAAGGTGCTACTATTATGTGAAAAAACGTTCAATTGATGCTTGCTGTTGGCTGTCCCCTTCATCAAATTACAACACTCTTTTTTCAAAGTAGGCGTGTAGCTGCCATTAGATGCAATGTCAACATGCACAATCTAGAATGAAATTCCTGTCTGCCTTGAGCACCCTTCTGGTCGAACAGCCACAGTTTTAATTTCCCTTCCAAGTGATTTGCATAAGAGTCATTAGTTCTCTAACTCTTGTCTTATCTCCAAGCCAGCCTAGTATTCCCCTGAGGTATTTCAAGGACAAAATTGTTAATTCTGGATAATGGGGAGGCTGCAAAAAAAAAAAAAAAAAACTTCAGGGAAAGGAGATCGTCTGATGTAAAACTCTTTGTGGAACAGCCCTTAAGGTTACCATGCAAAATTAATTATCCAAAATTAGTTGTTGGTTTTTGCTGTAAGGATTGCATACTCTGGAAAATGACTGATGAGATGGTAAGACACATTGGAATGATCTCCACAATCTCCTGCTATCTGTTTGTCATGTTTTCAAGTAGAAAAACAAGTAGGAAAGCAATTAACGTTTTAGGTCTTTTGTTGATCTGATTATTCCAAGTGGATAGCATGCCATGTTAGGAGAAAAAAAGGTTATGCAAGGGACTTCATATTGTATTTTATGGCATTTTAACTCTAACCCCAGTGGGAAGAAAGCTGCATTTGGTTTTGGAGAAAAGCTTCAGCAGGCATTTGTACTTATAAGCCTGATATCTCAGAAAGGGATTCATTCCAAGATCTTTTCCCTCTTTTTCTATCTTTTCAAATTTTCTTGCCTTGAATGGAAGAGCAATAACAGTAGCTGAGTTAAATATTTTGGAGTGAAGGCTTGCAGTAACATTGATCCTGGAATTACCTGCTGATGATTCTCTGCTGTTTTAAACAATTGACGTCACTGGACGGCTTTGGCTCTTGCTTCTTTTGTAAGAGATTATGACAACACCATACCCTTCATTTTCTTTCGCGTGCGTTCGTGACTGCTATCCCGTTGACGCTGCTTTGATACCTGCAGCCAAGATAACTGCAGTTTTAGGACTGTGGGGTAAAATGGTAAATAACTGAAAGCTCAGTCGTCAAAGAACTGCAACATTGGTTTTTTTGTAAACACTTTTCTACCTCCTGTGCATTTTTAATTGTTGTCTCCTTATCTTCATTCTAACATTGTCATGCCAAGGTCATGATATCAACAATGTTACCGATGAATGTGTGAATTGCGATATCTAAAACTCCAAGTATAAACTAAAATCTGATCAAGTTTTGGCTCATACACATATTATGTCAGTACCAGGTCAACCTGTCCACAAGTTTTAATTCATCTGTTTCAACATTCAAAATGAAAAATGTGGCTTTCTTATTTTCCTACCCCACCTCTCAACTCAACATTATGGATTTTTGATAAACAAAATATTATTCTGTTTTTATCCTATGTTCCTTTGTTTCTATTCAATGCAAGTATATGCATCATAAGAACAACAAAAAATATGCAAATTTCAGTACATATATTATGTCACTTTTAATCAACTCTGTATGACAGAAAAATTTTGAAGAAGTTGTATCTTCCAGTAGGGTCATTCTGTGGACCTGTGATGATTTTGATGATGTTTTTTTTTTTTCTCATTTTGCTGCCATTTCTCCTTGGTTTATGTGAGAACAGTAATTTGTTACCATAGAAACATTTTTTCATGAAACTTCTGATCTTCCGCGCAACATGTGATTGTTAATTTAATAGACAGTTCTTAAAAGCCTTCATGTACTGCTTTTGTAAGTCCTGCATCTTGTAATTTTCAGAGCCAGGGCCATCACATTGGAATTCAAGTCTCAAGATAAACGACATGAATATGCATAAGTGTCCAGAGTCACATGTTCTTCTTTGGCTTTGTCTGTAGTTGTTGAGAAGTAGCATTATGCTTTTCCTTTAGATGACTGTGAATTGGTTAAAGCAAGCTCTTCCTTTGTACCTACAGAGTTGACATTTCTGTTCTCTGTTTACGATAATATTAAATCTATTTCTGTTAACACCCAACAGCCATTAGTTTATGTGTAAGTTTTAATTACATCTGTTAAATTACAGCTTCGTAATGGCAAGTTTGTTGTACCTTTGTATTTTATATTTAGCCATCAATGTAAAAGGTTAAACATGTGAAACTTATTTTAGCCAAGGAGCTCTGTAATCCATCGAAATGGTATAATACTTGGTTTTCATCTTTAAAGTCAACTTTAAAGCATTTTGTGTCATCGTTTCTCGTGCTATATATGATACATTTTCCAAATATGGTCAAGTACATTGCACCACTACCAGTGTCACCCCTGTCGGCAAACAGCTGTTTGGTACCCTGACTGATACCATCGGTAATCTCATGTATACCTTTCTGAATGCCCAGGGTAGTCTACCTTTGGATTTAGTCTGGATAAAGCTTAGTCCAATATGGAAGATCTGAATAAGAAACCATTTTATGCTGCACTGAAAGGTCGTACAAAGCTTCCATGGCCCAAACCAAATGTGGGGATGACTTTTTTGTTTCCTTTATGGATATATTTATCTGTTGTTTTTTTCTTTCTTTTTGTGTCAGATGGACCAAGTTTTTCTAAGTTATTTATGTACTTCTTGTTATAAGAGCCCTAATTTGCTTTTAGGTGGACATACAAAGCTATTACTAGGACTTACGAGTAAGCCTCCATTATTGTAATATAATTAGTCATTGTACATATTGTTTGCAAATATAAATTGTTCTTTCAATGAAGGAATTTTTGTGCGGTCTGTATTTTTTATAAGAACTGATCAATATCTTGTAAAGTGTCTCCCAGTGAATGACCATTGGGTGGGGACTTAGGTTAGGTGATCAATTTTTCATGATACATGTGAGAAAACAATGTGATAAAAATTTGGAAGTTGTTGCTTTAAGTATCTGTAACCTATTTGATCGCCAAAGGTTGCACCAAATAAAGTTGGAAGAAGGTAAGTCTAATATTCACCTATATGCGATTTCCTGTTTAAAGTTTTGATTAAGGCAGACATGGTGGATGGGGAAAGGGGTAATCGTTTCCTTCAGAAGAGAGATCAAAGGGGAATTTGCACAGTGAAAAGCAGTTGATTAGACTGGCACACATGTTGACAAAACAATGTCCTTGTCTTGTAGTATGTTTTTTCAGATAATAGAGATTTTTTGTGCATAAAAGACCAGTCGTATTTAAAGTCAGTTTTTCGACATAAACTTTCTAGTGTTTTGAAAAGACCTGGAAGAGAGTGCTCAAACATAGCTTGCCTTGTTTAGTATTCTCACAAATACGATGTTTCAGTACATGCTATGAGGAATGTCCTGTGCTAAGAAAATCCTCTATTTATTTGACAATTTTTGTAAGATGTATTTAACACATCTTCTGGACCATGATAAAACAGATCAGCCAGAAAACTGTTTAACTGTTTTGTTTACATGCAATTCATACATTTTGTACACTAATCAAATTTAAAAAGCAGGTAGTCTCAATTTTAAGCAAAAAAAAAAAAAACATTCAACCTCATTATTCCTTCTTCCTTCTAAGTTTATTTTAGGTTGAGCAACAGTACAAATATCAGCATACATGGTATTTCACACTAATATATCCCATAACTGGTATAAAAACTCAATGAGGCATAGACTTATGGTCATGGGTCACTGAAAACTGCCCTTTTGGCATCTTTGCTCATTTTGCAGGTACCAGCTGCTACTCTCTCTAATGTTCAGCTCTGTAATCTCAAATGTCTCCAACTTTGGTGGTTTGTCGCTCGTACTATAGCAGGGAAAAAATGAATCCGTAAAGTCAGGACCATCACTACGGTCATATCTTTAGGGGGTCGTGAAGGTCCAAAATTCCGCCTGGCTGGACGTTTTTTTATTCTCAACTGAGTTATGCCACCACCGTTACAGTGTCGAACAATAGCTTATCAGGAATGTATCCACAATTTTATAAAGCAGGGGCGCAGTCTTTACGAAAAGGGCACTACCAGACTTGGTTTAACAGACAAAAAAATATTGGGGAGGGGGACCTTCGTAACAGCAGACAATCTCAGTTGAATATCACAATTGGTTGGCCCAGAGCTCACAGGAAAATTTTGCTTTTCAAACCCTCCAAATGTCTGGAAAAGTCTCTTCCCGAGTGTACTTGGGCTGCCTGCACACAGCCTTGATATATGGATTTCCTGTCTGCAATTCCTCACTTCATGTGAAAGAAAAAAAATCTGTGAAAAATGTGAATACATACCAGTTGTATTCAGGTGATACCAGAATCATAGTGATTTATGCATCTGCCATGATTTTTTTCTTGGAGTACTTGGCTGAACATACCTTTAGTCTCCCACTTTTTTCTTCACTGAGGGGCTAAGCATCTTCTACACCCTTCCATTGGATTCGTCCATGACTAATAGATATACATATTTTATTTGGCAAATTGGCAAGACAGAAATTGCGAATGGTGGCATGTTCATTGCGGGGTCTAAAATATTTTGATGAGATTTGCCAGCCTAGGGCAGGGGTCTAAGGGGAGGGTGACCCGTCCTTTTGAGAAACTTTTCAACTACCATATAACCATAGACAAAATCTAGTGCTCTATTTTGGATCTTCTGCAGTCACACTTGTTTCATGAGGAATCCTAGTTTCCAAAAATGTTTCTCCAACAGTTTTTACTTTCTGGCGATTTGGGTTTTTTTTTATTCTTGCTACGACGGTCGAGAAGTGCATAACAAAGTGGAGCCATCTTGATTAAAATATGCTTCCATACATGGTGTTTTGAGTGATGACTGGCCTGGGGGTAAGGGGTGTAAGGGGTTTGAGAAATTTTTCAGTAACCAAGTAAACTTAGATGCAATTTGATGCAGTACTTGGCGTCTTTTGAAGTCATATTTTTTCGCAAGAAATCGTAGTTTCTAGAAAAGTTAATCCAACAGTTTTTTTTCCTTTTTACAGGCAAGGAATGTACGTATGTGATGGTGATGCCGTGTGTGTCTGTGTGTGTATGTGACGCCTTGGCTTGTAAACAGAGAATCCCAAGAAGAAATGGTTACAGTACTTGAACTTCAAAGTTGTTATGTAGGTAGTCCATTCTGAGTAGATGATCCCTATTCTTATTCAGGTAGGTCAAAGGTCATTTGCGGTCACCAGAGGGGAAAGTGTGAAACCTACTAAGGAAGATATCTCAGCAATTGAATGATGGTGGAACTTCAAACTGTAAACATTGGTAGCTTCTTATCAGTACATATATGATTTCTTCAGAGTTTTGGGAAGGTCAAAGGTAACATGAGGTCAGTATAGGTCATAGTTTGAAAACTTTGTAAACATGTCATCTCAATAAAGGAACTGGAGCTGCAAGCTGGACGTGAAGGTTGCGAATTGTAAGTCGATGATCCCTAGTGATTTTCAGTGAGTTCAAAGGTCATTTGAGGTCAAAAGAGGTTGAAGTTTGATATCTCAGTGACTGAATGTTGCTGGAAGTGTTCAGTCAACATTCGCAGCTCTTGATGAGTAGGTGAACCCGGTGATGTGATGTGTTTTTTATGTTGGTCAAAGGTTACATGAGAAAATTTCAACAAAAATCATAATTTGAAAACATTGTAGGCGTGGTACCTCATGAAGGGTAAGGCATTTGATTTCTAATGATTTGTACGTTGCTTATCCTTTGTTTTTAATAAATATTGGCAAAGAATCACTGAGTCCGCTTTGACTTTCTGATTGAGAAATTTTCAACTACCCTGTATAACCTTAGACAAAATCTGGTGCACTATTTTGCATCTATTGCAGTCACATAATATTTTTCTGTAGAAATTCTAGTTTCCAAAAACTTATTCGAAAGTTTTTGCTCTCTGGTGATTACAGTTTGTTACTTAGTTTTCCACAACATGCAGTCTATGATTGCCTAACATAGAAAAGCGCTAGTATCTACTAGAGCTAGTTCTTGTGCGATAACTTTTGTTAATTATAGCCGCCGTGATTTTTCACGCAATAGCATTTTGAGTAGTGAGGGGGAGGGGGGAAGCATGAGATGAGTGATGGTTGGCCTGGGAGAGGTCGTAACGGAGGGGCGTCATCATCCCCCGTTTTGAGAAATTTATTACCTATTAGGTAACCTTAGATGGAGTCTAGTGCAATATCTGGCGTCTTTTAAAGTCATAAAATGCCAGTGACAAACTGAGATATGAAACAACTGGTATTTACAATTAGTATTTCAGATTTTCCAACTATCAGCACCCCTAGACTGAAATATGAGAAGTTCCAATTTTACTGAGGAACTTTTTCAATTACCAGTTAACCTTAGACACAATCTGGTGTATGAATATTTGGCATCTTTAGATGTCATAAAATGTGCGAGAGTGGGATACGAAAATTTCAACTGTCGGTTATTTCAGATTTGTCAACTATCGTCGCTGGAGTGGACACCGACCCCCCCCCCCCCCACCCGCCGTCCGTTCGCGACGTCCCTGTGTAAAGAATAGGCCCATACATCATAGTGCCCATACGTTAGTGAAACGTTTAGCATTAAACAGGATTAAAAGCAAACCAAGCCACTTTGACAAGTTACATTGTAAATGGATTAGATCGTATATATGGAGCAAGTTGGAAGTGTTTTCGGATATCATATCTATCGCTATGGTTCTTCCCCTATGGTTCTAACCTCTCTGGGTTTAACCTCGAATGAAAGGCTTAGTTTGTCAATCATCGATTTTCGTTTCTCAACCTTTCTCTACATCAACTTTTCATCGAAGGCAGGTTACCGCAGTGTTACTCACTAATCTTGAAGTCACCAATTCATTGGGATCAAAGGTTGACTTTCAGGGCGAATTGGACTGTGAAACGTAGTTTTACGAAAAAAACAAAATTAGGCTGAATTTAGGCTCTATTCCAATCAACCTTATGTCCAGTGCAGTGTAAATAAAGTTTTCACTCAACCGCTCTTTTGCCAAGGTCCAAACTTAGCTCACTTTACAGTAGAAGGTTAAACAACATTTCCACGCTTCCAACAAGAAGCATTTCGTATCGTATTTAGTTACTTGGACTCATCGGTTGTCAAGGATAACTGAACTTTCGATTCTTTTTTTCTTTTATCGATTATTTGCCTTTCTCCCAAAGAAATACATAAATATCTGTCTTGTGTTGGACAGTTAATCCCATGGTGCTTGATATAAACAATACTCTGGTGACCAAGGCACAATTGTGTTATAAAAGTATTGAACCAAGGCTATATTACAGGGGAGAACGAAGTAGGAACCCTTTTTTCAGTTAGTAGAGGGTTTTTCCATGCTGACTACGTACCATACTTCACTGCTTTATGGTTTATGTAGCCTACCGTATGTAGGCGTTCGTATGTAGGCGTTCCTCCAGTTTCTTCGCACTTACTGTTATAGAACGGGTATCGATAAAAATAACCACACCTCCAGACTCAGGTTTCAACATTTAACATGCTAACACAATAATAAGCGTATAAATCTTTTATTTATTTTTGTTTTAAATTAGAGTTAGAGTTTAAATTAGAGTTATCCTACGACCACAGATGTAGGTCGGTAACCAGGTAGAACTTTCGCATGAAGCAAATCTGGGACAACCATAGAACTTGAACTCTAAATTTCAATGATACGTGAAAGCTATAATCAAGTCCACTTCTTATGTGCCATACTTGCCACGGGGGGAGGGGGTATGTTGTCTTGTTTCTAATTCTAAGACAACGTCCCTACTTTTTTTCACAACGCATGTACCTATATATCCCGGACAAACAGCCTCTCTCCAGTACAAACTCGGCCACTTAAAGTTAATAAGCAGTCTTCTATACTTTATTTTATTTGAAAATTCGTCGAAATCTTGCGATTCTCTTCTCGTTTCTCCTATTAGTATTTTTCGTGATGTTGCAGAATGTCACTAACATTCCACAAAGGTGTTACAATGCAAAATTAAGCAATTCAACGACAAAAATGATATCACATAATGAAAAAAAAAAGGCCATCATGAATTAGCATCTGTGGTTATACTAAGTCAGTATGGGGCAACTGCATTTTTCCTTTAAATCACCTGTACTGAAGCGAGTGCTGATGCCACTTAAAAAGTGCACCACAATATAACGGCAGATCCGAGCCTAGTAAGGCTGGTATGCATCTAAAACGTTTCTGGTCAATTTGACGTTAATGTTAAATTTCCATTTCTCTTTCTTTTTTTTTTTCATATTACTTGTTGTTTCATGTTCCTAGAGTCGAAGCCAACCCCATCCACCATTTTGTCTCTAATAATCGTATGCCGTCTCATTCGTGGAGAAGGTGTTCTGTGCTAAAACAAAAATGTGAAGTTCGATTTTGTTGATTTTCTCTTACTCCTATGTCCACCCACCACTTGCATTCTTTTTTATTTCTGAGAATTTTTCCAGCATCTTACTTGTTGCTATGATTCATCGTTAGTGCATTCACCATGAGATTCCAAAGTTCTCAACAGTTCAACAATAGTGTCTCCCTTAATTCCCCTCCCCCCGCATTCGAATCATCAAACAAAAGACCACATATTTATGAAAATTTGATATCGGCTCCTCGTGGAACTGAGTCTCGTAAATAACAATTACCGGAGACGGTATTACGGTCCCAACGGCCATCCTCGGCTGAACGACTCAGATTTGCCACAAACAGTAACGAAGTTCAACGTCGCCATGTTTTTCTGTTCTGGGTGGGTGTAGGTCTATATCCTTAGAGCTGTTAGCAACGTTACTCTATTCGTAGTGAGCAGCTGTACTGACTTTTTTCATGGTAGATATCGTATGCCAGGCTCGTACTCTCGGGGAGACGGGGTGAAAGAATTTTGGGGGGTGAACAAAAATCAACATTAAGTCACACTTGCCCACTGGAATTCCCGTGGGTATCTTACCCTCTGTTTCTACCTTTGTAGAAATATGACCTGGCTTCAAGAGTGCCTTGCGCAAACCCCTTTCCCCTCCCCTTTCCTCCGAAAAAAACCCTCCGGAAAACCCTCACCTTAAACCTCCCCTCAACAATGGAAAACCTTTAAAAAAAAGTTTCCCCTCCCCTAAGAAAAAAAATCCCCAACTCCCTCCCCTTTCCCCTCCCCTTTCCCCTCCTTTCCCCTTTGCATTCCCCTACCCTTCCCTCCCCATTCCCCTCCCCTTTCCCTCCCATTTCCCCTCCCCTTTTTCCCCTCCTACCTTTCCACTCCCCTTTCCCAATTCCCTCCCTTTCCCCTCCCCTTTCCCCTCCCCTTTCTCAAACCTTTGTAAACAAGGTGCTATCGGTCCAAATTGGCAGACAGGATGAAAAATCGAACCGTTATAGAGTCTGCTAATACAATGGACAGATTTTGAAAAATATAATGATTCACAGGCATGAAAACTATCCGCCCTTCAAGGGCATGTTATTTCTTCAAAAATGTGGGGTCAAAATACACACGCGGTGAGTAATCCAAACATGTTTTTCTTTCACTCTGGCAATTCTCACGGATAGGACTTTTTGAAAGCAAATTATGGCCTCTTTGTGCCCTTTTGAGATAATTACTCCCTGGAGTACCTTAATCTTTATAAAAGTTTCTTCTTTTTTTTCTTTTTTTCTCTTTTTTTTTCAATTGTCCTTTTCTCCTTTTAATTTAATAAACTCTCCCTGTAAGTGCGATTCGTTGCATGTCACTCAGATTGTGGAAAGTGTACGAAAAATACCAACAGGCCAAAATATTCACAAGCTATCTCTTTTGTGATGGCTGGGTATTTCAATGTCATTTCTCCATCATTATTCTAAGTTGAGCTCAGCAGAATTCTCCAACGAGCAATTCCATTGAAACGCGGTTATTGAATATGTTCGCCCCAAGTACTAGCTCAGTCCGCACTACCTTGTTTAGGAATGTGTTGAAAGTGTGAAGGAAAAAAAAAAAACAAAGACACACTGAAGACTGTGGGGAGGGGGGTGGTAAAACTGCTATGATATGGAACAACGAAGTTAATTAAGCTTCCCTAATCACTAAGGAAGTATTGACTATCGCTTCTATTGTTCCCCAACCCTCTATTTTCTTTATGCTCAAGCACGAAACCACTTTTCCACTCGATTTGAAGTGAATGAGAATTCCGGTAATGAACTTATGTAAACTCGAGAGCACGACCCGTCAAAATTTAAAGGAGAAGTGTTTTTATAACGATGATTAATTATTTCTCTATACAATCGACCAGTTCTGCGGCATTTGATCAGGTGCCACCGGTGTGCACTCAGACCCTTTCAGAAGCTAACATAATTTATGTCAGCATTGTCGCTTGGAATTGCTTGAATGTACATCACATATTGATCATGATCATTATTATCGTTTTTTTTTGATAGCCTATGGTAAATGGATCAATATAAACTTTAATCTGGATTTTATTGTCAACGCGTAGGGTAAATAGCAGGCGCAGCTGAACACAAAAAAAAATATTGGGGGGGGGGGGGCTGAGTGATGACAGGCCTATCTAAGCAGAGCGCCACCATCGAATGGCGAGAATCTAACAAGAAAATGTTCGATTTTACAAGCCCCTTCCCCGTTCCAACCCCACCCAGATGGCCGAAAATGGCACTTACCGGTTGTTCTACGGTTGTTGTGTTGTTGTTTGTAAAGGGGCCTAAATATACAAAGTAGTCTTAGCTCTTTTGATGCCATACACTTCCTCCACTTTGAGTCAATTAATTATGATTTTGTGGATTTCGTACTGAATTCATGTATAGCTTATAAGTTTAAAGAACTGCACATACTTCTTGCAGTCTGCATATAGTCATGCATGCTTTATGTTGTTTCTCTCCTCTAATTTATGTTGACGTTAATTGAAGAAAATAGAGTAAAAACTCCTCTCTCTTTATTTATATGTTGGGAATTTCTGGTGAAATCGTGTTGAGGAATTCTCATTTGGGGGTTTCACTTGGAATACAAAGAGCCATATATATATATATGGCTACATACGGCTTTTGGAATACTGTAAGAAATGCATAAACTCCCCATTAAAAAAAAAAGAAACCACATATTGTAGAATGAATGGCAGGCTTTCATCCAACCATAAGCTTTCCCGTCTGTTCGTTCAATTCCGCGTTTATTTTTAATTGTTTTATTGTGTTTCCTTTGTTTGATTGGTTATTTTGTTTTTGTTTTTCGGTTCCACGTTCTTTGTTATGTTTTGGAGGATCTTGGGGAAGATAAGCCTTGGCTAAACAAATCACTTTCTTCACATAAATTTGACATAAAAACAAATAAAAAAATCTAGTGACGTCAACTTCACATTTAGCAATTTTTCTCTTTTGATCTTACTCAGACAATTCACGATCCTTCCCCCCACCCCTTTTTTTTCCCCACCGCGTTGATATTGATAGTTAGATTAGTTTACATTAAGTTTTCACCTTTACTGGTAAAATTAGGCTAGTCAGCAGAAAAGTCCTCCTCCAACAAACTTCCAACACAGATGTTGAGCGTAAACTGAAGGCGACATAGATATCACAGATCAATGTACAGTACATGAGCTTTGTTAGCAGTTGACTGAGTCTAATTATTCTGATGAGAAAGATATTACTGAGATCGAAACATCAGCTGCAATTTACTTTTGGATAATCGTCTACTCTTGCTTTTTTTGTGGATGAGTTGTTTGCCTACACTTTTGTTCTCTTTTATGGTCCCTCTTTGTTACCCTCAAGGAAGATAGCCAGTGGCTTTACAAGTAGGCTATAATCATCAAGACTTAACCGGTATTTGAGTACCGCCCCCTTCTTTCTCGTATTAAACACACAATACGTCTCTCCAAACCGAGCTGGTTAGTAGAATTAAGCCAGTTCTGTTGTTCAGATCCAAATGCTCAGTGTATTACCTATAGATCAATCAGTATCCTATAGTGTTATCTATTTGAAGCAGACCTTTTCAAACAGGTAATAAACTCTCTAGATCGCCCTTTGTTTGCAGACTCGTCCTATAACAACTCTCGATTCCCGGACTTCGAGCTAAATCGACAAAAGCAAGCAACCCGTCAGCGAAAGTCAATATTTGAATTGGGGAAATACGGAGGCCCCCCAAGTAAACGGCTAGAGATAGGCCCCCAAGTAAACAAGGAAAATAATTACGTTGGTCACCCACTTAGTCTTCAGTAACGATTTTAGGTATGCCGAAACCAAGAAGTTGGAACAAAGTACCATTTTAAAAAAAGTTTTCTGAGATAAGTTAACAAATTCCTACCTAGAAATTGGCACAGACTGAAAGGGTATCTTACCATGTTACGATCATTTTCTTGCACATTCGTTTGTTGATACCTTATTTTGCTGTCTGATGGCTGCAGACTACAATAAAAAATAAGTGCACGCCAATGTTTTATTTGCTAAATGAGATTTGCATATTCATAAGTTTACTCACTACCAACAGTTGCAGAGTGACTCACTTGGAAAACCCTCTTTCAAGTGATCGTATATATGTTTACACGCACACTGCCGCCCACAGGAGTTGGAAAACCATTGACCCGGAGTTAACGCGTTACTGGAAGCTTCAAAACCAGGCTGGCATGCAAACCTCAGTCGCGAGCAGACAATGTCATTGTGATAGCAATAGTGGTGGTACATGCATGCAGCTGTTGCTCATGCACGAAAATTAAACGGAGGAGAATTCAGTTCGGATGGTATTAGGAATTACATACACCCCGTCCCGTGAAATCACTAAGGGTATTTTACCAGTTGGTAACTTGGGATTTACTGTATTTGTAAGACGTAGCATGCCATTACTGTGAAATTTAACTGCAACTGTGAACTTATAAAGGAGTTTGATTTATTGTTCCGGTACTTCTCATTTTCGATGTAAGTTCATAAAGCTAAACTTTGATAACATTCACCATTGCCATTGGATCATACGCCGGAGTTTTGTATTATGAAATTTCAAATTCTTTTTGACTGTTGATCGCTGGAGACTTTTAGTGCCGGATTTCATATTTAAATTGAAAGTTCTTGATTTTTATTCGGATTTTTATAAGGTAAGTTTATCATTGATCTGTAAAGGTAGGCTGTAAAACAAGTTTGAAAATAATATATCTTAGTTCTTACATGGTAAGATAGGAGTCTTTTTCTTATAGAATATGATGTTATAAAGTAGTAATTGAAAAGGGTGACTTGAAGAAAGCTGTTTAACTTTCTTTCATGTTTAGTTTGTCCCTTCCTTTTCAATTCCTGGTATTTTATCTGTTGTTGTTAGATATTTTAAAGAGTCTTTGTATCGCCTATCAGTCATTCAGACTGTAAGTCTGAAGTAACGATATTAAAGGTAGGACATGTGACTTGTGAGTGACAAGTACGTGACACTTGTGACTCTGGGACTCAGGATGGAACTCAGGATCATAGCGGCCTGCAATTATTGGATATTTGACGATGTTGAACTATATTTTCACCAAAACTAAACTATTTGACCGAGTAGGCCGCTGTCTAATCTTCGGGCTTTGTATGTTAGTTGCCGTCTTCATCCACTGTCCGACATAAAAAGACATGTAACTGGTTATGAACTTGAAATCAAGATCGTGTACCTTTTCATTAGCCTACCGTATGAGACTACCGTCGTCTCGTGTTGTCACAGTAATTGCATTGGACGAACATGCTTAGCTTAAATTAAAATGTTAATAAGAATACATTACAGAGCCATCTGCTCTATGTCCCACAATATACATTTCCCATCGTCGAAGTTTCTGTAGCGACATATCTTTAATTAGGGTATACCTTTAATTATTAATGTGCATTCATTAACATCATTCATTTACAGCAAAAACTTTGTTAATTGTGTTTGATGGAATCAATGAAAGAGAACAACTTTATTCGTTTTGAAAAGCTTTGCGCATTGCAAACTCTTCTCACTAAATGCTGGTATAACTTACGTAGTCCTATAAGTTGTTCACTCTTAATTTACGTTGATCCGAGATAGTATAGCCTGGCAGTATATGCATAGGTAAACCTGTGTACACAACAAGAACTGAAAGCGGCGGGGAAAGTAATTTGACGAGGACATCCTGTCTGCCAGCTCGATTCCCAGCAGGTGAAGCGAGACCTAATTATATGTGTACAGCATCATGTGAACAAAATAGACTCCAAACTCAGGAAGAGAAATTAGTCAGCCGAGAACTCTCACAGCCTCAGATCAATAATTCTCTTTGGTAAATACCTTCTTTCAGTATTCATGTACTTTCGACGAATAATTGAAATCAATAACTAACGAAGTTTCCCCGTACAGCCTCGGTAGTCCATAGACCATAGCAGGCATCGACGGCAGTGTCTTTACCATTGATCTGTGCTAACCTTTTAAAAGTTAGACCTATTAAAGTATAGATCTACAAAATATTAGAGATTTCAAAAGTATTTAGGATTGGAAATCGTATTTACTAATGTCGGTGTATTGATTCAAAGATGAAGAAATGTGCATTGCACATAATAATATACTCCTTTGTTAAGCATGTCATTGCCATCTCCCCAACGTCGAATATTTGTTTCATTTTCAATACAATTGCTGCTTAATAATTTCTTGTAGTAAATAAATTGACAAAGACGATCTTGGATAATGTTTGGAAAAGAGTTCCGAAGACTACAAACCTCTGTACACGATTATTCATTGCTTTCGTCACCTTAAATTACTTCTAGAGCTGAATTTCCCCATTTTCTTTGATCCCAACTGCGTGCAGGCTTTCACAATTTCTCCTATTTACGCCTCACTCACTGAGTCCGCCCTCCAGATCTCAACTCGAGGTTCTTCTTAGGTTATTCGAAATGAAGGGGCTTTATGTGGACCAAAAAGTGGATCCCAAAAGTGACTTAGTTCACCACCTCACACCCACTCTCCCCCAATAGGCCTACTAACACAAATTTAAATTCTTGCTGTCTTTGGTACATCAGGAGTCCTTACCGGCGAAAGGAAAACATTGAAGTTACAACGACGAAAACCTGTCAAGAACCCTAAACATATAAAACAATAACCGAAGGCGTATTCAAAAGTAATTGCAACTAATACAGAAAAGATTGTCACAAGTAGCAATCATGTGCGCTATATCATATTCGCCAGCTTGCATATAACCAAACCAAAGCCCAGAGTAGTTCGAAGTTTGCCCCTTTCATCTTATCTTCCAAACTGTTTCAATCACACAACTTAGAAAAAAATACTGTGTTATTATGCTCTCGAATACCTGAAACAGATATCTGAGGTTATATGGTCGATGGAGTCATTTAAGTGGAGGTAGGCCTTCACTTGTTACTGTTTAGATGGTATTCTCTAAATGACCTCCCAAAACGATGCATATGGGTCCAATTAAAATGGTCAATTTTTCAGTTGCCAAACTTCGAACAGGTGCACAGTCAAATCACACTCATATTCAATCAACCAGTCATGCTACTTTTTTTGCATTCGTTCTTTTCTATTTTAACTTTGGAATATATACCGTATATATATATATATATATATATATATATATATATATATATATATATTATATATATATATATACGGTATGTAAGGCTTTTGTGGTAGAGATAGTGCTCAAAGATGAAGTTAACTTGTCATGTTTGAATTACATTATTAATAGCTTAAAGGTAGGTTACTGCTGTTTCAGATATTAAAATGTTTTGTGATAATGAACCACATAAAATTTTGCAGGGTGTCTCGAGCTTATCAATTTTATCGCTTGTTCCATGAACTTCTCTCGTGCATGTTGATGCATCTTGTATGACCACTTTTCATACTCGGGGTGCTTACATGCTCCCTTCCACAAACTGGCTAAAACGAAAAGATTTGTGATGATATTTTCATTGATGGGAGTAACTTTTTACGTTATCGGTGTCACTGAGAATGTGTACTTGCATTTTTAGTTTTTAATAACCAGTGAGATGATTCATAGATGTTGAATTTTGCCGAATGTTTAAGATGGACTGACTATAGGCGTATTTAAATGTAGGCCCATGGGTTCGGTGAAGGCATGGCGCGGCGTTTGCTTTTGAAGTTTTGAGGAGTTGTCTCTCGAGGTTTGCAAGGAACGCCGATTTGTCTTACATGTAACGACGTTTTTAATTTATATCACTCGTGGGTATTTGGTGTGGAGAGAAACATTGCACGACTATAACTGAAAACATTAACTAACTGTCGTCACAAGTGCAAAAAGTTTTAACCGTCTGGGTCGGTAGGTATTTCAGTCTTTGTTTTTAAGATGGTAACATCTTAGTATTTATTTTAGAAAAAAACAACTGTGGGACAATAGACGATTGAGAGTAAATAGAAACAGTCCATCGGGTAGAGACGGTGTCATTGCTATGGCAACTACATGTGACTTCGCTATACCGTTCATTCTGAGCATTCACGCTGAATACGCAGTCATGCCATGCACAATACGTGGTAATAATCACTTTGCCGTGAATAAAGCCTTCAAGGACAGAAGGAGAACCACACATTCAATGTCACATATGAATCACTTCAGCTGTTGACTTGTTATCCAGTCGTTCTAATAATGAGGGATAAGTCTGATTAATAAATCATAGCCATGGCGGCTTAACTTATTTCCAAAATATGCAGGACAAAATAAATTTCTGGTTAAATAAGCTTCATATCAATTTTATATTACGAGGTAGAAGACAAACTCTGACATTTACTTCACAGGAGTTTTGAAACTCGTATCTCATGTCAAGTCAACGTGGTTTCTGGCCTCACCAGTATTCTTGTTCTACAGAAAACAAAACCAGACCACGGTAGTAAAGTCTCAGCCACTACACTGTAGCCATGTTGTCATTCTTGAATGGATAAAAGTGGTTTATTACGTAGACTGGCATGATATGTTATTTTCAGAAACTGCATGCATATAGGCTACTGTAACCGTAAAACGTGGTTTTGTATTTAGTGCTGAGAAAATCTCAAAGGTCGTTTGCCTTGTATTGTATAAACAGTTTTGATTTTATCTGCGTAGTGATTCGATTTTGGTTTGCACTCTGTGTGTGTTGTATTTAACATTCCACACACACACACACGCACACACACACACAAAATATGAAATTACAGGATGTGATCATCAACGTGTGGTATTATTTTATGCACACATAGTGGCGCTAACAAGACGAAGAGCAGCGTCTGTGGTTGGTGAGATGTGCCATCCCCCACCCGACGCCCTCACCAGTGTAACCAAATTTTCTATCAGAATGTATCATAGACTCTTTCAAATCAATGTTTGGCAAAGTTTGGGGGTATACAAGATAGCGATTGTAATCATACTTGTCATTACTGAGGCTTCCTTACGCGATTTCAGTCGAGTAAAGCCTCCGAAGCTCGCCACTTGAGTAAAAAAAAGAGCCTACATTGAAGAATATTGTACACAATTGCTTCCTATAAACAGAGTGCATAGGCAGCTAGCCTACTGTATATGGCCTCATAGTCCATTATTTTCTTCGTTATGAAGTCTTTGCTTTGTGTTTGTGTTGCTATCGCTGTAAAGAGCTTAAAACGTCAACTCACTGTAGCAAATTCATTAGCGTAGTAATTAGTTTCGTCAATCAATTTTAATGCAAATGAGGCTACTTTAATGCATGGGCAATGCTGCTGTTCTGTATTTCTGCATGCAATAACTACAATAACGGATTCCCAGAACACCAAACTCATTTTATTGATTTTGGAAGGACACTTTCCAGTTGTTAACAATGACTTTTAATTTCCGTTGAACAACACCGACCGAGGGACTTTAATTAGAAATATAAACAAATTATATGCGCGGCATATAATGCAGGTTCATTACACTGGGCGAAAGGTTACATTTCTTTCATCAGAATATTTGTTAAGCAAGCCACAGATTGTGGTTTTTCCATTTTGTGGGTGGGGGTGTAGTTTGATTGCAGTTTTCTTTTTGTGTTGATATAAACCGTGCTTAGGCTATAATTATTGGATTGTTGCAGTTGCTAATGGTATTTACCACTAGCATGTTCAAGTAATAACCACAGACGGCCTGGCTGCCATTGTCGTTCCATTTAAAAGCGTTATCAGAAAGTGATAGTATTGATTACAAAAGGTGGCTGTACCGTAAAGTACAACATAATACCGATGTCGATAGGCCTACAACAGTGAGAGAATCCAAGAGCGCTTTCCTGCACTGTCAACATACATACATTTAGGCCTAGGACCTATACGGTAGCCGAGATGATACTCTTTTGGAGCCAATATTTTTAAGAGTGACCGTTCTTTGAAAGAAGTAAGTTGAACCTCCATTTGAGGGGTGACGTCATGATTCGACAGATGGCGTGGTACTGCATAAACCATCACGAATATACAGATTGAACTTCAATTTAATGAAAGTGATCATATCGCACTTGTAATTGCAGTCATATTTGAGCACATATATTACGCGAGTCATTTTTTCTTAAAGTGTACTCCACTCATGAGTTTTGTTCCTGAGTGTACAAAGCGAAGTTAAACCTCTTTTGTACTTGATCCATTTTTTCATACTGGATTTATACTCATACGTGTACCCTAGGTTTTTGAACTTGTATCATTGCCAATCTTGGATAAGAAAGAAAAAAAAAAACATTTGGATGGACCAGGTTGCTGATTCATATGTCGGTTCGGACAATGATTATGGTTTTGTCAATTAAAAGTTGAATGTACTTCAGTGACGTCATACAGTGGTTTGGAGACATCAATTCGTGTTGTATTCGTGCTTCCAACTCACCGCATATTGAGTACATTCCAGGAATGTGAAGATGAACAGTAACCTGTTTCGTTGGTTTGACCGATATTAAAAAAGTCAATTTCTGTGTTGAACAAATGACTATGCTTCCGACATGCACCCAGCAGAGCAATACTGGGGAAATGAACAACATAACGTCATTATGTGTCCCACTGAGTAGTCTTTTTAGAGGCTTACTTGAGTGGAAATAAATATCGCCTCGTTATGTTGTTAGAAACCGGGGTTCCTTCCTTGCACTTGACATAATATCCGCAACACTTACAGAAAATAAAAGACGAGTATTTAAACTGAAAGTTCGTCAAAATTAAAGGAGCACATAGCAACTTCTCCGTCTATAAGGACAATGAATAACCATTGGTTATAGCTTGAATATTTGTTATTAACTGAGAAATTTCAGACATGAGATCCCTATTTCAAGGCTGGTTACATGCACGTCATGCGGCTAAGAAGTGCCAGGGGAGGGGAGGGGGGTTGTAAAGTCAAAACTTTCCCTCTTCTATCGCTGGTCACGCTCATCCCACCCCCTTTCCATCATTTTTTTCGTTCCCCCCCCCCCCCCCCCCTTATCCACTGTATATAGCTATGTTATGTGAACTCATTGTCAATCTTAATCTTCTTCGGGTTTGTTCCCTTCAGTGACATCCAGTGAATTTCCATGCACACTCAGAGACTCGGATGAAACATTTCAAAGAACATATGTGTATAGGCTATAGGATGGCAGAACAAACACTTTCTTTTCTGTACGTAGCCGATATTCCCTTTCCACTCAGACTTTCCCTGGCCGGGTTGTCTTAACTCAATCTTTTCATGGTCCCTTGGAGGGCCTTTACACTTTCCTGTGAGTTCATGCGTCTGAAGTTTCGAGCAATGATGCATAATAACTTGGCAATCCACTGAGTAAATCCCATACAATAGATATGTACCAAAGGCTGTTGGCAGAACTCTTTCTGTGGTTACATGAAACATTCTCAGTGACATAATTAACATCCGCTCTCTTACGGAAATATCGGATTTTACGGTTTAATAGAAAGTGGCTAATATGGTAAAAGTACATTTGTTGGGTCATTTGATGAGGTCGCTTCAAAGATTCCCTCTATTTTTCTCATGCTACCTGTGCTACCAAAAGTCGATATCGCCGATTCAGCATGTATTGTGAGTAAGTTACGACTTCTTGAGTCCTTATCAACTTTTCGTAACTGGGTTCATCTCTTCTACGGGATCCACCGGAAGTCGGCCACCCCGACGTAACGGACGAGTTTTTTTTCTCTCTTTCTGTTTATCGCTACGAAAAAAACTCAAGTCCTCAGGCTTTGGAAACAAATTCCTTCAACTCCGTAGAAATTGCAAACTTCATTTACATAGTTCTAAAGTGATTGACTGAATCATGCCGTTTAATATTAAGAGAAAGACTGCTACAATGGGATATACAGAGACCATCCTCGTATACCATCTGTACGTGCACACTGCAGCTGCACAGCGACAACCCACTATCGACGACTATTTGAGCTATTGATCACCACCTACCTCAGGAATTATCTGTCAATGGCCGTTAATGCTTAATGAAGCTCTAACCTTGCCAGCAGGTGTTGGCATGTACCTTTTTAACGTACATAACCGAAACACCTGCAAACGATTCGAGATTTGTCTCATCTAAGATCAAGGACTCTGTATTGATGAGTCTTTCTTAACGTCTGATGATTGGCGATTGGTTCGGGAGACTAGAGCATGAATATTTATAGCCAAAGTAAAAGAAGTATTGAGTAATTTTAGTGCTAGAAGTGTAGGCCTAATTGATAACGCATACATGAATTTTAATAGCTTACAATCTGTACGCAGATGATAAGGATGTTAAGCTATCGTCTGCAGGCTTTTCGGGGCGTTAGCCACGTAAGAGCTTCAGTCACAGAGGCGCTACGCAGACAAGAAGAAGGCGGGTGTGTGAGGTACTCCTCCCGGCCCCAAAAATGTCGAGATAGGCCTACTGTGAAGTTTTAACAAAAAGTGTGCAAATTCATATTGAATTACAGGTTATAAGATGTATTCAGAGTGTCCGCTTGAACATTTTGAACTGTTTGGTTTGTTCCTTTTGAGATATTAACCACCCACTAAAGAAAAAAAGAAGAAAAAAGTGTAAGAGGGTTGCACCGGTCCTCCTTGAGCAAACCTAGACTATAGGGCACCAACGTGTTTTAGGCAACATCCTATGGTTACTATCGCTGTTAAGGCTATGATTTGAAGCGTCGCTAATCTGATAATACCTTTTCTGTTTTCGTTTAGGTTTGCTCAGTGTTGTAGACGTGCAGTGATACAATGAGCTGATTCAACTCCAAGCGAATAACTTCCGTAATTTTATCATCAAGTCACTGTTTATTTTTAAACTTGTGACGACAATTTTGACCCGTGTCCTTCCTTAGCTGTTATGTGATGCCTCTGGTCAAATTCATACATAGCTAATAAAAAACATCCCATTACAGAGTAATATTTCCAATGCTTGAAAAAGGCGGAAAACTTGGATATTATTGAGTTCTCTTCTGCAATTTGCACCGGGAACGAGGTCAAAATCACTGTTCAAAGATTACATGCAGGCCTATCTCCTCGTGTATGCAGACCAGATGTTACTGCAAAGGCTGGTAACTACATTGTCTGAACAAGAACCAAGGTCAAACCGTTTGTCAAACACTTTCATGTCCTTCATGGAAGTTATTTTACGCAAATATTTGTTTTTAATGGCCAAGTAAATACTAATGTACAAGCCCAGTTCCCGTTTGAGTGAATTTGGTAGATCAAGCATGGATGACGGGTGTTTCATAACTTGATCCAGAGCGGCGTCTGCAGCAGAGTGAGCGTGGTGCATGCGCATGCAAGAGTGAAAAGGGCACGCACTGTATACGTAGTCTCACGCTAACATACGGTTCCTGGGAGCTCTCGCAAAATATGAGACAATTTTAAAACAGACAACAAGTTGAACTGGGGCCATTTCAAGTCGTACCCCATTTACCGGATATGTTCCGCAAAATGTGTTGATTAAGACATTTTCTTAACATATTTTCATCTCCCTCTGTGATCTGCTGTTGTCATCTGACAATTGGTTGTTTGTCAGTTTATGCTTTGTGGGAAGTTCTGGTGGCGGCCTGGGTTTCGATAAAGTCAGTCAACAACCACAGTGGGGGAAAATTTCCTGCAGATAACAGTGAAGACCCACTATTGTCTTTTCAATTGAAGCATGTGCACTGAAAACTGCCCAGCTGTAGCTAGGCCTCACAAGTGGAGACATATTGTAAGTATAGTTGTATCATCTGTCATATTTTCAGAAAGAAAAAAATGAGGGAGTTGTCAAATTAGCAGGAAGCTGTGTTCAATGCTACCACCATGCAACGTTGTCTGAAGGCCATATACGCATCAGGTAAAGCGTACAAGGCGGAAGCTCCTGGAAGTTGAGTTTGTAAATAGACGCCAGCTTAGTTGGCGGGGTTAATCACAACAGGATTCAAACAGGTTTAATCACAACAAACCGCAAGTTCAGTGAACTTTAAAAAATGTGTCAGTCACTAGTTTATTGAATGATCTAACGGACAATGGCTGTAAAAGACTTGCAGTATGGATTCCCCGCTGAGTTCACCTTTTGTATAGGCTTACTTATTCATCATGTAGGCACGCGCCAGTCTAAACTACTATTGAGATATATTTATGATTCCCCGCTAAGATAAACGATGTTTAAACCGCCCTTTTATTTTTGAAGACCTACCCAAAAGCACCACAAACTTCCCACTTTTCCTAATGCCTTCGATTTTCAAGAAGCGTCCAAAATTGCAGAAGAAGCGCAGACTTATCGAAAAATGTGATCCGATCCGTTTCATTTCATTTATTTTTTTAACAGTTAAAATTGAGATACGTGCTGCTTACACATATAACAAACAAACGAAACAAGCCTGTCGTCGCGCTTTCGTCCCAGTAGAACATATAAGAAACTGAATTAGCAACAGGAAAGCTATTAGGATTTGTTTCGTTTCTGCAATGTCAGTTGTTTTCTTTCACATTCCATGATATCTCATTGCTCAGACCATTGAGCATATATTTCATATAGCTTGAGTCTGCTGTCGTAGAGAAGAAAGACATTTCTTATGCTGTTATTATTCTTATAATAATTAGAATAATTCCCTATATTTCTTATTCTGATTCATATACGAGTAAAATTTACCCACCCACTACCTCTAATGAAAGCAAAGGCGTACTGGAACATTTTGTTGAAGGGATGGGGGGGATGGGGTGGGAGGAGAGGGGTGGAAGTAACTGCCGGAAAGGGTCTAAATTCCAACTCTGTAATAACAGATGAGCAAACAGGTAATTGTCACACCTGATATTACTTTCACGTTTGAGTGAGCTTTAAGAGTGAGTGCTTATCTTCCTATGATAGAATATTTATATATTGGGCAAAGTGCATGACCATATGTATCTGAAGAAATGTTCCAAAGTTGGCCAACAACGGTAAAATTTTCAACCTTGGATTTCCCCTTTACTGTTTGCCTATGAACTGTTGGCAACGATAATCACAACTTGACCTTGTTTTCTTCATGTTGCAGACGACAGCCATCAATCAGGAAACTTTGATTTGACAGCAGAAGAGTCGTCAGGCGCTCGATCGTAGGCGCGCGCAGCATAGCCAAGCCTACTGTACTCCTGCACCATCGTCTGTCGGTATGGCGGTTTCAGCACATCGTTGCTTACGTTTTGTTCTGTTTGGGATTATATTTTGCATTCTGCCATCAAGTGCAGCAGGCGTCGGATCAACTGGTAAGGAATTTTGTATATTTTTTTTATATTTTTCTTACAAAGAGCAGTTGCCAAAGCTGTTACTTCTATTAGCTCCTGGCGAATGATACGTAGGCTACAGGGTTAACCTAACATTGAAAACTATCACAGGCAACAGGTGCCTTCAATCCACAAAAAACGCCCATTAGAGTTACCATATTTCTGTAAGCTGAAAGTGGAACGTAACTTTAGAAGACTGATCTGGGGATAGGTAACTGCAAAAATGTAAAATTTGGTACTGCCTAGAAACCAGATTTTAGATTTCATTGCCAATATTTGTAAAATCTCAGACGGTCAGAGATGTAAAAGTGGCTGCTAAGTTGGTTGGCACCACTCCACAAACCAGTCTTCAGACTGGTCATAAAATTAATGCTTGGAAATTCAAGTGTTAAATTTGCTATGCAGATGGATCTTTACGGGGCACAAAAAGACAAAATAACAGATAGCTTAGTTTTTGAGAAAATCAGAACAATTTGGCCGCCGTGGAAACACTTTTCCGTTCAAAAACGGGACAATGCTGATTAATAGGGGACAGATGGTAACCCTACATGATAATAATGCCAAGTTAAGTAACAGTTAAAAGTAGGTCCAAATTAGTTGAGCCTAACAAAAGCATAGGCCTTTGTCATGGGTACATTTAATTTTTGCAACATGTAGGCATATGGTGAGACTAGCACCTGCAATAGCTGCCTATTGTAATATGCCTGAGTTGCTTATTAAAAGCAGTTTATTGTTCACACAATTTGCACTCTCTCAGTTACCGCCTTGATAGATTTTTATGTGTGTACAGTTTGTGTACTAAAGGCTATATACCTAGTTGCTAGTATGGTTTTATTTTGTGACGTAATACCATAAAAGCAGGACATTGCCCATGACTTGAAATGAACTAATATATGATCATTAACTAGATGATATTAAAGGCAGAACAGCACCGGACAACACAAGCTAATTTTAGATCAGGGTAAGCAAAATTGGTTCAGCTGTTTGATTGACAGCAAATTCAAAAGATGCAGAGTAACTAGGAGCCCATTGTTTGATTGTACATGACAGGGGTTTTTGACAGGCTGTGGTAGGTATAAGAAGTCAATCAATTGGACAATTGGAACTGTTCAGGGTGATCACTATCGTTAAGCTCAATAAACTTGCAAGTTCCAGTTTGTACACTCTAACCAGACTAAAATGTTGGGTACACTTGATGTTATAGTATTTATCATTTTCCTCAAGTGCAAATAAGTTAAGTGGTTATCCAAATTTTTGTAAAAATTGCTCAAACTCCAATATGTACAGGTCTTCAGAGAAATTTAGTGAACTGCCCATGGTTATGGTTGCTGCAGCAATTGTAAAATAAATGTTTTCTTAATCCCAAATGTTATAAAATATAATTTGTATTTCACCAAGGGACTCTGGTTCTCCAACTTCTTTTTCTTATAATATCTACCCTTTCATTATATAAATATATTCCAAGATTGCAATCAATACAACAATTAGGCCTACAGTAGCAGAGCACCTTGATTTTGGTGGCTTCGTCTTGATCAACTATACAGTACCTGTTTGGAAAACTGTGTCCAGAGGGATTAACAGAAGACACCCTTTCATATTCACACTGTTTAAGACAAAAAATGATTGAACTCTGCTTGACCTGCTATCCAGTCATTGACCACTTGTTTGCATTTAAATGTTTACTCTGGCTTTATCAATGCCACATGTATAGTTCCAGACACTGAATTCATTTAATACTTTTACTTTTGTAGATCAAAGTTCTGGTGCCTGTGCTAGTCAACCATGTGAAAATGGTGGAACATGCTTTGAATTTAATTCTGCTTTCATCTGCCAATGCTCAGCTGATTTCAAAGGACTGAGGTGTGAGAGCAATGCTTCAATATCAGGTAACTACTGAGTGAACTTATGAAACAAAAGGTGATTGCATGTCAAAGTTGAACTTAATTATTCAATGATGACTTGGTGGTGGGCATGTTGTACATGACTCAGGGACTGCAAATTATCTTTGTCATACAGGCAATGTATTATTAATTTAACAGAAAGCATGAACACAATATAGAAACAATCTACTACTCTGAACAAAACAAGATGTAAAAGATGTGACACCATTTGACATTGAAAACCATTTGAATATCTGTGAGATAATAAAAACAAAGCAAGTTATATTACACACACAATTCATTACATGTGATATAGTTGCAGTGACATATTGTTTGCTAAAAACACTTGTATCACAAATCAAACTTAGAAGAGTTTTGTGTGCCATGTAACGCCATTACATCAATATAATTTAGAACAAATAATAAATGTCAAATGGTGCCTCATAGTAACAGTGCCATGGCTTAGAGTAAATGTCAGGGTTTGTTTTGAAGTAAGTAAATTGGAGTTACAATCAAGGATAGAAAATTTCTTTGTTCATGTAATGAAAATTAATACTGCTAATTTTACCAGCGATCTCTGATGAGTTGTTTCATTGTCAAAATGGGTTTTGTGAATTTATGTGTGATGCCGTCTCCATCTTCTCTTATTTACCTGTGTGTTCATCAAATGCTTCGTTACTGGTTAGGTTTCAGTGCGTAATATCATTTTGCTTTAACTTAAATTGATTTAAGACTACATTGCAGACTGACTATGGTCATTACTTTGACATGCGCATTGTTTTCGTTCTAATTGTAAAGAGTGGGTTTCTAATTTGCAAACTGAAGCATGGCACATGGTGAAGAATTGATTAAACCTAGTGTGAATGTTTGAAGAGAAATCCATCTGATATTTGACACCTTGAGATCTCCATTGGAATGACAATGGAATGGACAGTCACTTAGTGATTTTCATGCAGAACACAAGCCTTACTGAATTTTGACATTGGAAGTCTTCTGAAATATTTGTATCTGATTGATGTAGCCATAATCTGTGAAAAGTAAAGTTAAAATATTGAGACTAAAATTTGTTTACAAATTATTCTCTTGTGTATACTGTACATACAAGGTACTGTACCTTAAAGGGACTCTTTGTTGATATCAATAAATTTGAGACTTGAGAGGATTTTGAAGGGTACAAACACATGGCAAGGAAAACAATTAGCATCATTATTCAAGCTTTACATCCAACAGTAGTGAAATCTCAATTTTTTTCAAATTTTTTACCCTTACTTGTACTGGCTGTGTGCATATGAATGAGTACTAATGTGAAAAGTTGACTGTCTGGTCACAAATTTTCAAAAACCAAACTGAATTATTAATTACTCTCTCATGTTGTATATATCACTTGGGATCTTCTTTGTTTGGGCATTTGTCATAAGTATGTGAAGGAAACTTGACAGGTTTAGGAAAATTCAGTTAATTTTACAAAAAAAGTCAATAAGCCTCTTTAAGTACAATTACATTATCCCATTTTGAATACTCACTCATTTCATCATAGACCATGGCATTAAGCTGACTATTGATACAAGTTCTTATGGCTGCACCACCAATTTCCTTCTCATCCCCCTCTACCCCCCCCTTACAAAAAAAAAGACAAAGGAGAAAAATCATTATCGTGTAGTTTATTTTGCCATTCAGAGTTACAGATATGTTAATGATTATATACCTTTAATCAGGAATACAAACTTACAGTGCTCACTCGATAACTGAACATTTGTTGAAGTATATCACCAATGGCAACCTTCAGGATAGATGAAATAGACTGCCATGGTAACCAAAACCAATTACATTTGTAGGTCTGCTGTTTCCCCATTATTTTCCAATTATCCACCCATTTGTTTGCATTCACCACTACTGTAACTGTGGTTATTTGCAGTATATTTCCTTACCACCCACAGCTACTGCTAATTTTTGAAATATTGTAAGAAAATTTTGAATATGGTAAAACAATGAGAATAAACTATCTGGCCAGCGCATGCATTGTCATGGCAAGTTGATTTTAAATACAGGATATTGCCACTTGAAATCAATTTTGTCAGTTTGTTAATTTAAATGGAGTTTCTGTAGGAGTATTTTAGGAGTAATGATGTCATACCCTTTTCTATATTCCTTAGTTTGTGACATTTATTAACAGTTGGTCATAGTAGTCATGGAAAACATAAAAACTCATTGAAGTTGACACTTTATTTTTGAGACTTACTGATATTATGTGTAACTCTATGGATCCCATGACATCTAGCCACATGTATGTATCCTTTCAACTTACATTTGTGGAATGTGATCTAGCCACAGTCAGGAACAAAAGTGTTGAAAAACACTGAGTGCTGTGTTACAGTTCTGAAGACAGTTGAGTTGGCCAAGTAAGTAACTCACCACCTCCCCCATTTGATGTTCTTGGACTTGAGAATTTCTCAAAAGCCTCTGAGTAACAACATTGCATGGGGAGGGGAGCCACAGGATATTACTTTAATGCAACTTGTGGGAGATTGTGAGGAATATGTTGTTAATATCATAATATGACTTAACAGTTGAAGCTTGTTGCTCTTGCTTAGAGGTGAGAAAGGTGATAGAATGTGGGTTCTGACTCTTTAATAGTACTTTTAAATTCTGAGAATCATGTTATCATTTTAAACATGTTTCTGGTTTCAGTTAGTGAGAAAAAAAACCTTATTGTATTTGTTGATGAAAAGTGAGAAGACCAATGGCTGGAGGGTGAGTTTATGGGGTATGCAAGTCCTGCAGATTTGCCAATTGAATTAAGTAGTGCAATTCCTTATCAACCTCATAAAATCTGCCAATCACATTAACTTTGATTGTTTAAAGTAATATTTAAAACTGACTCTCTATGAACTATTTTACAGTAGCCGATGCTTGCACAAGTAATCCATGTAGCAACGGGCTTTGCGTCAGCTCTGGTCCACAGCAGTACACCTGCATGTGTCCAGTCGGCTGGGAAGGAGAAAACTGCGACAGAGACGTAGATGAGTGCAAACTAGGAAACTATGACTGTGAACCTACCCAGACGTGCATCAACACAGATGGAAGATATTTTTGTGCAAGTGAGTCCTAGTTAAGACAAACTACATTTTATACACTTTCAAAACATCAAATGACCTGTTAAATGATTGGAATAAACTTTAAGGGTTCAGTGTGAACTTTTTTGGAAATATTTCCTGTGATTTTCACTTACCTGTCTTTCATAGCCAATGCCCTCTTGTTCTTACAGATCTGGTATGTACCTTCTATTTAACCACAGCAATGACTGCAGCCTGTTATCTTTTCTTGCATGTTCCAATTAATGTGCTTGTTTTGGGGGAAAATTGAATGTTTTTGCAGTTTGAACAAGTTCAAATGCCTAACATAAATAAGTGACCACTTTTTCTGTGTTTGTGTGCAAGGTCCAGCTGACATTTTGGAAAGACACATAGGAAAGAAGGTGGTACAATGAGGCAGAATTTCCTCTAGACATAGTGTAGGCCTTTGTGTACAGTGCATTTTAAAGTATTTCTCATTTTGTGAAGTTACTGACATTTGGAATTATATTTAAACTGTGGGCAAAGAAATACATCATTCATAAAATTTGATTGAGCAATAACATTTTGCATAATAACACCAATAAGTGAAGACTGTCATATTAAAATCTTTCACTGTGTAGACAAGACTGATAATGAATTTGCTAAGCAGTGTAACAATGGTAAGGTTTTAATTTTGTATTTATGTCCATACTGTGGAATTCTGTCAGTTTTATGTTGAACATAAACCTGTAGTTGCGTTGACATATCCCATACTGAACACTCTGTTGTGTACTGTAAAACAAGTGCCATGTGATCTATGGTTATAAAAGGGCTCATTGAGTTGATATTTTTAGTTTTTGACAAGTTTGAATGAAACAGTTACTTCTAATTAACTTCTTTGGTTGTGTATCTGTTCCAACGGTTTGAGAATGTGAGAAATTGTACTTCTTTTTTGAAAATGACTTGCATACGGATAAGTGTCTGTTCACAGAGTTGCAATAAGTGAATTTGATCATTACTTACCACATCATTGTTTTTTCAGCTGTGTGTCAGATGTTCAGAATCTCTTAGCTGGACCATTTGCCATCAATATATGAGTAAATGTACTACTCAACAGGTGTGGCGAAACGTCATGAATTTTGTTAACGAACTCAGGGAGCACCTTTAAATATTAGAGCAATGGATATTTTTTTTTGAATTCTTTCCTGAAGCCTTGCAATCAACAATGATATGAAGTTAAAAACATGGATAGCACTCCTGAGTCATTATCTTGAAATGTTTTGATGTGGACAATGTGCTCTTATGGAAGACTGTGGAATTCTCGTTGGGTCGTTGTAAGTCATGATAATCACAAAAGCAGGTCGTTCAAATGTCAAAATCGTTTAATTAAATTGCAAAACTATATCATGTACAGCTTTGCAACTAAAAATTATCTGCTGGTATGTTTTAGCGTATTAGCACTTATTCTAATAAAATGTCCAGCTTGTGATCGAAGAGTTACTGGTTTGAATTCCATATTATCTCAGCTATACAACTCCAATCAAATTGTGTTGGAAATATCTCTCTGTCATTGATTCAAAATGCATTATAGCATGCTATACTTTACTAGAAATGCTCAAAAAGACACAAATCCTGTAGGATTAAACAATCGGCAATCTTTATCAAGACACGGATAGCTTATACTCCGTTAGACAATGCGCCTGTTTACCTTTTTTATATTGTGTATCCCAAGTAATTTGATTTTTTTTTGTTTCCCTAGATCTGACGTGTCTAGACGAGACAAATCCATGTCAAAATGGTGGGCTGTGTCATCAACCGGCTGGTTCGTACCCACGATGCATTTGTGCCGAAGGTTTTGATGGATTGCACTGCGACACGGAAGTGGTCGGTGAGTAACATCTCCTCCATGATATCTCAGCAACTGAATTGTGCAACAACTTCAGACTATTAACATTACCTGCACTTGATGAGTAGATGATCTCGGTCATTGTTTATGATGGTCAAAGGTCAGCAAACGTCCCATTTTGTAAACATTGTAGACACAGTATCTCAAAGGAGGGTAAGGTGATTTCAGTTCAAAATTTGTATGTCGTTTATCCTTTGTTCGTCATATGTGATGGTGAGGAACCACAAATTCCTATGACTTTCTCTTTTTTTCACTTCGTTTGGAAATTTCTGTACACTTTGCACTTCATTTCTAAATTAAAGTATTGTTTGTTGTAGTAAAAAATGTAGGCAAGATGTAATACTAAAAGTGTAACACTTTCCTTCACAGATACCAGTTCTTCAGAGCCAGATGTTGGTGTATGTGATGTGGAGCGTTGTCACAACCAAGGAGAATGCATTCCATCCAACAAAAGTCCTTATGGATTTACCTGCAGATGTTTCAGTGGGTTTTCTGGTGCACTGTGTAATGTACCCCTTCACGGTAAGTACAAATTCCCAGCAATCTCACACACACACATGCTTTATTAGTCAAAAGCAATTGATTATGCCAGTCAATTTGCTTTGATAAACTTCCAAGAGGACTTGGCACACACAACTTAAAGTGGTACAAAACTGTATGGTTAATTTTACATACTTGGCCCATGTTTCTGTTTATTTCTTTAGCCAGAACGTGAAATGATATAACAATAAATTGATATATTAAGTATGGAATCCTGAGCAAGATTTTTCTGAAAAATCCTCACTGGGTAGGTCAGTGTCTGCATGCTTGCTCCAAATATTCATCGACAATGGACTAAAGGACTAAAACTGTTATTTAGTCAGTGTGAGCAACAGCAGTGTTGTTTGTTAAGTCTCTCTTGACAAAGAATATGACATGATGACTTGCCATTGGAAAACTTGAATATGAAATACGTTCTTTGATGTTTGATCATGTGACAAGCTGGCAGAAAAAAATTACTGATTTGGTTTCCACAGTGCAGTAGTAATGATTAGCACAGTAAAAATATTAATAGTAAAATCTGCTCTTCATTGATTTGCAATAACAAAGATTTGATTGGTGGTATCTTGATTGGTTGCTTTCAGTCATGGGTCCATTGTATTCTTGCAAGGTTTTTACGTCTCATCCAAACGAATAGTTTATTCCATTTGCTTTCTTCTCAGGTAATTGCTTTCTATAAATCTCCAATGCTGTCATGCTGGTTACATGCACATTTGCTCACTTTACGTAATTCAATTGCCTTGTGTGCTTCCTATCAATGTTTGGGAACAAGTTTGGACTCTGCTAGGTTATTTGACTCCAGAATTTTGGTGTAATAAAACCATGATAAACCTATACAATCTTGATGGCTTGTATATCTACATTCTATAGACCTACACACATCCCTGTGTGTATATGAGTTTCTTATCTCTAATGAAGTTTCAAAATAATATCTCAGTGAAATGAAGCATAGGGCAGCATGCATAATATTGGACCTGCAGGTGAACTGTATCGATTAGACAAAGGCTATTTTGTTTGGTGAAAGTGAAAGGTGGTGAAACTTTGATCTTTTTGGAAACTGATATCTGAAGAAAAGGAAGTAAGTTTCATAGGATGCATAAAGATAAACCAAATTGAGGATTAAAGAGGATATAGCACTGGATCAAAGAGGATCAATGTGTGCAAACAAGTAAAATGGATTGACTGAGATCTTTGGCAAGGTCAAATGTTTAGCACCTTTGAGTCAGCAAAAACAAACCACTCACTGGTCATGATAGGCTATCCTCTGACCTTGGGTATATCACCATGATGAACCAACTCCATGACTCTTTCAATGTGTGTATATGTCTGAACAGTCTGATTGATGAAAACTTTTTAAATATTGCTTCATCAGGACCACAATGCATTTATGCACTCTGTTTTTTTTTTCAGTTCTTCATAATTGCTTTGAATTGCTTTCAGCACAAGGAGAGAGGGGCAAGAACTAAATAAAAAAATGATCACTGAAATATATATAGGGTCATTCTCCAATACTGGTTAATGAAAGTGGGAGGTGTATCCATGAAATTAGAATTTATTGAGTTATCTCAACAGCAAACTCATCACTTTCTGTTTTGCATGAATAACTGAATCTGAAATAAATAGATAGTTGATTATAAATGGACTGAGATATTCCCCATACAGGTTTATACTCCTATACATGTGATGTATGTAACATGGTGTCCACTTAATACTTGGAACTGAATGTGTGAGGTTTTTTTTTGTAATTTGTATTTTATCATACCTTTGTCGATCTTCAGAATACCAATGAAAATGGAAAAAAGGGCATCAAATCACACTATATGTGGGCTCTGTTACTGTAAAACTTGGAATTTAGATTTATTAATTGAAAATTTGAATTTCTTAGTTTCAACTAAAACAGTAATTTACAGATTACTAGTTATTAATGTACTATTGAAGTAATTAAGTCAATGTTTTCCATTCATTGAAATTTCCATGTGCTTCTTATATATACTTTTGTTGATAAATTGTGATGTATGTAACTGCAGGACACCAAAAAGTTGAAACTCCCAATTTGTCAGATGAAGAGAATTTTGTGCACATTACTTATTCTATAGTTGCTGCATATGACAAAAGTGTCAACATAAAAATGAATTCTGTCCCGAACCAGCATTTTTGTAGAATTCATGTTTCTTGTGGTGTATGTAACAGGACACCAATGTGATGGACTCCAAACATGCATGCTTTCAGCCTTTCAGTGTGACTTTCATGAATAGCAAACATTGCTACCATTGACAATGCTCAGTATTAAAGACAATGGTAAATTGGAAATGGTTGCTGCACATGGTAGGAAATTGATTGTGTGCAGGTACTGTAGGATGATGTGGTAGCTGTGTGGCAAATGTAATGGGGTGGATTGTGGATACCAAATGTATCACAAACAAAATTTTTGTGTTTCTCTAGTTTTGTAGGAATGATTGTCCATTTAGTACATATTCAGTGTGATGTGCTTCATGAGCTACCAGTGCCTAGCTCATGACAAACAAACATTTACAGGTTTAACAATAATCAAAGTGCTTGCAGTGTTTAAGTGTCAGAATTGTGTGATGTATGTAGGGTGGACACCAATGTTAGATTTGTCACACCATTTTTGTGTCGTTCATAAATTATTTTTGTGATTATTATTCACCATATGTCACATTTGATAAAGTGGTGACAGGAACTGTAAAAAACAAGTATTGACAAAAACTTACTCTCCTTGCTCTGTTTCTGATCCCCTCAAGAAAATGGTTGGATTTTCACCATCCACTAAAAGTCTCTTTCGTATTGGAGAATGACATCTTTTAAATCCTCGTACTGTTCACAAATATGAGATATTTGTATTCAAAATTGGTGTTAAAATGATCTCAGTGTCATGTGATTTTAAAGTTAAATTCAGGAAATAGTTTAAGTTTGTGCCCCTTCATAGAATTATCTTCATCCCCCCACCAAAATTCGATATTTACAATTCCTTCACATTTTTATGGTTATTTGTCTTTTACTTGTACAAGTATGTTAATGCCACTGCTTCTCCCAGATGATGAGGAGATTTATCCAATATTCATCTCCTTGTGATGGATTCTCCTCTTGTCAGACATTGATTGATTGCATTCCTCCTCAGTGGAGACGGCTCGTAAATCATCATCTTTCCCGTTTCATGTTCATCCTTTTCCTTTCATGCTCCACGTCCATATTTCATTTCGATTAATGAATTGTTGAGCTTGTTGCCTTTTGTAACAATTGCAATCTGTACCAATCCTTGATTAAAGGAGCGTGGTATGCAAAACTAGTCTGAAATTTTCTTAACCTTTTTTTGTTCTCCTGCTGTAACTACATGAGTCAATTGAGGAGTCCTTTTGAGCTTTGATGGTTTCGTTGTTTGGAGTGAACTCCTACTAGGTCAGTGTCCCTTAGAACAATTCATTGTAAAATTAACGACTTTGAAACGATGTCTCATCAAGCAGTTACAAGGGTTCTCAGAAGGATTAGTTTGACACCATCATTACAATTGGTGAAATAGGTTGTACCTTTTGGTGTTACTGGGACAAGGACTTACTGTTTTCTTGCAGTCCCATGTAGTATTGTCCTTAGAAGACTTACATTCTCAATACGTCATATTATGGTATGCTGTGACAGGTAGTAGCTACTGAACGTAATAATGTCAACAGCAATCAGAATTATTGCAAACTTTCCAGCAGCTGCTCCTGTTACTGTTCTTTATATCACACTCAATGAGAGTAAACACTGAAGATTGACATGTACTGTAGGCCATTTTTTTTTACCATCACCAGAGGGTACGTGTGAAGTTTGGCATTGCTGCTATAGTACAACTCCTCTAGTCTATTGAACAACACTTCCACAGACACGTTTCTGCCAAAGGCAAATACATAACCTCCATTGGTGTATGCCAACGCTGTATTGTTAAACAAAGTGGTACCTTCATAATCCATTTATGAGAATATTGATTTGGCCTCTGCCTACCTGCATTAACTCTTTAAACCATTTTAAACCCTGAAATTAGGGTGTGATTTTTTCATCAAGATTAAAATCAGTCCAGCAATCTGCCAGTGAGAAGTCTGCTGGTTTTGTAGCTGCTATACAGCATTCTCTGCAAACCACGTTGTCAAGTTTTCTTTTGTCTGCCATAATCCATTGTTAACCATTTGACTGTGGGTGAGCAGATTTGCTTTCAAATGCCCTCGTGCTTTAATCTTCTAGATCTGCAAAAAATGTAAAAAACAAAGAAATTGCTGTGAGAATTATAAAACAAGTTGCTTAATTAGTATTATTTGATTCTGTGCTACAGTCAGCTGTATTGTTGTCATTGTTAATTTATTCTTTTAGTCTTCTATGTAGCATGCACTTTCTGCTGGAAATTTTGTTGCATATCCAAAGGGAGCATTGTGGTGTAACTCTCAAAACAGCTAAAATGGACTCTCATTTTCATTGTTTTTATCGTGCTATATTATGGGATATGTATTTTGGGGTCGAAGGTTTAAATGGGCCATATGGACTCTGTTATAACACCATGCCAAATGCTTCTTTGTCTACAGATTGTATGGTAATTAGTCAAAATTGTGTCACATTGCTAGTATGGCAGTGGCTGTCTCAGATTGTCCAGGATTTTTGGTCCCATATAGGGCCACATGGACCATTTTATGAATCCATTCTTTGCTGTACAATGTGAAATGTATGTCAAATTAGCATTGTGGTAGTGGAACCTGGGGTGTTCAAAATTTTTGGGTCCAAGGTCCAAGTGGGCCATATGGGCCATTTTATGAAATTATGGAAATTGCCTTTTCTCCTCCAGATTGTATGGTATTAAGTTGAAATTGTGTCACACTACTATGGTAGTGATTCCTTCAGATTGTTCAGGATTATTGGTCCCATATGGGCCATATGGATCATTTCATGAAATATGCAAAATTTATCTTTTCTGCATGGTTTGCTTTACAAAGTGAAAAGTTTGACAATTAGCATTGTGGTAGTGGAACACTATGCTGTGTTCAACGTTTGTGGGTCCTCCTTTAAAATGGGCCATAAATTATTGGTTCGTTGCGTCAGCAAAGGAACCTACTGTATGCAGTCAGGTTGGCGTTTGTGTGTGTGCGTGTGTGTGTGTGTGCGTGTGTGCGTGTGTGCGTCTGTGACACTTGATTAGGTACACTCTAACTCAATAGGGGAACGTCAGATGAAAGTCAAACTTGGTATGTAGGTTTGCAATATTGAGAACGTGTGCCCTATTGTTTTTGGTGGAGGTCAAAGGTCATCTGGGGGAACTGGGGGCAAAAGTCTGTTTTGCTTGGGTACGCTGTAACTCAATAGGGTAAAGTCAGATGAAAGTCAAACTTGGTATGTAGGTTTGCCATATTGAGAACGTGTGCCCTATTGTTTTTGGTGGAGGTAAAAGGTCAGCTGGCGGAACTGGGGGCAAAAGTCTGTTTTGCTTGGGTACGCTGTAACTCAATAGGATAAAGTCAGATGAAAGTCAAACTTGGTATGTAGGTTTGCCATATTGAGAACGTGTGCCCTATTGTTTTTGGTGGAGGTGAAAGGTCAGCTGGCGGAACTGGGGGCAAAAGTCTGTTTTGCTTGAGTACAGTGTAACTCAATAGGGGAATGTCAGCTGAAAGTCAAAGTTGGTATGTGGGTTTTCCATATTGAGAAGGTGTGCCCTATTGTTTTTTGGGGAGGTCAAAGGTCATCTGGGAGAACTGGGGGCAAAAGTCTGTTTTGCTTGGGTACGCTGTAACTCAATAGGGGAATGTCAGCTGAAAGTCAAAGTTGGTATGTAGGTTTGCCATATTGAGAAGTTGTGCCCTATTGTTTTTTGGGGAGGTCAAAGGTCATCTGGGGGAACTGGGGGCAAACATCTGAAACCCTTCTTGGTATTAATTCATTGTGCCATTAACATCATACATAAATTAATTTCAATATTTTCAGCTGATGATGTTGTGCTTACTTCTAATGGATTTGAAGTGGGGAAAGGGACATCAAGGTTGTAAAAAGTTATGTAACACTGTCATGTGAATTACAGCAGAAACAATGTGTTCTCTTAAAGTGGAGTATTAATAAACAAGTGAAAAATATCGACTAGATTCATTGTAGATTGAGCCTAATACGTTAAAATATCAGAGGGACACAAGTCTTGTTATGCTTTTTTAATACATTCAAGATAAGAAAGAAATACAACAGATATTCAAGTGGCTGTGTGTCTGCGTGACATCACAGAATTCCCATAATGCAATCTACCACTTTGAAATGGACACTCCTTTATTGTAATTTCCAAAGGCAACATACCATTGAGACACAGATTTCATATATAAAGAGAGAAAAACCTCCTTTTTATGAGATCTCAATATATTTTACTCTTTGAATCTTTCTGTGAAGCCAAATGCTGAATGTGTTAATAGTATATAAACAAAAAAAACAATCAAAATAAACAAAAGTTAACAAGCCTGGATGATCACATAGAAAAGCAAGAGTATTTCCTTGATAAAGTGAAAGGATGCAAAATATCAGTGCAATACATCAGTGGCTCCCAAAAATCTGGGATCTTTTTTTCTTCTGATTGGAAACCAACATTGATTCTATTTGTGTGTGAAAGTTGTGTGGGTATCTCTCAAGGTGGCAACGTTTGGCTAACCGTATGCAGTAAGATCTAGAGTCCTTCTGTACATGTCGCCTGTATTTCCTTATGATAAATTCAGCTGAAATTTTGGTGGAGAAACAAATGTTCCAGGGAAACAGTTTGAAATTGCTTCACCTGCATAACATCTATCAATCAGTCTTTCTTGGGGGGGGGGGGGGTGAATTTGTAACCTTTGTAATCACTCAAACTTGTGTGTGTTTATGTTTGTGATGCTCACATTGTTAATACGATATTTCAAGGTAGAAAACTTGGAATGATCTCATCATTTGGTATGTAGCTGTGCTACATTGCACACGAGAACCTTTTTTAGTTTTGGTGGATGTCAAAGGCCATTTGAGGTCAACAGAGGTCAAATAGTAGAACCATTGTTAACATAGTATATCTACAGAAGGGATACTTGCTCTGATATGATATTTTTTATGTAGATGTAGTGGTGTACCATATTGAGTGCAACATCCCCTTATATTTGATGAAGGCTGTTTGGGGTGACAAGGATAAATTTGTGAAAACCATGAACAAATGGAATATCAAGACATGAAGCTTGGGAACTTTTTTTTTGTGTGCAGGTGTGCATGGTGATTGCATATTGCCTATCAGTCATCTACTTATGTAAACAGATGACATTGCAAATACCGTAGTTTGGTTTTGATTACTGACATGATAAAATGCCAGATAGTACAGAGACAAAGCTCCATACACATCCTCCTGTTATGATGTCAGATTCAGAATGTAATGCACACAATTGCATCATTGAAAAAACAATGCATATGGGCATGCTAGTTAAAAATTTAGTTTTCCCACCAGAAATGATGCTTTTTGTTTCAAGGTTGTTTTGTCATAGACCTACTTAATTTGTGCTGGTTATAATTTTAAATGTATTGGGAAATTACATGCTACAGTACTGGTTTCAGATTTTACATATAACCTGAAATTGGTTTATGAGCTAAACAGATTTGTGTATACATAACAAAATCAGCAATTCTTTTGGCATCTGTCTTGGACAATTGAGAAATGCCATCTCTGCAATTAGTAGCCTGACTGTGTTGTGCCCTGCGCTATCACTGTATGTATTGTAGTATCTGTTGCTTTTGCAATTTATGTATGCTTATTAAGTCATGAAGTGTGTTTGTGCCTAAGTTTGCAGTCATTGTTTCTTCCCCTGACCCTTGCTGTCCTTTGTCACTATTCTTACCATCTTTTCATTGATAATGATGGTAAACATGTGTAGTGAACTGGGGATATCAGGTAACCTTTTTGAAATTGAAACAAAAAGAAAAGAGGATATTAAAGTACTACATTTCAATGTTGTCCCATACATTACAGTCCCTTACTTCTTGCTGAATTTTTATGGAACTTGTCTTTTCATTTTGAAGTGCAAAAAAACACATTTTTTTGTTGTCCCACATGTCACAGTGCATAAGTAATTAAGATATTTTCTAATTAACGTAACTTTTACATTTTGTTGTTTGTTTATATTGAAGTGTAATACCACAATCATGAAAACACTAAAAGAACACATCAATTTCTCTCTCTTGTAAGCTAGTGACACTTTTCAATCTCTGAAATGTCCTGTATGTCACAGTGCAAATAGCTTGGACCTGCCCAAAAACGGTGAATCATTTCCTCTAAAATGGGAGTAATGTAGGTTAATAGCATCAAAGTGATGACATACTAAGCAAGAAAATATACAATATGAAGAGGAGTAGAGGATCAATATGCCACTGAGGGATCATGTAATAATTAAAGAGGTGACATATATGGTAACGATGGAAGTGAATACCACATCCAGTTTAAACTTCCTTCCAGGTAAACCTGGATTGATCAGTTAAATAAATGTTTATGTCAATGTCTTAGTATAGCCTTGGCAATTATGAAATCATCAAAATGAGAAAACTTAGACAAAAAAGAATGCATGGAAATTTTTACATAATTACAACTATGTTACTTGAGATAGGGTTTGAATCTTTTTATTCATAATGTTCTTGTGATGATGGATTTTCCTGATGATGGTCTTCTTTTTTCTTTTAATCGTTCAGTTGTCTGCCTGTATGAAGAAATTGCGTACCACGAAGGTGAAGTAAGATACGTTGACTGCAATGAATGGTAAGTTAACTTAAAGGCTGTCTGTAAATACTTTGAAACATGTTGTTTGATTCTATTGTTACCTTTCATCAGTAGTATATTCTTTTATGCTACCATACTTGTCAAACAACTCCAAGCTTGTCTGATGCAGTTATTTTTTTTTTTTTTTTCAACTTTTAGTGACTTTATTGTGCATGAAATTAGGTTGTCGTACCAAAGATCCTCGACGTTACTTTTTGAATGTATTTTTAAATTATGAGATGCATGTGAACACTCCTGTCCTGAAAGAATTCTCTGTGGGTGTTAACATGCAAAGTTTGTAACCCCAAGTTGGCATTCTCTTCAAAGAGATGGTTTGAATGCAGTTTGAGAATGAAGTGGAACGATCTACACAAAAATTAGGAATCTTGATATATCTGACGTGCCGCCGACCGACGGACGTGTCGGTAAACGTTGAAAGACATTCCAGAGAAGTGATTTTTCGAACCCCACAGTCGAGTAGAGCCGGTATAATAGAAAAGAATTGTTCTCTCAAACCCTCAGTTTTTCAAAAGTCTGGTAAGATCAGGAGGTTGTCATCTCTGGGAGTCAACCATCCAGAGAACATGTGTGACTAAGACTGGAAAATCAATAATGAATCAATTCAGCATATCAAATTAAGTTTTTCACACCTTCCCGTTAGACGCTCTCCGTGGATATTCTAGCCTTCGAGGCTAGAAGAGGGATGAATCTTTGAGAGAAGGAAAGACATCCACCCCCCCAGAGGGGAGGAGGATGCTACAGGCACAGTCAAGGGAACGTCTCCAAGGAGAGGATTAAAGTTTAATGTAGCAAAAGAGACGGTTTCAGAGTGAAAAATATGCTGGAGGAGGATAAGGAGTAATGGAAACTTGTCTCATATTTAGGCCATGAGAGTCAGAACGATATCGGTACCTCAGCGGGGAATTCATTTTAATTAAAATGTTCAAGTGAAAGTCACCCAACAGGTTCATGAGAGTGCATACATTGGAATATCAACTGCAGAATCCCCAACAAAAGTTTCGTCTTTCTTCTTATTTCTACATTTTTTAGTTCCTGATTCAGAATAATTTAGCCAAGTCCCGGAAGGCATGCAACAAATGTCACAGACCGTGTATTATTCATTCATAAAATGTCGACAATGTTCTGCAAACAAAGAAATAGAGGGCAGTGCAGGTTGTTTGGATCCCATGTTTTTGTCAGAATTGTGAAGACAACGTGCACACCACCCACCCAGTATAATTTAGATGTATGATGTAAACATACTGTAATTAACCTTCCCTTCCCCCTCCACTAACCTCCCAGAAATGCTTCTCTGTTATTACCTCATGAGAGGATGGTGCTAAATGGATGCTCAAACAAATAAAAAATGGAAGATACTTCATGTAAGTCTACCTCAAACTTGAGTTAGTGGGCATCAGGAGGGAAATGTTTAGACTGAATAGCTCACATTGAATAGAATTAGCATTAGAATCAGTTTGAGATTATGAGGTATGTACTGAAAAATAGGGTACCTCGTCTCCACATTTTTCCACAGTATTACGTATGGATTTGCAGTTCCACAGTGTACTTCACTCCATGAAGTAAGACTATTAAAAGTGTTGCCTGGTGATTTTGAAATTTACTTGAAATAAACTTGTTGGAGCCTCCCTTCCCAGAATTAAAGTAGTCTCTGAGATGGACTGGGGTCTCTGTTTTTTCTTTTCCATTTTATAACACAGTCATTTTGGTAACCTTTGAAAAAAGGTCGTTAGACCACAGACCTATCGTTCTTGTTGCTGATATCTTAAAATTCTTTTCTTCCCACAGTCACTGTCAAAAGGGATCCTGGTTTTGCACAAAAAAGTTTTGTGGGTAAGCATGTTTGGATGACAAATTTATGAAATGCATTTTTATCTATTTTTGTGGTCCAGTTAAGTTTATATTAACCCAATTGATAGAATTTTCTTCATGTCATATTTTTCCACCTACTTAATGTCTCAGTGACTAATGTATTAAATGACAAGATTTCTGCCAGTAGGAGTTTTGTGAATAGAATTTTTGTCAGACCGCTATAATCCCCTAGCGGGGAAAGAAGCTGGGCTGTTGCCTAATCTCCTCGTTGTTTGATCTTCGTTTATCATATTTCCCCGAGCAAATTTGCTTCCCTTTTAATGTCAGGGAATCCGATTCTTGCAAGCCCACTTGTGTGACTCTCGTCCGAAAGCCTGTTTTACAGAAAAACAGATTATCCTGGAAAATTTGCCCCTGGTATTTGAAAACATTCCATCGTTTGGAAATGAAATTTTTAGAAAATCAATTTTGCAGCACAGGAAATTATTCATTTCTTTTTACATTATATTTTTTTTAGTGTGTGTGTCGGTGAACTTGTGGAAAGGAAATCAATGTTTGAGAGATTCCCATGACAGGGAAATAAATGTACTTACGAGAGAGTTTGCAAATGGTTCAAGTATTGCCTTACTGAACCACTGTCAGTGCTTGGCAAGAATCAGGGGAACCAGGGGATTTGCTCTTCTTTAAACATGTACAACATTTTTACAAGCACCCAGTAATAGTAGGCCTAAATGAAATCATGGTCACAGAAGGCAAGGAAGACACCAACAGAGTGAAAAATGGATTTTTATTACATGGAATAACATTAATGTATCACATTGACAGAACAGAGGTATAGTGTTAAAAAAAAAATGATTACTTCTGCAGGATTTGATTCCATCCTGGAGTAGTATGGTCATTAGACAAATTGTCAGAGTGGGAAGTTTACAAATGTTATTAAGACTTGTTTCAAGGTCAAAGTGTGGCAAGTGTGCTCTGTTGTGATATAGTTGGACATTTTAAAGTGTACTAGTATTTAATGGCAGTGGAACTGTGACTTTTTGTACTAATTTAAACTAACCCCAATAATTAGTCAAGGTTTCTTGAAGATTACCTGTAATGAAAAATGCCCAAAATATGATCTGTAGTTAACTACAGTCACATTCATTACATTACTGTCTTGACCTCTCAGGGAATTCTTTGATCTATGTGATAAAAATTGGGGGATTTTGTCAATTTTCAGAATTTTTTGTATCTTTGTAATTTCTGTCATCTGCCAATTTTAACACTCCCTCAACTGAAGTTCTATGGAAAAAAGTGATGAAAAAAAACTCAACAGAAAACATCTGTAAAGTTATTTAAAAGTAAAAGTAAATAGATCTCTTTAAGTCTTGGTCTTCATTTTGACAGTGCATGCTGGTTAAAATAAGTCATCACTTCCTTGGGGAGGCCAAAGGCAGTATGAAAGGGTTCACACTAATACAATGCTGCAGTTTGCATCATTTCAGATGTACAAAAGTGGATCACTTTAAAACTAGTGTCTGTCATTTAACTTCACTTATAAGTAGATTTTACCAATGTTCAGTTAACACAATGAAGTGAAGAATGCACAGTTTTAGCTTTCAAACCTATATTATGGCAGCAAGAAAGTGTTAGCGACCAGGACAAAAGTGGCTGCATGTGCTTTAATATCATTTCAAATTGGCCTCATAATGAAGCATTTTATTTTTTTAATGGGACCTTTTAAATGGGTGTAAATTTCTATTGGTATTCATATGACTAGGAAATAGATTTAGCAACTTGTGGAGGAGAGAATCATTAAATTTTTTAGAAGGGAATAAACAAGTAAAGTTGGTGTGCAACTTAGGAAGGCATCTGATGCCATCTTGCGTGAAATGAAATAGCTTTACATGTGGAGAATAGGAATGTATATATGGAATCATCAGCAGGCAATGTGTGATAGACTGGATAAAGTCACAAGCAGACTGGTATCATCAGCAGGCAATGTGTGATAGACTGGATAAAGTCACAAGCAGACTGGTATCATCAGCAGGCAGTGTGTGATAGAATGAATAGAATCACATGCATACTCCTCCTCCTCCATAATGTGCAATAGACTGGTTGTAGTCACACGTATACTTTACACTGAATTTGCTGGCGTTGTATATCCCATAGCAATTTCTCAATTGAAATAGAATGTTGATGTTTCTTTTGGTTACTTGTAGCTTTAACAGCATTAAAATAGTTGTTGCTTTTTATAAGTGTTTCTATTGAATATCCACTTTTGTCTTGATCTTGTACATGTAGGACAATTCATGGATCCTTTGAATTTACAAATACCTATGACTTGATAGAAGAAGAGGAGAAGGAATTTTCAAGGTAAAATTTAATTAAATATCAAGTAAATCATGTATGCATTGGTTACTGTCAGTTTATTGAGCAGAAATCATATCTCATTTTAAATATAGAGAAAAAAAAACAAAGTTTTAAAGTCATCAAAAACTGCTAGCACCAAGTTTGAGAAAACTGAAGAAAGGTATATATGCTCTTTGAGACTTTGCGTCAATGTTGTAGTGTCAACTAGTCACTCAAATGGTTGATGCAGTCAAATTGCAACCATAACCATGTAGCTTGGGGAGGGAGGACATTGGGCAGGAGGGATGTACATCTCTCCTCCCCACTGACCAAAAATCTTGCCTTTGCCAGAAACCCTTGCCTATGTCAGGTGGTTAAACAGTGGTGACACTGAGAAAAAGTAGGTATTCAAGACTTTTTATGGTAAGAACATTTTTCAATTGAACCATAACAGATGACTTGAAGTCTTGTTTAAAACCCAAAAAAGTCTTCAAATTTCCTGAAGATTTATTTTAGTTTTTTATTTGTATTTATTTATATATTTGTTTATTTATCTACTTATTTATTACTTTTCCTTTCTTTTTCGTCTCCATTTCCCTAACAAAGCTGGTATCACAAAAGAGAGGAGGGTGGTGTGAGTGTGCGTTGCAAAGAGAAGTGGGGATAACAACCTCTAGTCTATGATGTCAGGATTTTGTGATTTTATTACAAAAGACTTTGTAAATGTTTCTATTCATGAAAGTAACCGGTCTGCTTTTATTACAGGTCGCTGAGGGAAGATCTGATCGATGTTTTTTCAATACCATCAAAAATGTTAAAAGATCTTCATGTAAGTACAACATTTAAAAGACCTCCACTGGAGCTAGTGATGACCATTCTGGTTGACAAGTCTTCTGCTCAGAGAAATATGCAGGATTGTTTAGTAGAAAAATGGTGAGGGGGAGGCAGTAGGGGGAAAAGAGAACCACTGAGTGACCATTGGGTCTGAATGGACATTGGTGAGATTAGAGGCACTACTCACTGTGGTGTAACACCCAGGACCTATATCTGTGGACTGGGCATGACAGATGGTGCCTAGTACACTACTCCACCTTTTCAGGAATGCCCATGTACCAATTTTTTGAACAGTTCAGTTTATGTTTGTGTATTATAAGGCAGACTGAGACATGTGACACACACTGTATGAGGAACAATGAGAAGAAGCAATTTGCAGCCAGCTGTGTTTGCAGCATCTCTTGTTTTACCATTGACCAGAACATATATTAATATTATTCCACTGACCTCTTAAAGTGATTGTGTGTGTTTGGAAGAACCAGAAGGATGATTCTATGTTTGATCTCAAGTTTTTTCGTATTTTTAAATGTACATTTGAGGTCGTTCATGAACCGAGTACGTCATTCAGTGAATAAAAATGACATTCAATGAATAAAAATGACAGTAACCCTTTTGAAAAGTAGTGGTTATTGAACTCACCGTTGCATCAAAAACGTTGGTACCGGGTTGGTACCTGGTATAATTGTTGTAGTTAGTGAAACAAAGCAATGTATGTACAAACACATACAAACTGATCACCTGATTACTGTATAGTATCAGTGATAAGCTGTTTTGACCAATTAAATATTCAATACTAATACTAGTATACTTCCCCTTGTTTGTTCAAAGGAGCACACATTTTAAGTTGAGTGAAAACTCTGAACCACTCTAGTATGGTATTTTACACTTTTTGTCATTACGTCAGAAGAATTGGAAAACATGTGGCAGAAATTATCTCCTGAAACCTTGTAAGTTCCCCAATTGTCTGGAAGGTGCAACATACTAAGCTTTTGGACATGAAATTTTAATGTTTTTGTTTTTTTGCCTATGCATCCAGTCACTTCAAATATTACTCATTAGGAGATGGAAGCACACAAAGGCTCCATATGCCACAGCCTCTTTGCATGTAACATTAAAACTGTTCACCTAGCGTAAGTCATATATTGACCTAATTCTTACCAATCTTGCATTAAATTTTGTGTTAATTTTTACTGCAAATTCTTTGCCCACTGCATTCATGTGAGATTCTCATTTTAGATAAAATAGGTTGCATGAATTGGATTTATTTTATAGGTATGAACTGAACCAACCACCTTGTTGTTTTTTTGTGAAATATTTCAGTATTTGAACAATCCGTCAAACTGTGTGATTTTGATCTCGTTAACATCGTGCCGTGTTTGCTTGGAAATTAGTTTGTCCCAGATCTGTCATCGGTTTCATTACTTGTCCTTTCCGTTCTCTGCCTGTGATTTCTCTTGTCACCTTGGTACGACTTTATGCTGACAAAATATCCACTACATACCGTTTGTCAATCTAAAGTCCTCATTAACTGTACTCAAACCTTGAGAGGACTGCAAATTAAAACAGGGCATCATCACTGATGGCTAAGTTTGCTGTGTAGATGTGAAGTCTGAACAGTCGGTAAAACAAGACAGAGTAAGAAACCACTTGAGAAACTGTTAAATGTGGCATGTGAAGGATCACCGCTGATGTCTTTGTCTGCCAAAGATATTCTCCAATAGTTAGGTATCAGAGGCTGTGAATATCAACTTCAGTCCTTGTTGTAAAAAGTTTTGTCATCTGTAATTTTGCATGTGCATGTTTGACAGTATGTCTTTTTTTTACAAGCAATGCCCTTGTCTTTTAGATTAACATTGAAATCACAAACACTGTGTTTTCTCATCATTTACAGGTTTCTCCTGGCAGCATTCGGGTAGATCTTTCTCTGGTGTCACTCAAAGCACAAAATGATGTCAAGAAAGTAGCAGCAGAGATTGAATCTATGGTTCGTTATTTAAAAGAAACTTTTATTCCCCAAAGATCTTAAATTTAGGTTTGTTTTGATCACTGCAAGTTCTTGCGATGTTTCTTTTGTTCTCTTTATCCTCTTTGCCTTTGTGTGTAATTGATTTAAATGAAAAGTCCACATGCTTTTGAGGTACATTTGCAAAAGTGAAGATCAAATTGTTTAAGTGATCTTTGTTCTCTGAAGTGACCACATCCCTGTTGGATAAATATTTTGTACAACTGACCTGTACTTTGAAATGTTGTTTTGTTGCCTCAAAAATAGTGAGCATTTGTTGGAGGATTACTTGTATACTTGCACTTGGTATTTTTGCGGATAACATTTGGGTGATTGTGACCTACCTTGCCCCACCATTGTGGATGTTCTTATGCCTTAATTCATTTTTTTTTTCTTGTGATATTTTCCTTTTCAGCTTTTGACAGCTAATTACTCATTTACATTCCAAGGAACAGAGTTCAGAGTAGATCCAGCAACAGTTGTCTTCGAAACAGAGATTCCTGGAGAACCATCGTCCACAAATCCTAATGTAATATCACCTGCTTTTGCCTTGGATACTCCCTATGTTATAGCAATTGTTGCCCTCAGCATTTTGCTTTTTGTGGTTCTCGCTTGCATAGCCAGAATATGTGTAAGTATTTGTGAAGTTATTAAGAGATTTAAAATGAGTTCAAATAGAGTGGTATCGTGTGCTTTTAAATAGAAACCACAGTCTATAAGGTAACAGATACCATTGGTGTAACCACAACTTATTTCTTCTGGAGCATTGGGAGGGATATTGGATGGGCTGGATGTAAAAGTTTTGAGTAATGAGTTGGGAGTTTCAGATGTTGTATTTGTACACCTAATGTTGTAAAAGTAAGAATATTTGAAGCAATTTGGAGTAAAGTAGCAAGTAATATTCACCACTTAAGATGGATGAACATGTAAATTTGTATACCGATGGGGAGTGAAGTGACTTTGCCTTTAAATCTGGTGATGAAGATCCTCTTTGTCTTGGATCTTTCCTTTGTGCTGGAGGAAACATTGGAAAATGATGAGACAGCATCCATCAAGTTTTGTTACTGTTGATGCTTGAACTTTTTACTTTGATAAAATTTTCAAGCAAAGATATGTCTGTGATTTGAAACATGGGAGTCTGTATGCCAGAGATCAACCTTGTTGTCACCAAATAACATTAATCTTAAACATTGATTCATTCAGAGTGAAATGGTGCTGCTGAAAGATGCAATTGACAGAAATCATCATTGGTTCAAAGTTCCAAACATTCTTCACTGATTCTGGTTTTGATGTGAAAATAATCCTCACCTCAAGTGGATAGTACTTATTTGAGCAACTCTTCATCCAGTGTATTCCACATAATTAATGTGCTTACCATATTCACACATATCTGATCAGAAAGTAAAAAAATGATATTTGAGCAGGTGTTAAAAAAACTGTGTATTTTGGTAAACTTATGTTGGGTTACAATGAGTCTGTAGCTCAGATTGTTTCATAATTGATTTTTTCACTTACAGCAATGGTGGTTAAAAGTTAGGATCAATACTTTAAATAGGATGGAGTCAGTGTTCAATTACAGAAACATTACTCAATTGAAGAAAATAAAATATATAAGTGACATGAGACTATAAACAGTCTCACTACAGATATTATTTTGGTGATTAGAATTTCTTTGTTAACAGTCTTTCATCTAAGAACAAAAAATTCATACTTTGGTTTCATTCTTGAATTGAATGAACATTTCTGTGTCATTACTCGAGCAGAATCTGGAAGAACAGAAGTAAATGAGGACAATGTATGCCATTGAAATCAAATTAAAGGACTAAATGAAATTGCTTCATAACCATACCCTAGGAAGTAAAGTTAAATTGAAGTCAGGCTCAAAGCATGTGGAAACTTTTGTGAAAGTAAAAAAAAAGCAATCTCTCCAAGTACCTTGAATTTATACCTTAATTAAATTTTGTTTTCTCTTTTTATCAATGTTGCAGGTGAAAAGACATAAGGCTAAAAACAAAGCCAGACAGTACCAGCTTAATGGAAATGTTCAAGTACAAAATGTAAGTCCAAAATATATTAATGCAGCCTGCTGCAAAGCATCTGTTCAATTGATTAGTGGGTCTACTTGATTCCTATGTTGTGCCTTCATTTACTCTTTGTGTTAAGAAAATACTGATTCAAGGACTTTACACAAGGAATAGCTTCCTGGTAGAGATTCCTTAGTTGATTCATTGAGCATGGTTTTGTCTTTACATCTGTCATTTGTCCTTGTTTTTTTTTTATGTAGTTCATGATAAAGACCAAAAAAATGTCATACATTTATCATGATCACTTGACAAGGTAAATGGGGAAGAAGTGTATGTTGGTATTGAAATGAAGAAATCCAGACATGTCTATGTAACATTTCTCATTACAGCTACGTTTATACTATGCTTGGTGTGCAGTTAAATTGTTGATCACTATCATTACCAAATGTTTACCAGCTGATGTTTTTCAAGTTTAAGTTCAATCAAATGATACTTTCTGATGTTGATCAATGCAAGTAATTGTTGATCTTGGAGCTCAAACACTTGAGAATATCGCTCCATATGATGTGAATAATTAGATTAAAAGTCATGCAGTACGTGAGGTTGCATCAGACATTTCAATTCATTGATTTGAAATGGCTTTTCAAGTGTTCATCTGATAGATTGAAGCTTCAGATTATGATCTTTTCAAATTTACTTAAGAGTGATGGTGTTACTGCTCTAAACAATTTGATTTCGTGATTTTCATTTACATATTGCTATATTGCAGCCATGTATTTCTGCCTCTGTAAAGGTCAAATACTGCTCTGTTATACTTAAGTTAATTAAAATTGTTTGCCATATATTAGCAGTGAGAACACCAAGGATGCATATGCCTTTTTCTTGGTACTGTGGGTAACCCAACATGAATGGTAACTAGAACTGCTGGAGGGAATAGGTTACCATGGAAATTGGAAATGTGTAAAATGGGAAAGAAGTTAAACATAAATATGACCTGAAAAAACACTTTTTTGAGTATTGACTGAATTTATCATTAATAATGGTGAAAATAGCCACAATGCTTTTCATATTCCATCAAACATTGACCATTTTACAAACACATTCCTGTTTTACAATTGCATCATGAATAAACATAAGCAAAATATGCAAATTTGTGATGACATTGGAGGGGCTCTCAGTGAAATTCAATATGTTATCCTTTGTTTACTGAACCTTTATTCAATGACTATTGAGGATTTAATATCTCCAGAGAGTTTGATTTTGGAAGCATGTATTGTCTATTTTAAAAATATTGATGTCACCAATGTGAAACTCATTAATTCAGTATTAATTAAAGATATAGTATATGTAGGCTCAACAAAAGAAAAGCTCACAATGTGCAACTCCTTACATTATCGCTTTTGCATTTTCATTAAATTTTGAAAAGCCATGTTAGAAAAACGGCCAACAGATTATGATTTCAAGTTTCACTTCTGAATGACCAGCTTTCTTTCTAGATGAATCTTGTCACTTGGTCTTTAGGCAGAGCTAGATGCTAGCAATATGCTATTCTTAACCTGCTACCCATCCACCATAGAAATATCACTCCTGTTGTGTAAACACTACTTAGAACCCAACATTGGTGAAAGAGTGGATCGGTGCTGTAAAACATTTTTACATTATATATTATTGGAGTTATTCTTAATTTACTGCAGTAACATGATCATGAAAGTGGTATGATTGTTGAGAGGTCTTTTTCTCTGGTATGATTTGTCTATTCTGGGTAGCTTGTGATCTTGTCTTGATTGGGGGGAGGATCACAAAAACAGTTGATAAAATGATTTGTAAAGCATGAAAATTTCTCTCACTCAGTAATGTTGTTGTGATGTTTTAATCAGTCCCTTTGATCTCTCATCAAAAAGTGGGTCAAACTACCAGAATAACATTGTCTCTTGGTTTCTGCAGGTCAATAATTCCCGACAGGTGACAACGATACCAAACCACCTCTATGCGGTGATCGATAACTCTTTGGACGGTTATGACGAGGAGGACGGCGTTAGCGTAAATATGGAGAATGGCACTTCTCAGTTTCACACGTATGAGAAACCCAGAGCAAACGGTGATTCCATGTTGGCGAACCAGACCACTATGGAATATAAAGAACTAGAACCATACAGAGATCAAGAGTATAATTGCTGCCAACTAGAGAGAGATATCTTACAGAGCCAAGATTTGTAACAAAATGTTCTATCAAGCTCCCACAAGAAGCAGTCTTTCATTGCCAAGTTTTAGTTTTCTTTGTTATTTACTTAATATTTGTTTTCTTGAGTGTAGATGTGGTGCAGGTAACCAAGGAATTCAAGATAAAGGATGACAGAAGTTTCTGTGAAGGTTTGGTCACTTCCCTCCTCCATAATGTCAGTTTAAATGTAAGCTGTAGTTGCCCATAATTTAGTTAACAATAAAACTGCAACATTCCTGTGGTTATGTTACTCAACTGATTCACTTGCAAAAAAGTGGCTGGCACTGCCTGACACATTTTCTGATAATTCTTCATATAAACACTGCCACTGTGTTCTTACCAACAACAGGAAAATTTCTTTTATGCAGTGCAGACTCTTTTTAGTGCATTGGCTATTTAATGACAAGAGCATTGAGTGATGTCACTAAAGGAACATTTACCTTTGTTTTAAATTTTTGGCTAATGCAGCAAGGGGTTAAAGAGGTACAGTTACCCCACATCATGTTGTCTGTTAAACGCAGTGATCTTCATGATTTCCATACACAAACATATCCTTCACAACAATGCTTTTTGTCATGGTAACAAGAGCACCAATATGACAAAGAACAACTTGTGTCAAGTTGATGAATACATTGGCAACTGCATAGCTAGTCTATCAACAAATATTAGTCAAGAAAGGCTATGTGTTTAATATTGTAGGTGTTCATTAAGTCCTTCATGATAGAGGCTATTTTAGATCATTCTTGTACAAGTCATTGTACCACCATCACTGGTTTACCATTAGAGGGTGACTTCCAGTCTAATACTCTGCACATTATATGACATTGAAGTGCCTGAAGTATGGATATAACTCTCCCATACATGTACCATGTTTGTTTAATGTATCAAGGTTGGTGGAGAAGCGACAACAAGCCTGGTAATTTACCCACGTGACGCTAGCTCAAGTTGGTAAAATGAGTTGTGCATCTGTAAGTCTAAATAAGAAAGAACTTTTGTCAAGGTAGCACCATAATTTGCCTCTCCTGCATGGATCCACAATAATTTCTTTCCAACATACCATGTGTGAACCAATTGTGAGTCAACTTGATCACATTTGCTAACAGAATTTCAGATGTGGATTCCATCTCCTTGCAAAAACTAACAAAGTTTGTTTTATACATTTGTTTACATGTATATGTTAAACAAACATTGTCCAAACTGGATCATGCTTTTAGGCATATTACTTTGCATGATCAATTTTGGTTTTTGAAGGAAACTATTTCGTGATTCAGTTACACTAGGCTAGTGGTTGCTGCAGTAGTTGGACTTTTTTAGCCACTCACTAGTGCAATGTTCATAATTTGCTACGTGATATACATCTTGATGGTGCATCACTCTAGAAGGTTAACAGGCATTAAATTCAATCTTGTAATAAAAGGTTTGCACAAAATATTAGAGTTTCTTACTCTATCCTTTGGTGCTACTATATTTTTAACTGTAGTATTCATGTTCAGAGAAATTTTGAGATTTCATCTGTCATCAGTTTGTTTCATGGTTTGACTTTAAAGCACAAAGCACAGAAAATAGAGATGTAAATATCACAACATCACAAGTTACATTTTGTTTTGAAATAAAGCTTACTTTGTGTCAATAGAAAAGGTTTCTTTGTTCAGAAAATGATTTTTGGGCAGTCATATTTCTTGCCAATGAATGTGATGTTTTTCCTACAATCATGTCATTCTTGTGACAGAATTAAGAAGTCAAACTTGAAAAAGTACTTAGCATATATGCAAAATCTTGGTCATCAAAAGCAGAGCTGTTTGAAAGTAATCTTGCACACATGTTGTGAAAAGTACTTTACCTACAAATCTTAGTAAACCTGTTTTCCTTTTCAAAGCCTACCACCAGAAACAGAAAGTACTTCATATTACTACTTCATTCTGTTTACTGCTTAAGAGGTTCAATTTTCTTTTAATCATAATGTGCCATCTGTTGGAATTTAAAGGCAAAATCGTGTTAACTCCAGAGTCATGTCTTGTACAAAGCAACCACTTCTAGTCTAAAGCGTCATGTACTGGACTTTATTCATTTGTATTTTCTTTCTACCATTGATGACGTCGTCCACGTCATTTGAAATCGGCTGATGATACATAAGGTACAACAATTATGTAAAGTTAGTCTTGTGTAACATGTTTTTACTATTTTTTTTAGCCTAGAATGATTCAAATATATGATGACATTTAAATTATACCATGATAAGTTGTACATAAGTTACAGTAATGTGTATATATGCACTTTTAGAATCTATAATCTGTATTCGCTTTTATGGAGTTTACAAACACCACAGAGATGCCAACTGCATTTTTTGTTTTAAATTTTCTATTTATCCTGGAATCAAATTCCATTATTGTTCTGAACTAGTTGCAGCATAATATATGATTGTCTTGACTTTGTATGTTGACAATCATTTCTAGTCATCAGCGGTGTTCATATTTACTTTAGCAGGGAAGACATACCGATTGTCCCCTCAGGGCTGCAAAAACAGATTGTCCCATCAATGGACTAGCATTAACTTCATTCTTTTTACAGATATATTAATTGATGTGTGGTTTGAACATACAGAATAACAATACTTTGAATGTTATAATTCTTTTCATATGCAGTTACTGTCAGTTGATTATCTGATTTCTTATGCAAGAATCTTCCCTGCATTATCCAAACAAGCATTCTTCAAATGCATATATTTATATAGACCTTTAAAATGATCATGGTTAAGTTTGTAACGGAGACTATTTGACTATTTATAGCTGTAGTGTGTAACTGATGTATCGGATGAACTCTTCATCATGGTTTATTTGATGAGTTTCACAAGTTATCGTAATCTACTTCAAGTAATGTAATATGTGTTCTTATTGATGGTTTGTTAGAGAGAGATCAATGTGTGGCAGCCTTTAAGTTAGTCCCCGTATTTGTGACATGAATGAAAAGGAAACAATGTGTAAATGCTTTAGAGATAACACAGAAGTGTGTTTCAAAATGTGATTAATATTTGAGTAACAACTGTGAAAAGTTACTGATTTGGTGTACCATGGAGTGCTTATAAAATGAAGTCAAGAACACTGTGAGGGCCCCTCAGTTGTATAGCAAATAACCAGACATGTGTTTTTATATAATCCACAGTGTAGTCATTCAACTCTTGTGGGATGTATTTCTGTCAGTCCTTACACATGAAATGACATTCTACTTGCTACACTTTGCCACAACTATGACACACAAAGTCGGCAGGCAATATTGAAACTGTTATTGACTTAATATCGTTGTCTATATGTTGGGATTCACTCTTTTGATGAGCCAACAGCTAAGTAGACTTCAGTGAAGGTTGCATAAGGGAATTTTTCTACTTCCATTCAGTTGATTCAAATCCAATTCCATACCTTAAAAATGAATGTAGTGCTGCCATCTTCTGTAAGAAACCAAAATGAAAACCAAAGAGTTCAAAGTACAAAATAGTCCTACCTGAAAAAAAAATCAATGATAATTGAAAAAGAAGATTGTGTCGGTCTGTCAAGATGTAGGAAATTTAAGTTCAACACTGAAATTCCCTTTTTTTCTGCTGTTTTTGTTATTTTTTAAACAAGAATGTAATTACCAATCCTGTCACAAATGTTGAATCTTTTGTAACTCTTGTCTACAATGCTTTGTGTTTCATTGGTTTTTAAGACTTTCAGTGCAATAAAGGAAAATAAGGCCAATTGAATGATCCCAGTGTATGAAAGTATGTTGTCACACTGAAAGCATCAAGTATTTATTTCGATTTTTACCAACAAAGTTTCAACATAGCAATTCATGTAAGTGCCTTCATGTTTTCGCCAGTTGGCCGCTCCTTTAATCATTCTTTGCGATGTGATTGTTTTTCATAAAAATGATAGTCTAATAAAGTTGGTTATTCAACTTATTTTGTGTGTATCACCTGTTGCTATTTACGTGTAGTTTTTGGTTCCTTGCGTCAGCAAAGGAACCTGTGTGTGTGCGTGTGTGTGTGCATCTGTGACACTTGCTTAGGTTCGCTCTAACTCAATAGGGGAAAGCCAGGTAAAAGTCAAACTTGGTATGTAGGTTTGCCATATTGAGAAGGTGTGCCCTATCGTTTTTGGTGGAGGTCAAAGGTCATCTGGGGGAATTGGGGGCAAAATTCTGTTTTGCTTGGGTACGCTGTAACTCAATAGGGGAAAGTCAGATGAAAGTCAAACTTAGTATGTCGGTTTGCCATATTGAGAAGGTGTGCCCTACTGTTTTTTGGGGAGGTCAAAGGTCATCTGGGAGAACTGGGGGCATAAGTCTGAAAACCTTGTTATGCTATGGATGCTCATATGTTCCATCAGTCCCCCTCCAGTGCATCATGGAAGTACTGCTTGAGTTAGCAGTTTCTTGATCAAATGAAGAAGCAGCAATGTGCTGTTTGCAGTACTGTAGGTGGTCACACCAGACAAGTTTTGGCTGGATCAGTTTACTTCCTCGTGCGTAAGTGCTAATGTGTTCATTCATGTGTCTTTTCAATTAGTGAAGAGGGCAGAACACAATGAAAGAAAATAAGTCAGTTGGTGTTCTTACCAGTTTAAACTAGACCCCAGGAGTTCCCTCCAGGGCATGTTGTCAGAGTGATGGACTTTAAAGGGGCATAGATGTGATAAGCCTTTTGCAATTTGCAGAGATCTACAGCTGTTTGTGTTTTGTAAAATGAATGGGATATTGCTGTATATTGCAGTTCTAAATCAACATCTTCAATTCTATGCATTAATTGAAATGGCTTTTTTGATATTTATGAATTCAGGCATATTTATTTTACAGTATGTGTATTTCAAGTACAAGGAACCATAGTGCCCATAGTCTGTTGTGAAATCATGCAAAATACTTCTTCTCTTACAGATTGCATGTATTACACTGTTGATGGTTACATTAGTGCTATGGCAGTGGTTCCATGTGGGTGCATGTTTGGGGTCCAATGTCTGAAATGGGCCATTTTATAAAAGCATGAAATATATTTTTCTCTCTACAGATTTTATGTTACAAAAGTGAGAGTTCATGGTCAGAAATGGACCATATGGGCAACGTACAAAGTAATGCAATATGCTCCCCTTTACTTCATAATTTACATAATGTGCTCTTCATCTGTGCAAGGAACCACAGTGCCCTTGGGCTCTTGTTATAATATCATTTGTCACTTCTTTCAAAGATTTATAAAGATGAACACCGGAAAAAAAAAAATCATACACGCAACTTAAAGTTACACTCTGAAATTTATTTCCATTGCTTCTATTATCACTTTTTTCACAAATACTTTTTACTTTGAGGTATGAAATTGTCACTCTTTGTAATGGAAGTTCAAATATGTGGGGAATTAGTAGCAATTATTCTGTACTTGTGAAGATTTCATCTACATGATAACTTTGAAAATTTGTAAACTTCGCCGAATCTTAATTCTCATCAGACAATATTACTTCAATAGGCAGATACATTTTGATTTTGAAAAGCTTCAAACAATTCAACTCGACTTTTGATATCGATTGGAAACTCTACTTTGTGAGGTGCCATCTGATCTGCAATTAATTTTCTTGTGTCGTTTTGGTTGGAGTTGAAGGTTTCAAATATGGAAACTTTTTCCTCGATCCTCTTCGACAGTGTTGGTGATTTAGTTAATGGCCTAATTGAAGGTTTGTTTTCGCTCTCAGAGTTGTTCTGAGTGATGGCAAATGGTTGGACTTGATTGTGTTTTGACGACATTATATTATTCTGTGGAAGTAACAGCTGGTCTGGTTGATCGCAGAATGGTATATCTGGCTGTAGAAGATCTCTTTTCACTGGCTCGTTTTCTCCGGACTCAGGGGTGTTTGGTTCGTCGTCTCCTAGAGCAGAATCTACTGAGAGACTGTCTTCATGTAAAAGACATACTTCAGAGGCTGCAACCATTCCCTGGTCATATTCTTCCGATATTATGTTCTTGTTCATTCCAAGAAGGAAGTTATCTTGATTAGACGAGTCTCCAAAGGTTTTTGGAAGTCGTTTTAGAATGACCTCACTTTCGTCTGACACTAATTCTTCTTTCTCGTGAGCAATATTCCTTTCTCCATCACTCTCTCTCCTGCAACTGCTACCTGTACCATTCTTTGCCTCTGATATTTCGGACGTTTGGATCTCGACGTCGAGTTCAGTAACATTTGGCACTCTCTCTTGGCTCACCTGGGTCTTTTCTGGAATCATGTAGTCTACCAATGCCAGGCCCGATGCTTTTAATTGCTCAAACGGATCAACGGGCGAAGCAATACTATCGACTCCACCCAAAGTCATCTCACCGAGTAATCCGTTAACCATCGTCATCATAGCTGAAAGGTTATTGCCGGATACCTTTGTCAGGGCGCTCTTCATACTTTGACGCAGTCCATTTGCCAGGTCGCAGCTGTCGATATCTCTTAATTTCAACAATGATTGTCTCTCTCTAAGCTCTGACTCTGTTTGAAAGGCGTTGACAAATTTCTCGAAATACAGATTACCGACGAACTGTGGTCTTATTTGGCTTACAATACGAGGGTCAACATCGGTGTCAATGCTGGTCGGTCCTGGAACCAATGTATGAAGATCAACAGCTAACTTTCGTGAGGAATTATTAATTTCATCTCCCTCAGAGGTCTTTTTCAGGAGTGGCAACATCTCTTCTTTAGCTTTGTATCCATCGTCGTTGCATTCATCAAGCACAGCCTCAAGTGCCTCACCTGAGTAACTGAATGTCGGTTGAATTTCCATGACGGTGGGTTTTGCTTGGCTTAGCATTTGGTCGAAAACGTCGTGTAATCGATTCAAAACACACGGTGGTGGTTTTATTTGATCCCTGCTGATATGTAAGCTATCCGTGTGAATTGTTTGAGATGTAGGGGTGGGTGGTACGTTGAGTGAGGATTCAGGTTGTGCAATCTCTTTATCACTGGGATTAATTTTGGTGAAGATAGATGGTATAGATATGCTTTGCGGTGTTTGCCGTGGCTTCCGACCATGTTTAACAAAGTCTGTCACTCGTTTCTCCGTTTGAGATTCTACACTGTTGGTGTTAGAGGTTGGAGCCATGTAGTCTACTAGAGCCAAGCCAGACGCCCTCAACTCCGCTAAAGGATCTTCCGGCCAAGCCAAATCCTCAAGGTCACGATCCAATGACATTTCATCAAACATCCCATCAGCCATCATCATCAAAGCTGAAATATTGTTCTTTCCCGCTATCATCGGGAGGGATCGTTGAAGACTTTTTCGGACTGTATACATCAGGTCCGTGTCAAGGCGGACAGGCTTCTCGAGTTTAACCCTTGGCTCTGGTTTTCTTACTTCCGCTGCTGTCTCTCTGGCGTCTGCTAGATGCTTCAGGTAAAGGCTCCCCAAGAACTGCGGCCTGATTTTCTTGTTCGTGGCGAGCGCAAGTCGAGTTTCCTTTTTCACTTCTTCTAAACTGTTGGTAGCTGTAACATAACCGGTTGAACTTGTGCGACTAAGATTGATACCTTCACTGGAGTACCAACTTTCATCATCATCATCATCATCATCATCATCATCATCATCATTGTCAGAGGCAGACACGTAGACATCGTCATTGTCTCTGTCGATGAGTACATTTTCAGTTTCCTCCATCTGGTCTTCTGCAGATTGGAACTCTTCGCTAGAACTGTTTTCCATTTCTCCTGCTAATTCTGTCACCGTCTCACGCAATGAGGTATCTTTATCCCGGGCACAATCTGCATCGTCATATCTTAACTTCTCCGTAGATGCTGCATCCCCCAAAATTGAAGAGGATTCGTCTATCTGTTGTGCTTCATCTCCACAACCATTGGCTTTTAAGAAAGATACGTATGGAGTTTGCTCGTATGTAGTCGAACTACCAGATTCCAAAGCAGGAGGTTTCAAGTACCAAGTGCAGGTATTTTGTGTGTCTGAATCGTCAATTCGTTTCCCTTGTTCGGTTTGCTCCTTCAGGGCAACAATAATTTTTCGACATAGAGTCTGCTGTTCCGTTGACGAATAGTATCCGAAGAATTTTGAAGCAAACGAGATGTCATCTTTGGTCTCATCAAAACACTCGTCGGCCACGACCTTCGAGACCTGAAGAATTAAACAGAAAGGTAATCAATTTATATCATTCAGTGATTAATGTGTTCATTCATCATTATATGAGTAAATGGAATTATTGAAACTTTTCAATCTAACTCGAACAACATTAACAAAACTATGAGAGTCTGAAACATTTTGTTATACTCAAACAAATTATATATATTCAAACAAGTTATATACTCAAAAACGTATTTTTAATCCATTTCATTGTCAATCGAAGGACACAGTAAACATTATTGGTTATGATAACCATATAGATGGAAGCTAAGAACATCCTCCAAAGTATTATCCCTTTCTTCAATATTTCTGTTGTTGATTTGTTTCTTTTCTTTATGATAGAGTTGAATAGCTTGAGCCACCCCTTCTTTTTTTTCTTTGTGTATATAGACAGCCAGTCAACATATTCTTGTGTGGCTGCACCATGCAAAGTTAGTTCAAAATGAAAAATTAACAAGGCAAATATTTGAACTTTTTATTTTGATTTTTAGGTGTATGCACTTTCGAGGAACAACACAGCACAATATGACACAGAGATCGACTGTCTAAATTATTAACAACTTTTATATGTACTCATGATTAATGAAACTTCACCTGTTGTAATGTAGGTTGAGTTAGCTGATTTTCTAGTTGAAGAGATGCTGAGTGTGTGTTGTTGGTGTTATCATTGGCATTATGAATTGCCTCTTCATCGGGGGAACCCTGACACTTCTCTTGCATTTCTTTGATGACTTCATCACACGGGTTTCCACTCTTTTGAGCCCCTCCTGTACTGGTTTTCTTAAGCAAAACACTGAAAGTGAGAACGTTACGGATATTGTGTTGATAATGAATATTGTACAGCCTCTCTTTAAGATATGGTTGTCAGTTAAACTTGTATTTTATCAGTATAGCGGTAACATTAATGTCAGCCAAAACTGTGCAAAGGTCATCGGCCCTCAAGCGATTTTTAAGAGGGGACCCTGGAGGGGTTTGAGAAAAAATTCATCCTCAAACTTTGATCATTTGCTGTATTTCAAATGTCAGAAGCGTTCGTCAAGTGAGCTTTTAAGGGGGGGGGGGGGATATATTTTTTGGAGAGGAATGATCGATATTTGAGAGGAGTGGTAATTTTAATTCGAGGGGAGGATCGCCTTCCTAAACCACTCTGTAAAGAGTCCTAAGAATCCTACCCCCCCCCCCCTCCGTTCTCTCCATCATGGTCGTATTTACGTTCGAATGAGGGGTTACAGGAGGCAATTTCTCATTGGTTGATGTAATGCATGCTGAATATTCATGTGGGAAGTTCACTTTCGTCCCGTCCCCTTTTCCAATCCCGTTTTTCGGATGACCTTCTTCACGTGAGGGGGTAGAATACAATCAGTCAAGCGAGATCATTCTCATTTTGTGAGGATAGGAGGAAGGAGCGAGATAAAAACATATTCTACAATAAAGGTTTACAGACTCTTAATTCAGTAATACCTGCTAACAGAGTGTGCTATCTGTTCCAGTAAGTTATCTCGATAAGATGACTCGATTCTACCATCTTCTTCGTAACTCCGGCATTGGTCCATCAATCCGTCGAAGACTGTCTGAACTGAATCATCTTGGAGAGCGGTAAGGATGAGTCCCTTCATCTTTGAAAACAAAATTAAAACGTTTTCTCTCATACGTTTTCTCTCATACGTTTCCTGATAAGTTCAGCGTCATTCGCCATCAAACGAGAGAGCCTTGATTCGAATATAGGCCCCCTCATTAAAAAAATCGGGATAATACTATTTTATTGCACATGAGTATCATGAGTATCGTTTAACGAACGTCGTGACCATAAAATATTGAAACATTCACTACAATCAATAAAATTTTGAAGTAATATTTTGTTAATTTCTTTCCTCATGATGTCCTATTTTGGTGTGGCCTGGACTGAGTGATCCGTAGGAAGGAATGTTGAATTAATCAATACCAAAGAAAAAACAAACAAACAATACAAAAAAAAAATACAATTGATTACCAGATTTAAGAATTATGTTTATATACGACGGGGATGTTGTATGCAGAAACTAAGAGTAAGATATTCGCTTTGAACATTTAAAATGATAATTTGCAAATAGTTGTTGATGATGTCGTTTAAATGTACATTGCGCGTCATTCTTACATTCAAGTCACATAGCATCGTGTTCGCCGTACTGGCGGTTATAACACTGTGGTCGACTGGTGATATTCATCGACCCATGATTACTTACTATGAAAATAAATAATCATATCAGAAGCACTGGTATATTTTATGACGTACACAAAAGTTCGAGACGATACTTTAACATTAACCTATGATGTGTAGGACTCGACTCGATTCCAGTGCGTACTACAAGTTGTATTCAAAAATTTATTGCGTTGTGGAAAGTTAAAGTATAAGATAAGGGCAAGTCCACTTTGATGCGACCCATGCATAAAGGGAAGCCTCAGTACGCTCAACATGCATTAGGGTAACCTTAGTGTGCCTGGGCCTATCCTACATCGAATAGAAATTCATTTTTCTACATGGAGATGTCATCATTTTGGAATTATTCTTGATGTATTCTTATAAGGTGTATAATTTAAACCAACGTTTTTTGGTATACGTCTAGGCTATATTCGTTGCGTCTGTTGTTTCACCGCACAGAAAAGTCAATCAACTTTGAGAAACTCACCAAATCGTCATGAGCCATTTTCAAACACCAGCTTGCTCTCAACTAGAATAAATGTTGTATAAATTGAACGAACATTATATGTATGTAAATATGCTTGCCTCGTTCGCTGGACGCAGCTGACTTTAAAAAATACTGGACGCACATTGCTGAGAGTAAGTCATTACTGACGAGTACGCCCATTGTGTGCGCGGTGAGTGCATAGTGAGTTTGTATGCATGCATTCCTTAGAGTGCGCTTGTGTAATGGTTTTGCATTGACGACGCGTTGCCCATGGAGATGCAACTATCCGTCTTAATGGCCGGATGGAAAACAAAACAACTGCGCCCATATGAACAACGTACAGTGATGTACTTGCTTCTCGAGTTGTCTGCTTGTTTTCCATGCAATATGATGACGTAACAATAGGAGTGACGTCAGGCCCAAAACCTCTACTGGATAAAGGGTTTACGAGCCCATGGCGTGTGCTTTGATTGCTGACTGTGCGTTGTTCAAGAGACTTCATACGCATCTGGTAAACCCGCAAATATACGGAGTAAGTCATTTTCCCTCATTCGGCGCTCCCTGCGGACTACTGTTAGTGGTTTTAGAACAGAATGAAACAATTAAACAGAGTGACGAAACAATCGGTAAGTTTTCTATAGAGGTCTTCCAGTGACAACGTGTTGGGCGTGGAGACGCAACTATTCGTCTCACTGTACTGAATGGAAAACAAAACGACTGCCTATTGAGGTTTTACCCGTGACGTCATAATTAGCGATTGTTGTTACGCCACCATACTGGATGGCATCAGTCTTTCGTGTAACTAGTACCAGACCGCACTGTTACAATAACACTGCGTGGTGGTTATTACGATATTTTCACATTTAAGCTGTCATAGAAGGCAAATGGTACTTTATTACGTAGCCGTAGACTGTACGAAATCAGACAGGCAAGAAACCCGAAATACTGTTCCACCGATTTTATGCAAATGAAGAAAGAAGCAGACGCGTCCGGGCGGTAATTAGCAGTACATCATCCATCGTAGGTAGGTACCTGCGTATGTACTTATAGTACGGCGCAGCATGCAGCCGTGCACGTACATAGCCGTGTCACATTGCTTTGCATTGCATCCAATAAAGCGTTTCAATTGGGAACGTGACGTCACTGCAAAACCTCTATAGAGATTTTGCAGTGACGTCATAATTGGCAACTGTTGTTACACCACCATACTGAATGAAATCTGTGTTTTGTGTAACTAGTACAAGGTTGTACTGTTTCAGTAACATTGCAGGGTGGATATTACGATATTTTCATATTTTTCATTGTATAACCGGTTATAGAAGGTAAATGGTCCTTAACTGCGTAGCCATAGGCTGTACGAATCGGAGAGGCAAGAAGCTCGGGCTGACGTTCCATCTATTTCCTGCAAATGAAAGAAGCATACGCGTTGGTAATAAGCAGTACATCACCGTAGCGTACAGTACGGCACGGTGTGCACGTATGCTAGAACGTTGTTTTATTTTCCACCCACTAAGGCCTTTTTATGGGAATGTGACGTTACTGCAAAACCACTGTAGAAGTCTTCACCGACGTCATGGCGCTGTGCGTCTCTCTATTTTAACGGCCACGTATCCGTTGTACAACTGTGATGAAAACCCGGGTCACAGCAGCGCGATCCAATACGCAATTCAACTTTCAACTAAATAAGTGCAAATTTAGTTGATCATAACAGTTGTTCAGAATAAAATAGCTTCATAATTTCTCTTAATCCTGGATTTCTTGAAGGAGAAAAATCGATTCCGTAGTAACTATTTTGCGTTCATTAATGTAAACGGCAATTCAAGTTGTGCAAATTAAGTTGAAAATTAAATGCGTGTTGAATCGCGTGTTGAAACCGCTAGTGTGATCCGGTCTTAAGGTCATGTTTGCACGCGCATCGCTAACGCACTTTCTGCGCATTAGCAGATACGGCCAATAACGTCAGGTGAAGAACCTCTGTATACAGAGATTTCATGTGACGTCACAGGAGGCCTGGGATTGCCTGGCACTGAAGGACAAAACACCACAGATCTGCACAGATAAGGCCTTGGTATAGTGGCGTAGATGGCTCCCCTGGGTTAAATAAGTCTGCCTTTTCAGCCCTCGAACTGAACGTGAAAACCAATAGATTCAAAGGAAAGGATACTCTTCGCGCACTGCATTGATCTTATACCCATGACATCTGATCCAGGAAATCACGATTCGTTTTGCCATTTGGCGTTTCATGTAGGCCATGTTGCCACACCCAAAAGACTAGCTTCCCTTGTCTTCACTGGATACCGCCTTTCTAGTGTTGACGCTTACCCAATCCAGTTAATGGACAGATCTTTGACAAAACACACAATAAACGTAGGCCTGTTCGGAGCACATGAGCACCACATACAATATACTATTGTACGCTTGCCCTTCCAAACAAAGAAGACGCGCGATCATATTTCAAATGAGCGCCATCACTTTTCAAAGTTTGTATTGGGTGGCTTGCTCGATTACAAACTTCATAGTAACAAGTGTTGTTAAATGTTTAAGTATTTTACATATGTTTGAATAAGCAAACAATATATTTGTCTGACCAGGAAAGACGATGCAGAGACTTCCTCATTAAAATGTATCAGTACGGAGAAGGCGTCTGGTACGTTGTAGGTGTCAAGTGTTATCAAGTTACCAAGATGGTAAAATACCAAAAAGTAACAAACCACATTACGTTTCTGCTCGTTTGCACGTTTGTGTCTGCTCCGAAAAGTTGTTTGAAACGGAACATTTAGACTGCCACCACTTATGTAAACAAACGGCAAAAAGAAAACAAAAACGATGTCCTGTACTCTTTAATTAAAATTAGGTTATATTCCAGTGTACTCTGTGCGTGTTAGGGGCGTAGATTTCTTTTAAACTTAAAGAGGCTTATTGAGTTGTTTTGTGAAATTCACTCAATTTTTCTAAACCGGTCAAGTTTCCTTCACATACTAATGACAAACAGTCAAACTAAAAGGATCCCAAAGTTTTACATACGTTGGAACATTAATGAGTGAGTAACCAACAATTAAATTTGGTTTTTGAAACTTTGTGACCAGACATTTTCACATCAGTACATTCACATGCACACAATCAGAGCAAGTAACGGTCAAAAATTCGAAAAAATTGACAGTTTTCATAGAACTATTGGATGTGAAACTTGATTAATTATGCTAATTGTGAGTATTGTCGTGTGTTTGTATACTTCAAAATCACCGCAATCTTTACTGATATCAACTCAATGAGCCCCTTTAAGGATCGGGAGGGGATGGTTTGAATTATAATAAAAAATTTTAAAAACTTATAAGATCTGTAGGAGAAGCGTACTCAACGAGCTCGGAGTGGAAAGCCTATCCCGGGTGGTGTCCAGGGGCCCATCTTAGGATCCGTTGTGGGTTCCATTGGCAAACTGTAGCAGGGGAAGCCCAGGGGCCAAGCCCCTGGGCTTTAAAGCCTCAGAGGTCCCTGAAAGACTGCTTTAAGGAGTAAATTCCAAAGGTAATGTCCTTGGGTAGTGACATACTTACACACATTAGGAAAGACTGTCTTGAGCACAAAACCCTTTAATAAGTTGGATAGGAGGACTTGAAATTGAACAAGTGCAACAATGCATAGTAGAGTTTTCAAAGGCAGGAATCAACTCATAGGGTAATCCCCGGCAACTAGAATTTGAACTCGGAGAATCTGGAGATAACCAGATTATTTGAATTTATGTTCATGAAAATAATGCAAAAGAAATACAAATGAATACACAAAACTGAAGCTGGATTTTGATAGCAGCCTATATAGAAATAAAGACTATATAGTTCCCAGATTATCAGCCATACCCTTGAAAAGTTCATCAAATATCGGTAAAATTTAGTGCCTACCGGAGTTGTCATTAAACATTTGGTTTGTAAAAAGGATTTTGACAGATTGAACAGTGAAACATTAGAACTGTATTGCAATATGATTTAAACCAATATTATTCTAAGAACCTCAAACAACTTGGAATCAATTTTAAATACATGCTTTCAAGTTCTAAAGATTTGGCTCAGATTAAAGAATTCCTCACGAAAATGCCCCCACTGATGTTCACGAAAGTATCTTTCTTTGTGGGATTCACTGAATGCTCCCGGCATAACCTTCGTGAAGATAATACCTTTTTTAAAATTAGCTATTTACTGATATATCGTCATGTATCTATCAGAAATTAAAACTGGAATATAAGTTGTGCTGGCAATCACCTGGTCATCTCTTTCGTTCTTTCGTCAGTGTTTCAGGGCAGAGAAAGTGGGGGTAAAAGATCACCTGTTACAAAATCTAAAAGAGATCTATGCATTCATCTTTCATGTATTTGAATATGAAAATTGTCCAAACATTTTTGCTGGCCCTACAAAATTCAGAGTCTTCAGGAAAGCCTAGTACAATCACTGTTACTTGAAATCAAATAAACCAATGGGAATGGATATGAATATTCATGTATACAAAATGGGGCTTTAACGATATTTTTTTTGTAACATATTTGACTTCCAGAGGCAAAATATGACAAATTTTCAACTCACATTCCAGCTTTAAAGTGATTACGTGTGTGCCTTGAAACCAGTGAAATATATAACATTATGTTTGATGTTAACTTTTTCTTTATTTGTAAATGTACTCGCAAGGATATACATGGACGGGCTACGTCTTTCAATGAAAGAAAACGACAGTAACTGCTCTGAAAAGCAACGGGATTGGGGTAAAAACAATAAGAAACATAAATCATATTTGAAACAATGAACGGTTCTTACTATGAGCACCTACATAATGAAAATGCAACAGCACAGGTTTCATTGGTCATTCAAAAACATACTACTCATGTAGTCCTTCTTTATCGGTATCAGAAATTGAAGTATTTGGTGAACGGAAACACTGTACTTAAAAATAACCTGCAAACCGATCACACCATTGCCGCGTCAGTGATCCTGGGTCGTCTCCTAACTGAATATTCAAAACTAATGTACTCTAATTGCCTTGTTCAAAGAAGTACATGGTGGAATTGAATGAAAACTGTCAACTACTAAATTTTCGTATTTTACACTTCTGTGGTTATGGTAGAAGAATTTGAAATCATATAGCATAAATAGCCACCTGAAACCTATTTATTTTCCCAAATTGTCTGAATGGTCCATTAAAAGCCTTACTAAACATTTGGACATGAAATTTCAAAGTTTTTACCTTTTGCCCACGCACGCAATCACTTTAATAAGAAAGTATATATACTGAACGGTGTAAGTGAGCTTCTCAAAATTGTTGAAGTTATCGTTTAAAAAGTCAACATACTTGTGAGCCATTTAGGATACTACTGTGAGTGCTCGTGTTGGTACAGCCAAACGGTCTCATCTTTTGATAACCTTTGGGTGTGACGATGATAATTGCAGCTAAACAACTCGCGGAATAACTTAAAATAAAACAGACCTGCCTACAGGCCTACAGGAGAAGCCCACCATGAAAAAAATCATATGCGACCGGTCTTGAGTATTCAAATGAATATGGGAGACCACCAAGCTTAAATGACATTCACTTAAAGTATCTGACTTTTATGGCTTGAAGCGTTCTGAGGATGATGTAAAAACTATAGAAACTTTCTGATGTAGGGTACCTAGACAGCTTTATATTGCACACGTAAGTATTTTAGATGAACGCCTAATCATGTTAATCATGTAAAAGGGGAAAATAAATGAATTCCCCCCCCCCCCAAAAAAAACACAGCCCGAAAACACGTATCTGTAAACTGAACATGGGGGGTGGGAGTGGTTACTTTGACCATTTCCCTAGTCAAACGTTCTGGAATATATCCCCCATCACAAGGGATCCACGCCTATGGTGTGTGTACATGCGCGTGTCAGACCTAGGGTGTGTTTTGGGGGAAATGATGAGTGTATGAATGTTCAAACACTTGCAACGTCTGTTTGGAAAACTTTGACAGTTAATAGTGTTGGCTTATAAAAGAAGTACATCCCATTATGTCCGTTGCATGCCCGACACTGTAGGTGTCTAGAATTAGAAGCTTGATTACTATTTTCATTTCTGTTTCTATTTTCACATCTTTAATTTGTCATCCAACTACTGTAGCCAAGATTGCCATGGCTCAACATCTTCCTTTTGGTCGACACTTAAGTCCCTCTCTTGTTCTCCACAGAAGATTATTGATTTTCTGAGTAATGGTTGAGAGACCGTTACTGACGTACATGTACATAGCCCCTACAGCTTGTTGTACTAACGTGTCTGGTGAATTTTCATGACAAAATCTGACACGAGCTAATGATGCGCAGTGAATATGATTAGCATGTGAAATCTATCTAAAACAGAGTTGATGATAAATATAGGAATGAAAATAAGTGTTGTTGGGTTTAAAGATCAATAATTTCTCTGGAAAAGGGATACAATGTTTCGTTTATGATTTGACTGTACTGTCCCATTGTTCCTTACTTCCTATGGCCAGCAATTGGCATCACTATTTGGATATCATTCAACCAAAGAGGCAGGTAAGAAATCATCAATTTTAAATCAGAAAATTGAAACATTTCCACTTTCCCATCAACGGGTTTACCGCAACGTAATTTATCAACTCCATGCTTGTATGATTGTAACGGTGAAAATTTAGCATGGACAACAACAAGACTTGCTTTCGTACCGTCTAGGCGTTTTAGCCACGCCCATAACTATTGTCAATCATGTTTTCATCCTCCCACCTACTCCCATGTGGAGAAGTTACTGTGGTTACCATAGCGGTGGTCGTACACAACTCAGTGTGAAGAGTTTGCCAAACTTTCTTTTGTTGTTTTCACTACTAGCGTTACCATCTGCACTGTACGGCTTACGTGTACGGTGTAGGATTCGAAGGAAGTCAAGGTTATGCATCACACCGTTTCGACATCGCTAATTACCGCAATATTTTGTGATTTCAGAAAAAAATTCGATGGACGTACTCAGTATTTGTGAGGATGAGTCGATTTATTCATAAATTTAGGACTTGAAAATTGATATCGTAATGAAACAGTTCTAAGATATTAACCGTTCGTTAGTACTGTAGTAGTGACTAACGTTACGCCTACGTGTATGTTTGCCATGTCTACGCGCACCCAGTAGCATTCGTGTTACTGTACATTTAACTTAGGCAGTACCTTCTACAGTCACATCAAACTGACGTGATACGAGTAAGTTATTAAACCCCAGGCTTGTATCAGAGAACAACCGAAAGGAAATTCAAGAATGCCTGGGTTTCCAGCAGCCAATAATGCCCTGCAGAAAAGGTGGAACCAAAGAGCATACGAAATGCATGTCAAAAAGGTGAGTATGTTAGCTTCACCAATATTGTAGTACATGTTACAGAAATATCAATAGACGACTACCTAATAATTTATTGACAAGAATCTGTAGGTTTCTACATTATTGAGCTTAGACATACGTCTTCGCGGAGACCTGGTTCAAGTGTTTAAAATTGTTCATTGTGTCGATATGTTAGTTTTCAGTTATTTTTTCGGTGGTTTACAGTAATGCAAGGAGTTCTCGTGGTCACAGATTTAAGCTCCAAAAGATTCTCCGTCTGTAGGATGGATGTTAGGAAGTGCTTCCCACAGAGAGTTGTGGATGAATGGAATGGCCTCCTAGAATCTGTGGTGATGTTAATGAGTGTTAATGTCTTAAAGAATGCACTTGATAAGTATTTTTGGCAGGGTGGGAGATTCTGTGTGTTATTGTTTGAGATTTGTAGATGTCTACTCTTTCAGGGTCTTTTTATGAGGACATTTTCCTTTCTGACCCTTTACATACTGTACTAAACTACTATTATGCACTGCCCATGTTTCATAGAAAAGATCAATCCAGAGCTTGGTTATTAATTATGTTTTCATAAATTAACACTTAAATGCTAGACTAGGCATTGGTCCTAACCAAAAAACTCTACAACATTAATGTCGTTTTTTTTTTTTTTTAAGTCTAGCATGTCACACATCCTGTGCATACAGGCATGACTGTGGTGACACCATTTTTAGTTCTTTAAATTTGTTTCCAAGAACCATATTGTTGAGGGGGTCTGCTGAACAGTTTGAAATAACCAAATGTGTTTAGATGATTTTAATTCTCTTTTTATTTTTAATCATACTTGATCTAACAACAAACATGGGCTAGGCCAGCAGCTAGAAGTTTGCTGACTGTCGAGTTGGATTATAGCCGAATAAATTAATAGTTTAGCTTTGTTATTTCTCTTTTATACTACAGTTTTGAGTGTCTGTGAAGAAGTATGTTCAAGCATAAGAAATTATGGATGCATGAAGACAGAAAAGCTGTTGATGAAAGGCAGAACAAAGCCTTAAAACAAAACCTAACAGAAATTTGTAGGCATGCGCATGATTGTTTAATGAAAGTGATATCTAATATGCAGCACATTTATGCAGCTATCTAACTCAATGAAACTAGATACAGCTGCTATGAAGGTGCTGGTTGCACTGATATCCCTCAAAGATTCCCAAATAGTAACTGAGTGTAGGGAATTAAGCAAGCTGAGATAAATAGTAATACCATACAGTACTTATGGTTACTACATATTACCACTAGATAACGAGTATGATGCCTTAGTACAGTATTCAGTGTAATACTTCCACGTAAAATTAACAGCTACATAATATGGCAATGTCATAATTAGGAGATAGATCAGTTTAATATCTCTGAAAGAAACAGAAAGTCATTTACATTCCCCTTTCCCTTGAAGGATGTATGTTGGCTGTATATTTGTTGTAATCATAGTTTCCTAGTAAAGCTCTGCATTTCACATTTATTTTTGCATAGACCGATGTATTACTTTATTTAAGCCAATCTGAGAGTGCAAGTAAATGTATAAATAGAGTTAGATGTAAACCTACCACTCTTTCTATATATTGCATGATATCTATTGGTCTTGTGGGAATTTTGACTTTATAGAATTTAAGCTATGTGATCACCTGCGATGCTTTCATGAAGAATGTATACTGATGTTTCAATTGCTTCTTTGCCCCCATGATGTGTCATTAGTGATGTGGTACATATGGCTAATAACTGTGAATGATTCAGTGGCATTTTAAATGAGAAAAAACTGAAACTTTTTACACACTTCCTGATTATTTACCCTACCAGACCTGTCAGTCCAATGGACACAATTTGTTATTTACTGTAGTTTAATAATCAATCTCTCACAGATGTTTGGTCAGGATTCTTTAATTGTGCCCTTGTGAATTATTCTAAGTCTTAAATTGAACAAATATTTGTGCATGTATTTCAATTTCAGAAAAAGGCAATTAAATCTGGACTGGATACAAAGGCACCCAAATCATTTTTACACCTCAAAGTTAATCTGAAACGAATGCAGGTGAGTTGGAAAGATTCATAGCACATGTAAAATATAATTTGATCTACAAGTGATCCATTCTGTGTCGGCGTGGATTTTTCATCAAGGAAAGACAGAGAAACAAGAAAAAACTGTAATTGCATTATCTGCCAAGTAAACTTATTTTAGTTGTTAGAATATGCCACAGAGCTTGTAAGAAGTGTTCTGTAATTGCTGTAACAAAGCTCCTTTTTGTGCATATTCACTATGCTTGGGTCTCGCATAGACTGAGCGTGCATTTTGTATTTTTTTATTAGCTAGAAAGACAACATCTTGGATTGGTTTCTTGTATTCTCATGGTTCAATACTGTACATTATGCTGTCCCAATTAGTGCAACCTGACCCAGTGTGATCATTAAGAGAACCAAAGGAGAGATCTGAAGCATGATTTGAGAGGCTGAGTGGAAGAAAAGGTGAAAGTTAAATTACTCCTATCCACTCTGAGTATAGGAATGATATTACTATACACAATAGTGCTACAGTGTTAAATGATGGATCTTCAACAATTCACTGATGATTTAAGACTCCTGATATTCATTAAAGTAAACCAAATTGTTACCATAATGTGTTTTCAAAAACCTCACTTCAGAGTGAAGAAGAAAGACAAGCATCCATAGATTATGAAAACAGAATCCTTCTGGCTAAGCTGACAAACGTTTTGAGGTCAACAGGTCAACTTGACAACTGGAATTATGACTATGAACAATATTCAAAGAGGTGAGTGTGTTTATTAATGTCAGGATGAATTTGGTTTAATTCTGAATAGCTTTATCGTATGAAAAGAGAGGGATGTTAAGGGAATGAAACGGCATACATTACTCTTGACATATTCCATTTGGTACCTCTTTAAGCCACATGAAACTCAAGCTTGTTAAAATGACTATCTTAAAATCATGTACATGTCTGACTGGAATACACAATCTGTTGGGGATGGAAAATTTGAACATATTTACAACTTTGTCAGTAAAAGAAAATGTAAGTTTTTGATGGCAGCATACTTCCAATTGTACCTTCAAGGAATATACTCATACCTTCTTCTTCAATATGTAGTCATGTCATGAGCTTTGTGCATAATTGGTACCAACTGTGCTGCTAAAGTTAGATGGTCATCTTTGGTCATGATTTTTTTTGCTTTGTTGCTTGAGGCACTTAAACCAACCCTGCCGATGCATTCAAATCTGTGTGTTCACGTCAAGTATCTGACAACAATGTGGAAAGTAAATTTAGTGGATACTCCAGGAAACATTTCTTTGAAGCTATTTTAATGCAATTCAAGCAATGTTAGAATATATTCAAGTATTAGGACATTGCTGACAACCCTTAAAGTGAGGTGACTTGTTTTCTTTACTGACTTGGAAACTTTATCAGTGATGCTTTATTGTCTTTACAGCCTCAATCATCTTAAGTTAAATGAAGAGAAGGAGAAAATATTTGAAGAAAACCAAAAAATTTTGAGGAGACTGCAAAAAAAGCCATCAACTTATGATGTGGATAAATGGGTAAGCCAGTGGATATTGCAAATTTAATTTTAAGTTTTATTAAAAACTCACTTGAATTTAATGCAATGAAGTTGCCTTTCTGATCCAATCACAAGCACTAATGGATTGATGTCTGTGTAATGAGTTGGTCTGCTGATATTGCAAGACATCACTTCCTCAGTTTCCCTAGCAACCAATCATATTACCACCCAATCAGGTGCATCACTGATCTTGGACAATATGATGTTCAGCATTTCAGCTTCTAAATTGTCAGATTCAGTTCAAGAAAATAGAAAAATAGCAAATGTGATGGTTGCAGTCTTTGCAGCAGCCTGCCTCATGTTTAATTTCCAGCATCTTATTCTGCCACTCTTTTTTAATTCTTGATTCCTTTTAATGGAGATTCATCCCATAAGACTCATACCGCAACTTCTGTTTTTTTTTTTTTTTTGTGTGCTTTCTTTCTATAGGAGGATGAATATTTGATGCATAATTACTACCTGGATCTGAAAGGCAGTGTCACCAAGAACTTTGAATTAGATGTGCGAGGGATGAATGAACAGCAGGCGTTATTTTATTACGCAGAAGACAGACACAAAAGGAAAGTGGTAAGCGTCATGGTTACATTATTTGATCAATTAGACTAAACAAAACACTCTTAGTGAGCCTAATGTCCTTTACCTGTTCTGGTAGTTATTTTGAAGAGGTTGTTTAAACAGTCATAGTTATTTGTCTTCCTTGTTTGATTAGCAGTTTACCTACAAGGGTGTGGAATGCTGTGAAGTACTTTAAGTAAATTTTTAAAATGCTTGCATGAGTGTCAATGAGAATAAGGACAGTAAAAGTTTATCTTGGACAGTATATGTATTGTGTTTTTACTTTAGAATCAATATTTGAAGAGGCACATTTAATGTACGTATTCCTTTGGCAATGTCTTAGTATAAATGTAGCTAAGCTCATGATGTATTCTGAGTTATCAAAAGGATGCAGTTTTTCTCCAACACAAATCTGAATGGTTGAATCCGTATTTTTTTTATAGTTGCCTTTCATAATAAGAGGTGAACTATGTAAACACAATTAATACAATTAGTACAATCATTGTTAAAAGACAAACAGAAGTGTTGACCAGGCTTTGGACGGGGGAGGGCGGTGGGGGGTTGGTGCGGGGTGTTAGGTTAGAAATGGATGTTTCCTTTTCTTTGGATACTTTTTTCACAATTGAATAAAAACTTACTACTTGTTGCTATTAGCCAGTTAGTAGTACCAAACCAGGGATTTTTCTCTTGACTACAGAAGTAGTCTTGAACCAACCTTACAGTACCCCCTGCACCCCCACCATCTTTCCTGTGGTCATCTTTCCTGTGACTTTCCTGGAATCACTGAAATGCAGAGTTGTATGTAAATTTGAGGCATAGAATTGTACCTGTCTTTTATATATTTACGTCATACTCAACATCTTTTTACATCTCCCATCTCTCCTGGCAGAGAGCAAACTACGAGAAACTTTCTTCGTTAGGAGATGCTGATTCCATTCTTGCCCAGTCTCAAGCAGCTGTGTCAGAGAAATCTATTGCAGATGAGGGGATACCAAATTTGGTAAGAATAGCTACTTTTCAGTATTTTGCTAGTATATGATAATTAGTTAAGGTCACTCAAACTAGTTTGCAACTGGCATGTTATATCATTGGTAACATGCTTCTGAACTCTAGTTCTAGTAGATGAATGGCATGTTCATTAGAAACAAGCTTCTAGTGCTTCTCTAGTGTACAAAAACAAACATCTGCACATTGATATCGTTTATGCTGTTAAAGGTTTTGTGACATGCATCTATATAAAAGCTGACTTTACTCAAAAGTTGCAGATTGATACCCTCATTGAGTTTCCATTGGAATTGTTTTTCTAACTATTACCATTTTTGAGATATTGCTCTTCAAACTTTGATGACAACGCAAATAAGTGAAGCCAATATTTGTGAAAAAAAAGTACATGCTTCCAAAACAAAACACTTGGGGCATATAACATTTTTCAACTGCTCTTGAAATAAAGGTTAAATAAAGAAAGTTTAACATAAGACATATCTTGCAAGTCCCTCTCTTGACATCATAAATTTGCATTCTTAGCCCATGTTTATTCATGATGCTGGTACAAGTGTAGGTGGCATACAGTAACAATCCATTTTTGTTTGCATTGGGTAAGGAAAATATCCAGATGATAAATCCTGTTCTTGTTATATAAAAAAAAGAAAAAAAAAAAGGATAATCCCTAGATTGAAACCTGCCCAAACTCCTCTTCATGTGTAAATTTGATAAACATTTGACTGACATGTAATGTACAGTCTTGAAGAGATACATTAAAAACCATTAAATTGGTTAATGGGATTGAATTTACTTCTATGCACTGAATATTGATCGTACTTCATGAAAGTTGCCCCTACCCCCATGCAAGGGATTTGGCAGATCTATACTTCTCAGATGGACTTGAAAAGTTGTTCTAGTAATTTGCAAAGTTTGTTAAACTTTATTCAGTTCTCATGTTGTTGATCTCATCAATAATTTAAGTGTTAGGTAAGTTTGATTAACAATTAGAGAATGCAGTAAAGGTAATAATGGCTTTCTGAAGTATCATTTGAATGTAATCATCAATATAGTAGTTGGTATGCTCAGATAATTCAGGAACATAATGTTATATCTTTGTCAGATGTTCTCCCATCAACTGTACAGTAATCCTTTTCAAATACCAGTCCAATGCATTCCCCCTTAAGATACAGTTCAACTGACAAAAATCTGCTCACCCATAATGCAGCGTTATGCTTTGGTGATGTAAGTGCAGAGAGAAATATGGCTTTATGATAACTTACAGGTGTAAGTTAATATCTGTATATGTTTGACAGAATCAAACTCTTCATGTAAAGAAAAGTACTTTGACATAATTCTGAGAATTTGTGGTTGCTATGGAGCACTTGATTGCACTTGACTACAGGGGAATGGTAGTCAAGGGGAAAAATGATCATGCGATGTACTGAACTACTATAAATTATGAGTTAATTTAATTAGTACTTTTGCAAACTTTGTTTCCAAGGATGAGCTGAAAATATCAAAAGGACCTCTCCAGAAGAAGAGACGAAGGCAACCAAGGTTACCGATTCTCGGAGCAGAAAGGAAGAAAGAGGTTGAGAGAAAGAAGGTACTGATGACAAACTTTCAAATGTTGCATATCTTGTATTGAGATTTATTTTGAATTATGTTATGTTATAGTTCTATGCAGGAAAGTTGACAATTGTTTGTATTTCATTAATGGCTGCCTGGTCAATTCTTGTTGGGGTTGGCTGACATTTTAACAGCAAGTTACAGTTATGTCATAACACTTCTCTGTATTACAATCCGCAGTCATAAGAAGTGAGGGATGTATGGTCGATAAATAAGTTAACTATGGCCTTCTCTTCACTTCCATTTGTTTGTGCAACTGATTGGAACTGACTAGTGACCGAGGGCATGATCACTGGGGGATTTGATGGAAAGGTCTTAGAAAGATTCCAATCGGCCGTACTTTATAATAGTTTTTTTGCCAGTGCTTGCTTAAAATTGCATGGAATTTGTAACTTCCAAAACCATAGTCATTGTCACCAGACAACTGAGTACATCATCTTTGTCTCACATGTAGTAGTTGAAAGTACAAACTATTAGCAGAACAAAGAAAATTGATGTTACAACTTACAATTTAGCTACTGCATACATTTCAGCACATACCTATTCCTTTCCCTTTAAAACTTTATTTTTCATTGCTGTTTAATAATGACATTGTTTTAGCGAGTTACTTTAACCTCATTTTATGTTTTCTTGTTATTGGCAACATGGTGATGTTGTTTGTCTTTGATGCTTTTTTTTCTTAAAGAAAGAGGCAGCTGCAAGAACTGCTCATTATGATGAGAGAGAAGAGGCAGTGAAACTTTTCAAAGCCAGTAAAGGAATGGGTATGTAACTGCATTCACTGAATCACTGCTATTGTGGTGATGTGGCCTGGGGCAAAGCCAGGTTTTATTTTTTTGTGAAGGGACAAAATGGATGAAATCGGCAAAAGCCCTACCAAGGCTTAAGCCAGGATTTCAAATCAGTCAGTCCACAGATAGGCCTATGTGGCATGAGGAGAGATTAAAGTGAAGGGGCACCCCTTATCCTTTGCCTAAAAAGGATTGTGTTTGCCCTTCTTAGCTGCCTAATCTTGGTCAATCCCCTAGCTGCATACTCGATTTCTGCGTATAAGCAACAAGACCAATATGGCCTATTGAAACCTTGAACGAATGATTTTCTCACCTCTGAACACCTTGTCTCAATTGTTTTATCTTAGTATTCAATGTCATAAACAGATGACAGTTTCCTAGTTCCCCCCCCCCCCCTTCAGTTTAGGCCTACCAGTTCTCCCCAACTCCATCAACTTATCGTCCCTATCTCTTGGTTATTTTTTTCTTTGCTCTCCTGTGTTTTCAACATCATCCATCACATCCACAAAATTTTTGTGGGGGCGCTCTGCCCCCGTCTCCCTGCTGGCTATGCCACTGATGAGACCTTTGTACTGACAGCACTGTATTAGAAAAGTTTAGAGTACAAATTTAACATTCATGTAATCATCAAATGTAGTTTGTCTTAAATGATAAACACCTTCAGCTTTCAGCACGTTGTTAATGTTTTTCATGCAGTCTTTATGAACCACATCAGCATGTGGTCCCATAAGGTGCATGATATCACAGGAATTGGGCCAAAAAGGGAAATAATCTTGCATGTGTTTTACCCCTATTGATTTTCACAATTTTGGATTTGCAATGTACTTACAAAGAACCTTGCAGTGAAGTTGGTAAACATCATACTTAACACTTTCATCCTTTTTTTTCTATTGTGCCTTTCATGTTGTAATTTTGTGCCTGGGAATCCTTGATCAAGACTTCTGAAGTTTTCAAGTATATGTTTCCATGGACATTGTGAAACCTAGTGATGATGTCTTTCGTTCATTTTTGTCTTAAATCCAGGCAAAGCAGAGTTCGTGGTCACTGCTACTCTAGCAAAGAGAAAATACTCACAGAGACAGCAGACAAAAGCTAAATTTGAAGACCAGTTTGGTTTGGTGAGTAAAAAATGAGAACCAGTGCAAATGTTAAAAGTAGCCTAAAAATCTTATTTTCCTCAAAGTAAGAATAGTTTGAACTTAAACGGAACTTCATGCTGCACTATCCATGTTTTCGTGAATTGCAAACAGACTTGGAGACATCATTACTCATTCTTCACTTCTTGGAATAGGTTGTCTGAAGTGAGAAAGTAAACAAGGCTCAAGTGTTAGTAATGTTAAGAGAGATAAGAAAAAGGTGTATGAGTGTGTGATAGCTCACAAAATTTCTTGTCCCATTAAAATAAGTGGTTGGTACACATTATGTATACGGTAAGTTGTGTTTTGTGAAAACAGTATTGGTACAGTGTGAAGTGTTTAAGAGTGGCAACTGTTAGATTCTTGAAAAGGTTTATCTGGAGATATCATCAACATGTAACACCTGATTCTGTTATTAGTTACTACACCTATATGCTTAATTCACACATCTGAACTGAAACCAATATCAGAGGTGTTTAAAGATGTTGATTACTTTATGGTTATATTCAACAGAATCTGGAGGAGGAGTTATCCTCTCAGTTGGACGACGACTACCGGACATTGGTCTCCGCTCTTCTCTCCACCAGGGAGGACTATGATGCAATGTCTCTTCATGCTGCTCTTAAGGTGTGTTTCAATGGGATGTCTCTTTGGTCAGGTCAGAAGTGGATAAAGGAAGCATTGTGTACTGGAGGAGGTGCAGGGGAGGGGCAGATGATGAAGATCTTGATTGCCAGGAAGAAAATCAGATACCAGTTTGACCTGGAACAGTAATGTCCAAACTATTCAAAAGTCGTGGTTCAGCCTTGAAAGTTCTTCACTTATTTTTCCCTGTTTTGACTTTCCCATTCCCCTTTAACCGTGTACCTTTCGTGTCTCTCCTATCTCATGAAATACATTTGAAACAAAAAATCCATTGCCATAGAGTGCCTTAGGGACTAACTGTCAAATTGAAATGACTTTTCAACTAGAGTGCCTCACCTCCCCAAGGACTGCGATTCAAGTGGTAACCTGGCATTTTACGTTTGTTTTCAGGGACAAGGACCTTTTGCAGAAACTTTAGTAGAGATCTTGTCTACCAGAAATAATGGGGTGAGTACATTATGAAATGATAACATGAGTTATAGTATGCAGTAGGTGATGGCTATCACAGGGAGGAGGAAGAGGCAGTTGAGTTGGAGAGATAAGAATGGAGGATGGAGGACGATTTCTGTAATGGGCAGAGGGAGCAGAGAATGAATGAAGTGAGGAAGCTGTATTGTCTTCATCTTGGTATGCATCTTTTCCTAATTGTGTTTTGCTTTGCAGCTCATAGACTCTTGCGTGGGTTGTATACATGTATATTAAGACAACTGGGAACTCTGTTCACGGGGTGGGGGATATATTGATCGTAGGAGTATTAATGAAAAAGTGAAAAATGAAAAAAAAAGGACAAATGAAAAAAAAGGACAAACGAAAAAATGAAAAAAATATATCAACTGAGGTGGCCCGCCATGGCAACCATCTTAGAAGGGTTTATAGCCTCAATTTCAAGCAGAAAATTTGATTAGCTTTAAAGAAAATAATGCATTTACAATACACCAACGTGGCATACAAAGAAAATAGCTTTTACCATTGTTAAATCATCATCTCATCAATAAACATCTGCAAAAGCTTCATCTCCTCAAAGCTAGTATGCATGTGATGGGTAATGGAAGATGCATCAATTGAATTTTGGAAATTTTGGGCGAACAAATTAGTGTTGTGCAACAAATAACTGAATTTCCATCCGTGAGAAACTTATTTCCTGAAACGAAGGCCACCCTCCTTCCTTACTTTGAATGATCTATCATTCTATATTCGCAAACATTGGTTTTAAAAATACTATTGTGTTCTTTAAGACAAACACATTATTTCCCATTAACAACCTTTCCCTTTCTCATACCATGATCTGTATAGCTCATAGTCAATATATTTGCTGAGTGTTTTGCTGGTGACAGTCGCTGGTCCCAGATTCAGACCTTATACCCATTATTACAGTACCAGTGACCGTTGCTGAGAACAGAATAAAAGTTTGTATTCATGTATGAAACAAATACCTAAATTTGTAGGAAATATCCTGAAAGGTATTCCAGATGCCCATTCTGGTTTCTGTAGTTCACCATCTAAACTCAGTAATGATGTTTCTCAATTTAATTAAATTAATTTACACAAACAAGTCAAGGAATCATATCTATATTTGATCTACACCATCAGGCTTTAGGTGCAATAAAATCATCATATTCAAGGTTGTACAACATTGGACTTGAGGAAGATATAATTGCAGATGTCAAAGGTCAACTAAGACACTTGCTACTTGCCATAGCTAAGGTGAGTCATCTTCTTTCATCTCTTTTCTTAGTGTCAACAGTCTCCTAAATGTTCATCCAGTAAAGTATAAAAACTGTGAAATGTTTGTTATTGTTGGATTCCTAAGTGCACATGAGCTAGGTATGCTATAAATAAACATTATTGCCATAAACTGACTCTGTGTTGTAGGCGTGGGCGACTTACTCGACTCTACTTTAGAACAGTGATTCCTTGTAGGGTTGGGACCCGACTCCACTTTCCTTGTGCAGAATGGTTTTTATGTTTCACTGTTTGAACTGATGTTCTTTTGCAAGTGCAATAAATGATAATGTTAAAATTTAGTACTGCTTTTTTTTATTGTGCTTGCTTCTCCAATTTGGGTTAGCCCATGTCTGACATCTTAATAGTAAGAGGCCCAATTCTCCCCCATCAACACTGTTTGGGGTCCTACATTGTTGGTACAATAATTCCTGCTGAAAATATATCGTTATATGTGAAGGTGGCAGTAACATCGTCATTGAGACAAATACAGAGTAGGAATCACGCATGTCTTCGTAGTTGCTACTATTTGGCCATGTAAAAAGAAAAAATGTTGGAGTCGAACAAGCAAACTGTGTCCATTCCAACTGTAAGCATTCTTACAATGTAAAGTTCTGAGCACTGTCACTGAACTGGTGTAATTTGCCTTACCATTGAAATGTTCCCATTCTTTTCTGTCTTCATTACATAGCATCACATGCTCAGAATGCTTTGCTGAAAGCCCAACTTCTAGTATTTAAATTGCCCGTACCAAGAAACCCAGGACACATCATTGTAAAGTACAGCCTTCTTTGGCTTTATCACTTCAAGTTTATCATTTTCGGTCACATTATTACAGTCACCATTTTGAGCAGACAGTATTTCGTGATTTTGAGTGATATGTTGGAAGCATTGCAGTAAGTGGACAACATGTTGGGTGTAATCCTGAAGAAAATACTGGAACGGAAATGTTACCAACAGAACGTAGAATGTTAATACAGTTGATGATCCATCAGGATTTCTTCTTGGTCATGCAGGGTATCAGATCAGAATCTAGTGTTCTTGATGAAGATGCAGCTACCAAAGACACAGAGCAGCTGATAGCAACTCAAGATGACCAGAGGTGGAATGCAGATTCCGGCAAATTGGCCGAATTGCTGCATACAGCCAGCTGGAGCCATATAGTAACAGTGTTACACAAGTATGAGAAGGTAAGGACATCCAGATTAGGGAGCAGTAGTGACAGATTTGTGTGGTTCCATCTTTTTTACCCACACCATTGAATTCTTCTAATTTTGTTTCAGAGTTTGGCAAGTTTTATCTTTAGAATCGTTGAATTTTTTTAGTACAGTTTTAAGAAATGATAACTGTTGTCAGTGTCAGAAGTTTTTCTTCATACTACACTTTCAGACTAGCCAACAGGAGAGGAAGGATAGTTGTCCTGGAGGAGGGGGTGTCCCCCACCCTTTGAAAACTCTTTGATTAGTTCACGCCTAAATTATGTATCTTACCAACAACTGATGTACTGCATTATTTTACCATTGGTTTCATTTGCCAAGTCTTCAGCGTTTGGTCCAATTGTGTGTTGTCATTTGGCGGTATTCACATCGCAGTACTGTGAATTTAGCTGTCAAAATTCTTAACTGTGATAATATGCCATTTTGAGTGAGAAAGTATGGATGAGGATGTTATGTGTGTTATAAATAGAGAACAGTGTGTGGTCATATGAGAAGCACGAAATGTGTGTGTATTGTATTTTTACATTATTTGTTATTGTTTTTTTCCTTATATATGTGTCCCATCATTGTGCAACCCGCAATCGTGTGTGAATTGATGATAACAAATTTGAGTCTTGAAATGCAATGCATGGAGTGCCTCTGTTTTGTGAAGTAGAGAAGTTAAGTTGGTCGCTATTTTAAATTTTCCTCCATTCACCTTTCCCATCAATTAACAAAAGATGACTGTTCTGTGATAGCAAGTGTACTTTTGTAGTACCTGTTACCTTGTTAAAGCGTATGTTCTACTCAGAGGGAAATTTTACAATTCTTAGTTGTTTTTCGTCAAGTAACTAGGGATTTTTGGGGTCATAATTACATTAACTTAGTCCTTTTTTGGCTCATAATCTTTAAATGTTTATTACTCTTTGCAGGGAATTTACTGCACAGAAAGTTATGTAAAGCCTTTTCTCACAACTTCTATACCAGTCCTCCTTATAAGTCCCATTTATGTTGATCATGGCCATTATTTCTCTCTTATCAGGTAACGGGTAGAAACGCTCTGGATGAGATCGAAAAGGTGCTAGTAGCAGACTACAAAGATGCGATGGTGTCGCTAGGTAGGTGATTTTCTTATCTAAGTATAAGTTAACATTATCAGCATGAGCATTAATAGTGTCTCTTTCATGTTTAATGTCAAGAACACATTGTTGTATCATGAATCTCTTGATGACCTAAGACAAGCCATCAAATGTGGTATACTTGAGGTTCACTTAGCAAGGAATGCATTACTGTGTATGCATATGATGCAATATGTAGAATTGCATCCTGGATTTGAGATATTCCTTGCAAAATGTGAAAACATCAACTGCCTGTGATTAAAATTCAAATCTCTTGAATAAGGCATTGCTCTCATGAAGAAAATGAAAACTTCTTAACTGTTATCAGTTGCATTATTCAACATTTTTATTTATAGTTCCTGGCAATTGTATTAAAAAGTTGGTGGCTTATCAATGAAAAACAAAGAGGTACATCCAGCAAAGACATTTTGTATCAAACTCTTGCCTGGTGATATCTTTTAAATTTTTTTTTGTTCTCCTTACCATCTTTTAGTGAAATGTCTTAGTGACTGTCCCCAGTTTCTGGCAGAACAGATTTATGAAAACCTCCAGCCTAGCGGTGATGAAGAAACTGTGATGCATATAGTCATCATGAGGTCAGAGGTCAGTGTCAAAGTCTTCCGAATGAGATGGTGATTTGTGAAAGTTTGCTGTACAGTCATAAGCAGCTTTGCATTCATCTGTGATCACCCATCCAGAAATGCTGGCTGTGGGGTGGGGGGGGGGGGGGAGAAGAAGGAGGTGGGAAGAAGAAGGGGTGTAAAAGAATCTGTGTTTCCATTTCAATTCTCTAACATGTATGATCTGAGACATTACCTCGCATAACATCTCATAGGATAATTTTAGGCTCTCCCCTTTATCTAATCTGCCTCTTTCTCATCCACTTTCCCCATCCTCATTTTTTCACTCTGCTGTTTCTTTTTTTGCCTCTCTGTTGCCTGGCTAATATGCTGCTCAGCACAGCATACAGCTTCTGTTACCTGGCTAGTATGCTGCCCATCACAGCATACAGACATAACTAGTTAAACAGACTACATCTTGTCGTTCAATATTGACGCTGCTTCGCTAAAATCTGTCACCATATAGCTTTACAAAGTATTAGCCCCAAGTGAGGCAGCTGCAATTTAAGCACCATTATATCACTGGCAGCAACGTAATTAATTTGTTTTATTACAAACATTGACTTCATGCATCTATCTATTTAGGGAGAAAATCAAAAATAATTAACATGTAGTTGTTTCACATGGTCTAATTCTCATCCAGATCTTGGTAGAATATTTGTAAGATTGACGTGTACCACTCGATCAATACCCTCATCATTTTCAGATTGATATGGTGCTAATCAGGAAAGCCTTCAAGAGACTTTTTGGGGAAACCTTGATGGATGGTATTGGAAAACAGCTGAGGATGTCTTGCAGCAGAGCCTTGGTACAAATGGTCGTCGTCCACGGAAACCCTGACAAGCCACCAAACTCAGAAATTCAAAATGAAGTAAGTTTAACATTTCAGGGTCATAAAATAATTTGGGACAGTTCAATTACTAGTTGTCTGTTTTTTTATGATTAGCCAATTCTTGGTCTGTGGTAGAGCAATTCATGGTTTTGTAATTGGTCCACTCATGATCTGTAATTCATCAAGATTTGATCTGTAATTGGTAAGAATATGCCAATATTTTTGGGAATTCAAAATGTTTACTAGGAATTTTGGCCTTTTCAGTATAAGATTCTCTAGAGTAAAATGTCATTTGAATATCTGATGCTTTGATACGTGTCATGTGTATATGAAAGTTTCAGTTACTGTCATCATCAGTAACTGTTGTAAGATTGTCCTACCTAACCACTCATAGGGGTCATTAAACATTTCCACTTTAACATTTCACCTGAAATTTCCAGATTGTTTTCCTTTTGTAGACAAACGTTCATTCTAAATCAACATATTGATATTTTATTAACATGTAAAAGAACATGTGTGACTTGGTAAATGATTGTTGTGTTTCTTTTCTGGAATTCTTATCATTACAAACTATGATGGACAAAAAAGTATGAAATTGACGAATGGTGTCTGCATTAAGCCAATTGATTGATGGATTGCAGAATCACTCAATTACTTGATCAGTTAATCAGTCAATCACTCAATCAATCTATCTATCTGTCTATCTATCTATCAATCAATGTATTAGTCCATATATGAATATGTGAATAGAATGAAAGAATCAATCAATGCGTCAATCTGTCAATCAATATATGAACCATCAACAAATGATCAATACAATGAATGAATTAATGAATGAATGAAAGATTCTATAAATCCATACCTGATGAATCATTCTGTTAACAAGTCAATTACTAATTCATTGTATAAATCAGTCAATGAGTCATTGTTCAAGAAACAAATGATTTGATGGACCAATCATTTGAATAAATCATCTGGTACCATAATCAGGGGGAGATACAGTTTTGGCATCCATAATTAGTTTTCCATTAAGTTGATGAAATCACAATAACTTATTAATCTTAGATGAAGACTGCAACTGAAAGATGAACCTGTCCTATCAGAGTCCTATCAGTGTCCTATCAGTGTCCTATCAGTGTCCTATCAGTGTCCTATCAGTCACCTATCAGTGTCCTATCAGTCTCCTATCAGTGTCCTATCAGTGTCCTATCAGTGTCATATCAATGTCCTATCAGTCTCCTATCAGTGTCCTATCAGTCTCCTATCAGTGTCATATCAGTGTCCTATCAGTGTCCTATCAGTGTCCTATCAGTGTCCTATAAGTCTCCTGTCAGTGTCCTATCAGTGTCATATCAGTGTCCTATCGGTCTCCTATCAGTCTCCTATCAGTCTCCTATCAGTCTCCTATCAGTCTCCTATCAGTCTCCTATCAGTCTCCTATCAGTGTCCTATCAGTGTCATATCAGTGTCCCAACAGTCTCCTATCAGTGTCCTATCAGTGTCCTATCAGTGTCCTATCAGTCTCCTATCAGTGTCCTATCAGTGTCCTATCAGTTTCCTATCAGTGTCCTATCAGTATCCATGTTTTTTTTTTTTTTTACATTAATACATCAGTTACAATAACTGATACCTAATTTCTTTCATTAAAAGAATGTTACACGATGTTTTTGTTTCCTTCCTTTTTAGAAACAGGACAATGTGAATCAGAAATCAAAAAGTCAACTTGCTCCTTACCCAAAGCCTCTCAAGAGACCTCCCCCAAATCTAGATGTAACAATGCCAGCAGACAACCCCTTAGCCAAGGCTGCTGCATCTCCCAGACTGGAGAGGAAAACTGACTTTAAGAGGATAGAAAAGAGAAAGGTGAGGCTACTAGATTTAATCAATTAAAAATTATCAAAACTAAATGTCACAGCAATCAAAGAAAAGATTTTTTACTATCAAAGACAATACTTCATTCATAATCATTAGTAACTCATTATCATTATCATTAGTTTTCTGTTGTAGTTTACATCATTCCCAAATGGATTCATTATGGATGCTTAGTGGAGGGGAGGAGGAGGGGGGCATGGGTAAGTGTGGAAAGGTGTGGAAGTTTAGCAAAGGTAAGGAAGAAGTAGGGTGGGGGTGGGAGAGTATTACTAGACCTCCTGTCTCTTCAAAGTCAGCTAGCTATTCTAGCCTTGCATGGAGTTCTGTTCTGTATTGCTTTCTCAACTTCACATGCTGTTAATTTTTATCTTTAAGATATAAATCATACCAACAGAACGTAATAGTCATCATTTTTCTGCAGGGACTGACAGGCATTTGGAACGATTCTCTTTTTATGCAATGCTAAAACTAATACCTGCTGGTTTGAAATATTTAATTTGTAATCAACAAAGTTGGCATGTTGGGATAAAGCGATAACTATATTAAATTTTTTTTCCTTTTTTTCAGAAAAGCCAAGCAGCTGATGTTGACAGAGAAGTATGAACCAGAGCTGGAAAGATGCTGCTAGCTAGAATCCTTGCTGCACTGATGCTTTGACAAAGTGGGATTTTATATTCCAGATATACCATCAGTATATTCAATGATGAAGTATAGCAGTCATTCCAGGCTGCCAAGTTTCTAACAGAAAACCAAGGTTTCCTTCGGGGGTTGAATCCAAGCAAACACTTGGTGTAGGTTCTCTAAATTTGCCTTGGCGAAGAAATTTGCAGCTGTGTCCGTGGTGCAGCAACACATAGTAAGTGTTAACTCTATGTAGGGCATCATTTTTGGAAGGGCAACTGACAGTGATCTCCTGGTATTACCTCCGGTAATTTCCTCAAAATTAGTAACAGTAAACCTCCATGGTGCAAGTCTCTTCATACACACAATGGCGACAGATGCTAGAGCCCATCACCAGCATTGGAGAGATGATCTCTTGTCTTTAAAGGGGAAGCTTTACTTCATGAGTTTGGTTACAGGATAATAGTATTTGACCTTTTATCTTGGTCGATATTATTTTGAGGACCTTTACAGAATTCTCTTTAAGTTCACTTTGTCAGTTGCCTATGTTAGAAGACAGGCAGACTCACACATAGGACAGCCTAATTGCAGCACTCTGGTGTGAATGCATTAATGTAGGATTGACTTGGGTTATATCTGAACGATCTGAAGCTAGGTCTATCAATAAATTGGCTGTCCGAATCATGCATCTTCCATCCAACCTCTCGACCTTCTTGCATGTCACATGCAACCTAGATTGTTGAGAAAAGCAACAAATGATTAAAAAGAGACTGCGGAATTCTTGGCAAAATAAATTCCATGACACAATGAACTGCATAGTGTATTATCTTGAGTATGGAAAAATCATATTAAATATATTTGTGCTCAGTGCTACATTGAAAATGGAGGTACAGGTTTTTCTGAAGTATGTTTTTGTGACAATACATCTTCAAGTGTTCAACTTACTGTTTCATCCATTTCAAAATGGATTTGCATTTTTCTTTTATTTTTAACTTTATACTTATATCATATAATTGTACTACTTGAGAAAATTATTTATACACAGAATCAGGGTTCCAAGACAATCATTCCTGTTCATTAATTTTACATTCTTTTGTCATTTTTAGGGCACATCCAATGTATTTCAATATGTGTGATCAGTTTTACAACTGTTAGTAATGTATTAGTCATGTAGCGTTTTTTTTTTAGTCCATTGTTGCATGGTCCGAGAAACACGCCCACACCTTATAAACCATGTGATACTCATAAAGTAGTAGAGAAACTTTCCCCAAGTTTGAAGGCAAACTGTTTAGCTTGGAATGGCCAGGAAGAATGCGACTGTTAGGATTTATGTAGATTGTGTGATTTTTATTCTGTTTACTTGATGAACTAATTTATGTTAGTAAATGGTTAAAGAGGAACTGTAGTGGGTGTTTCAATTTCTATCCACACTTAGTGTACATCTATTTACAAACAGTCATGACAGTATTGGTTTTATTTTTGTAATTACTTCTTTCCAAATATAACTTCAAACTTCCTGCAGTTGTTGTACAGTGTATCGCCATTTTGGAAATGTATGATGTATCACATGCATCGACAATATTACGTGACATGTACAGGTGCATGTGTGATATCATGAATCACGTAATTTCGCAACAACATAGTGACTTGTGAGTGAAAAAAATAAAAAATTCATAAAACTTCATGTTTTCTTGAAAGTGAATTTACTGTACTACCGAATGGTGTATTATTATTTGAAAAAGTATACTTAAAGTATCAGGACTATCTGGAAGACTGTACAACAGTTTTCCTGTAAGGCTATAATGAACTTTAACCCAATCAGAATTATGTCTGTGGTCACTTCACTAAAATTATGTGGGTGAAATTACCCCAAGCTTGGAGAATTAACTTGTATTGTGAAGTTGAGTGGTTGAATTTCATAAAACATAGTTTCTTTCCTAAATGATAATGATTTTCAGTAGAGTCTCAGGTGTATTGTGTCACATTAATTTTCTCTAGTAATTTCCTGATAATTAAAAGGGAAATTGTATATTTTTAGACATTGTAGATGACCCCTTTTAATATGTATGGATAAAAAGATAGCTAGAGGATATATTTTATTTTCTGTTTCTATAATCACTCAGTACCTAAGAATGTGAAATTTATCCAATAAAACTACTATAAATATTAACTTTCATGTCTGAGTTCTTTGTTAACTGTCTGTCTTAGACTTGTGCTGTAACAATGTGTTCCTCACACATTGTGATCTGACCAACTTTGTTTTGAAAGCAATGCATGCTCCTTTCAAAAACCAAAGAAGTGAATTAAGTGTGTTCCTTTTTGGCACTATTGCTGGAAGCTCATATACAGTTTGTTATAAACTTTAACCTGAGACTGCAAAATGTAAGTTATGTGGCCTCAACAGATTTGCTTTAACTGTTAATTGATATGGGTGTTGATGTCTGCCCGACTCTTCCAAATTTGGTCAACTATATATACCAATGAACTGGCTATGGGATAAATAGTTTAGTGAACTGGCTATTGGATAAATAGGGGCAAAAGAAAATCATGGACAATACTGATTTCTTTTTCACTGTTAGTGTGAGTAACTAGTCTATCAGTTAGACCCATTTATCTTTAATAGTAGATTTCGTTTGGATACTCTAAACGAACTTGTCTACATTGTTGGTCAGATCATTCCCTACCTCTCACCGAGCTAGCAGTAAGTAAAGCATTATTCTCCCAATCACCAATCTAGTGTGGAAATGGTGAAAAAATGACCTAAATGTGGTGGGTGTGAGCGGTTGGGGCTCCGTGAACCGATTCATCCCATATTGTCGATCTGTGCTCACCGTACATAACAATTTGAATCTGGAAAGCCCCGTTTCTATTGGCTTCAGGTTTGATATGACAACTGGCCACGCCCCTTTAATACGTCATGAAAAAATGTCAACAAGTCCAGCCACGCACATGTTCGACTTTGCTTTCGTTTTCCACAGGACTGTGCATTATAGCTGAAACCTAGCCTTATGTCAGTCGAACCTCGCGCTCAACCAGTAACGTGCACAGCTAAGTGACTACTTCAACTGATCAACAGTTTTTGTTCAAGTTCGGCAAAATGAGTGACGTAGAATATCCTTTCACGGCTGAATATGCCAAAAGCAATCGGTCTTCATGCAAGAAGTGCAAGATGCAAATAATCAAAGAATCATTGCGTCTTGCTCGTATGATCCAGGTGCGTTGTTGAATTTGGCTAACGTTTGGCTGGGTCATGTGTTTTGACCAACTGTCGTCTGTGTTGAATGTTTACTCGACGTCTAGGCCTATCCCGAGTGAAGTGTTATTGTAGTGTTAGGCTGCTAGTTGAAGCCAGTGTTAGGCTGCGTTACTTCGATCACCGTTATCATGCATAATATATTGAACCACCACATCAAGTTAGGCTTAGGCCTACGTTTTTTCAGCCTAGGCTTATGAGAAGCAAGGCCTATAGCCTGTACAAAACTTAAATCTGACAGGGTTCATGACTTAACGTTGGTATTACTATTAGGGCTAGCCTTCCTATCGATTCACCTTAAACTGGTGGTGTAGGTGTTGGGTAAACAAAATTAGGCACAAGCGTAACTTAAGCAACAAGTAGTAACAATCAATACACCTTATCAGCTTATGTTGTCATTAGCAGTTGCATCAGACATATGATTAGGGTAATGTTTTCTAATGGTTAGTATACTAACATCTTAGGGCAGTGGAGTACATTAACTGCAGAATATCATGCATCTACATTACGACCACCCAATGAAATGTTAAAGTGATTGCGTGTGTACTGAAAAACCAAAAAGATAAGATTATGTTTGATCTTAACTTTTTCTTTATTTTTAAATGTACACGTGAGGTTGTACATGAACAGACTATGTCTTTCAATGGAGGAAAATGACAGTAAGTACCTCGAAAAGCAAAGGGATTGGTATAAAAACAGTAAAAAACAGAAATCACATTTGAAAATCAACGGTTCTTACTATAACCACCTTCATTATGAATATGCAACAGTACAGGTCTCACTAGTGTATCAAAAACATGCTACTCAAGTCGTCGCTCCTTGGTAAGTATCGGGAATTGTAGTATTTGGTGAAAGGAAACACTGTATTTGCAATTAACCTACGAACTAAACACAACCTTGCCCGCAGTGTTAGTGATCCTGAGTTGGTAACTGAATGTTCAATACTAGTATACTTCCCATTGGCTTGTTCAAAGAAGCACACCGTTGTTTTTATGCCAATCCTGTTGCTTTTCGAAGTAGTTTGTCATTTTGCTTCATTGAAAGACATGGTCCGTTCATGTGCAACCTCGTGTGTACATTTAAAAAGAAAGAAAAAGTTAAGATCAAACATAATGTTATCTTTTTGGTTTTTCAGTAAGGGTGGTCCTTCTTTTTCTAGAGTAATTTAATTGTCCAGAGTGATTGAAAGAGAGCAATCACCCTTGTGATTCAAGCTCTGGTAAATGTTTATTCAGTCCGAAAAGGGGCAGTGTGGTGCATGAATAGAGAGCAAGAACTTTAAGCCTTGTTCAGTTGATGTAGTTCCAGATGTAAGGAGTATTTCAATTCCTGTGGTTGAAATATGATAAATTACTGGGATTATGAATACCTTTTGGTCAAATGATAAGCTGAGTTTTGGTCCTATGCAATTTCAGTCCTTTCCATCAGGGATTATTTAATGTTTGTGCATTACGAATTGCAGAACTGATGTACCTGAACCTTTTAATGGAATCAGCTAGTGTAAGAAGCAAAGTGTACCATAGGACCCACGCAGAGTTTGCATACTCTGACTGTGATCCAAAAAGGTTCTGGAGGCAGTTCCTTTTTTTTGAGTCAGATTGATTCCACAAGTTCCTTTAACAAAGACCAAGGTTTTCAAGCAATTTCGACAAGCTGGATAAAATGTATAGTCTATCAACAAGGTAGGCGTGGTGTCCAGTCTCATAAAGTACAGAGTATCACCCATTACATACTTGTAACAGAGTTATAGGTAATGTGCATAATAATAAAAAAAAAATTATCTTAGCTACCAGAGATTTACAAACTCCCACTGGCAAAGAGATAGTTTATAGTTACAAGTTTGTTAGTACATTTTGTTTTGCATGGTAATGGAGGGTTAGCTTGGTGGTCTTAAATAATAATTAGTGTCCATCTTGCAATCGCTAGGTCCCTGGATCAAATCCCAGTGGGAGCACTTGGAAATATTCTGGAGACCCAAAATTCATTAAAGCTATTTACAGTGGTGCTGAGGGGGTTATTTGGTGATTTCAGATTGGTTTCCTGTTGTCTGAGTCACATCTCATCCACTTCAGGTTGCTTGGTGCAGCTACAGTAGTGGGCTGCTGAGCTGGGCAGGCCCTCAACTCCTCCCAGTCTTTGGGAAAGTGGCTAAAGACTGGGGGATACACTCTTGTCTGCCGGATGCTGATGTTAAATGGCAGGCCTTGGAGCAGGTTTGGGTTTGTATGGGGTTGTTGGTTCATCACCTGCCTCATTACTCACTGAACACTGATTGGTAGGCTAATTTCACCAGTGTTCATCCACGATCAATATGGTGTAAGATCCTCAATGAGTCCTCAGGCTTCCTGATCCTCAAATTTCAAATTCAGATTTTTAATACAAATCCATCTATTAGTGTCGGGCAATATATTGAAAATTATTAGGGCGATATTTTTTCACAAGAGGCAATAGTAGGATTTATGAAATAATGATGATTATGAGTGAAAAAATATGAAACAAAACTTATTCCCAAATACTTGCCGAAATTTCCTCTAGGTGTTCAGAATGGACTGTACTCTTGCTAACGCCAGTGTGGAAGTGGATAGGTGATTAGGCTATTTTGTATGCCTCACTGCGTTATGATATGTTTTATTTTTGAAAGGTTTTACATGATCTTTCCTGTTTCCATTTACTTGACTTTTAACATAAAAAAGATATGCAATGTAGTTTGGTTGACATAAAATGTGTAACATTTTGTGGAGCACTTAAGATTGATGCAATATCACATCATCAGTGTCTCATGTCAGATCAGATTTTCATCGATGGCTGAACGTCAGTGAATGCCAAATCTCAGTCTATGCCAAACATCAGTGTATGTCGAGCCAAAAGTCCTTGTACGCTGAAAATCCGTGTGTGTGGGAAATCAGAGTGTTATCATTAGGCTTGGCCTAAAGCTCTTGTTCGGAAACCATTATAGTTATCCTCATTATCAAATTGTTGTGATAATGTTTTCCAGGGGGTCCTGACATTGTCAGCATTGTACAAACACTACACATAACATTATCCCAGGCTAACACCCAGTATGATCCAATCGCACCAATAAGCAAGTTTGGGTAATGACATGAAACTCCTAGCCATGATGCATATTAGTAAGAAATGTGATAAGATGGGTACTGAAAATGATGTTCTTTAGTTGCTAGCAGACAATTGCTTGTGAGAGAGAAAGGTTGGTAATTTGAAATTATGGATTAATTTCCTTTGGTAAAAAGAGTTGATGGATTAGGTTAGTGGAGTTTCTGGGTCATTTGTAGAGAATGTTTGTGCAATGTTCACACTGGAATTAATAAGAGACAAGTTTGTGGCTGTAAATGTGACAATTACATGTACTGTACCTCATCCATTGTGCAAATGTTTGGTTTACAGTCTCCTCACTTTGATGGAAAGATTCCAAACTGGTACCACTTCAAGTGCTTTTGGATGGTATGCCGAGCCTCGGCCATCAATGAATTTGGTAAGTACGCAGAAAGTTCTCTTTAATTGTAGAGTTAATATTCTAGCAAAACCAGAGCCAAAGCAATGAGTCATGACAGTAGTTGTTCATAACTGAATGAAGCTGTTGAAAGAGTCAGACTTAAGTTATTGTGGAAGAAAGGTAACTCAAAAGAGTTGAAGTGAATTTCAAACTCACTCAGTCTCCCTCTTCTCTGCTTGCCTATCACCTTTGTATTACGTGATATATGAAATGAGAGTATATATGAAATGAGGTGAATACAGCATTGTTGAGACAGCTACTGCCCATTTAGAGCTTGGATAGCATACTTCTCATTCCTGATAACTTGTGCTTGGTTATTTGTTTCTCAAAGTTTCCCACACCTACTGTGGGTTCCATTCCACCTTCTAAATTTCAGTTTTTAAAAATGAGACACTTTGTAATACTTCACACTTAAGTGACTGCGACTTTTAGTAATTCCATCTAATGGACACTTCTTTACCTCCGTAAGCTAACACATACATTACTAATACAAACAGCAGTTGTGTGTTTGCATTCAAGTGAGTCAACTAATTTGGCTGTGATTGTAGGAAGTGAATTAGTCCTAATCATGATAATTTATGATGATGTTCTGGTGAAATTGGGGCAAAAACCCATAGTACCAACTTCTGCTTGATAGCATTACCCTGGCATGTTGAACATTTCCACAAATTTTACTCATTTTTGCATAGTGGGAGATGAGGTGTTTTACCATTCCTTCCTGTAACCTTCTAAACTATAAAGCGACAGATACTTCATTGGCCATGATTAAAGTCTGCAATCAGAGACCATGGAAGAGTGTCATAGAGGAGAGTGATAGTGGTTGCCTGATGCAAATACATTTCATCTCTGTCTGAATCCTTGGTTCTGTCTGCTTTAGGTGGCGTCGACGGGTTGCGTTGGGAGGACCAACAGAAAATCAAAGACCAGATTGCAGGGAAGGGTGATGCAAGTGGTTCCAAGAAGGGTAAGAGTGACGATGCTTCTGGAGAACCAAAGCTCCACATGTTGTCAGACTTCGCTGTGGAATATGCAAAGTCCAGTCGAAGCAAATGCAAGGCTTGTGATGAAAAAATTGAGAAGGTACGTCAATGACTGTTAACGAAGGATGTTACTTGATAGTGCTTGATTTGGACTGAGGAGTATGTGGCAAATATTTCATAAGACATTGACTTTTATTAGGTGAGTATCAAATTGCTAGTTGTTAGATTTTGCCACCGTGAACATCTCATGAGGCGACACTTGGCAGATCTCATATAAGTGAGTACCTTGAGTATAGGAACCCTCTTGTTTTTGGTGGATGTCAAAGGTCATTTGAGGTCAACACTGGTCAAATTGTCAAAATCTAGTCAGCAAGATATTTCAAGAATGGAAACATGTACTGATGTGAATTATATTTGTCATGTACGTGTAGTGGTGAACCATATTGAGTGAAAAAGCTTCCTGTATTCGATAAAGGCCATTTGGGTCAATAAAAATCAATTTGTGAAACCATGTACATTTAGTATCTCAAATATAGAAAGTGTGGACATATCTCTTTTCCAGTATGTAGGTGGGCATGTTGAATGCATGATGCCGGTCAGTCACCAACTTTAGTCAACAGATGTCATCGTGTGTGTTGTGGTTGTTTTATCTTCATTGTTGACACGGTACATTACTGATCTAGTATTAGGGAAACCCAGCTTGTGACGCATCCCCATGTTATGTCGGATGCTCGTAATTGCATTATTCAAACCACAATGCATTGGAGCATTTCGGTTTTTCCATAACTGTCTTGACAATATTGCTTGGGTCATTTCTCAAACTTATTGGGAGGAATGTCTCATATTAATATCATTGCTGATATTGCAATCAATATTGCAACAACACTACCACACAAATTTAATATCAACTCTCAGGATTCCCACAAGTTATGTGCAGCTTGCAGTCATGCTACTTCTCCTAACAAGCACATATTTGCAACATCTTTTAAGTATTTCTTGTCTGTCTGCTTTATAAACCATCAGTAACAGTTTAAATAAATCCTCTAACTTGCAGGACACAGTGAGGGTATCAAAACGTGACCTGGCCACAGCCGCTGCGAGGGGCATACCCGGTCCGTTGGACATGTGGCATCACGTCGATTGCTTCTGTAAAGAGGACAAATTAAAGGACCTTGCTTGGCCCTCTATGGGCGTGGCGAGTGCCATTCCTGGTTTTGATTCTCTGAAACCTGACGACCAAAAAGAACTGCAAAAGAAACTTGGGTGAGTCGTCACAGTGTCATCCTCGTGCCCATAGTCATGTAGAGCACAAATGTTTTGTTGAACCATTTACTGCGAAATGAATGCAGGTAGGCAACATTGCAATAGCTTACATCTTGAGATGTGTCATTGTCGTATAAGAAAGGTCGGTGCAAAATATTTTAACTATTTTGAATTTGAAATTTATTTGTTTTATTACAAGAATATGTATAAATGTGAAAGGAAGTCCCCAAAAAGGCACAAGAGGCTCAACAATGTGTAGGACTGACTGAAAGAGAAAAGAAAACTGAAGAGAAAACATGTGAAAATTTTTATGTTAGCTTACGTATAAAATGACAGTTAATACCCTGGAACAATTCTTAGAGAGTAGATTTTATTATATCTGAAAATATATGATATATAATAAATAAAAATAATTTATTATGAAAAAAATATAAATATATTATAATACAAATAACTTTATTATTAGAGTGTGTTTAAGTCTCTGGAGAATGTTCATTACTTAAGATTTATTCCATTATGTGCCAAATGGGAGAAAAGCTTGCACTTATGTGAGATCACTGAAGGATAATAGGTTTGCCTCTACTTGCAAAGTTGGTAGTCCTCAAGTTAAGTACCAGTACAATCATTATTTAAATTGACAAATTTCTTTTCTTTTTGCCAAATGGTTTATTTCAATTTAGAAAGAGAAAATCCAGCGCCAAAGATGAAGGTCCAGCCACCAAGAAGGCCAAAGCCGAGAGCAAACCAAAAAACCCTGGCTTGAGCAAACAGGAGGCGGCCATGAAGGTAAGCAAGGGTGAGGGGAAAGCTAATCCGAAGAAGAAAGCTTCCAGCTCTAAGTAGAAGGTGTAGATGATATCATGCAAATTTCTGTATGGTGTGTTAAGATTTTTTTTTTCATTTTAAAGCAGCTGAGAAATAAATGCCAAAGCTTTAAGGGTGCTCTTTAACATTTCTTGTCTTGTTCCAAAAGAAAAAAAAGAGGTTACTTTGTTATTATTAATAGTACAAAAGAGTTCAATTTTTTTTATCCATTTCCTGTTTTTTTTTCTTTCTCTTGCTTTATCAGTACTCAAACAAGTTAATGGTAGCCAAAGCTCCTCTGGTATCTTATGTTTTGCTTCTGGAGAAAGTTCTTGTTCGTTTTATGTGTTTTTTATTTTGCTTGATTTTCTCTTCATCCTTCTCCAATCCTTTTCATTACTTACAAATCCCACAACAATTAATAATTATTTGAGGTAATTACAACACTGCACTTCAACAGTAAATACTTTTATCAATGAGAGGTGGCAAGTGATATTTAAGGTATAGCCTCATTTTCCACTTTGTTGCTCTCACCACAACAAGAAAAAAAATGTCTAATTGTGGTAGTATATGTTCAAAATTGTTTTAGGTGCACCTTGGAGTAAGTTCTTGAAAGCTAATTGACTCTGTTTCTTGTGTGTTCATCTTGAGTGTATGACATAAAAAAAAAAGATACCAAGGATGTCTTGGAAACAATACTTGCTATCAATTGATGTCAAACTTGGGAGTTAACACATGACCCTTAGCAGCCTGTCTGCTGAGTGGGATAATCTGACGACCTGTGTTCCTTTATATTACTCTCAGATTGTTCTTTGTAAATAGAATGATTAGAATTTGTGGTCTGTATTCTAATCCTGATCTTCACTCAGTAGCTGAGATTTATCTTGTGTATGCTTTTAGCTTCAGCCATTCCAAGATAATCTCAGTGGGCTATTGTTTCTATCATTAGATCTTCCAACATATCCTCAGTGGGCTATTGTTTTTGTCTTTAGATGTTCCAAGATGTCCTCACTGGGCCATTGTCTTTAGCTTTTTGTTCTAAGATGTCCAGAGAGTAGGTCATTTCATGCCTTTATTGTACTTAATAATAGTAACAAATGAGTGTCTTTCGGAATAAGCACCGTTCTTAATTTTTGTCAAATTTAACCTTTTCATTAATCTTGTAGATGCTTCACCAGTAGTTAGATCCATAACAGTGTTTTGATTTCTTAGTCCTCTGAAGACAGATAAAGCCCTGATGTATTTCATTGGAATCATTATTCAAGTCATCAACTAATTCGTTCATTATTTAGCAGTATCTACAGCACCTAGTCACAAGCATTGCAATAGCATATAATGCATTAATCAATTGTTCTGAAATTCTTTGTATTTATCGTTCACTTTTTACTCCTTGTTTATATTCTAAAGCTGTATACACCAATTGAATTTGTTTTCCTTTACTAACCTATTAAACTGTCACGTAGAACAACATGTTTGACATGTGCAGTGTATTTATCAGTCACATATGCATAAACTGCTTCTGTAACTGGATTTGATAGTAGGCTGGTATAAACACATGATGGACAGCCAGTGATTATGCATATTTAGCAGTTATGTCATGGTCCATACAGTCTCGGTGATGATAACCAGTAGGTCTTTTGTGCTTTGTGAAGATACTGACCATGATTTAAGCAAATTGTAAATGCTTGTTTTATGTCTTTCAATTGAATACAAAACTAAAAAAACATGTCCTTGCAAATATGAAAGCATTTTGAACATCTTCTTCATGCAAAATACATGTACTGCAAAATACATTCAGTCTGCATTACCTTACCTGCTAGCATATTGCTATAAGATAGATTGTTTGTACTCATAATACATCCATCTGCCGTGCTCGCAATGTTTCATCCCTGTGTGTGTGAAACTGTCAGCTTAAAGACCTAATCACAAGTTCTTAGTATCTATTCCTGGTAAAAATTCTTTGTTACTTTATATAATGAAGTAAAAGAGAAAGTACAGTTTGTTGTTAATGGCAACAGCTGATGAAACATTGCTAGGTGGTATTCTGACTGTACATTTTAGAATAACACTCGCACATGGTTAATGTGTACTATTGCCGTGTGAATCTCTGTAGAGTCAGTGGACATTATTCACGATTTTAGTAGTAGCTTTGTTCCACTTTAAACAGGTTGCAAACATCTGTCAGATGTAATGGCCTGTTTTTCTCATGTTCCAGAGAGTGCCTTCATGTGATGGTGATGGTATTTTTGGATTAATAACAGTCTGAAAGCAAAAGGTTACAGCCACCATTGGGGGCTTTTGGCATTTTTTTTTCTAAAAAAGGGTAAAACTGCAGAGTGAACAGAGGAGGCCTAGGAGGGTGAGACCAGCAGCTCAGGGAAGCAAGTGTGTGCCAGGGACTGTGGGCTTGGTAAATACCCAGTGCCATAAAAAATTTGTAGAAAGTTGTCCTAGAATACCAAAAGTGGGTCCTCACAAGAATCTTGTTGATTTGTTTTGTAGTGGCATATATCTTTGCAAAAGAATGGTGTCCTGAATATTGCTCTCAAAGAAAACAAGTACAAAAGGTCCTGCCAAGAAAGTGGTTCACCTTTTGGCTTATCTGACAACATTTCAACCCCAGATAAACGAGGAAGAGTTCAAGAGGAGTAAAGCTGGAGGGAGCACAAGGTGGTTAGATGCTACCTCTTGCAAAAACTCCTTCCTCTTTGTCGTCAGTTTTGTGGTGCTGTTCTTCTTGTGAACTGATTTCTTTTCCAGAGTGTTCCCTGTGATAAACAAAGCATCCTTGATATGCAAATGTACTTCTCATTTTGGGTTTGGGAAGTACTTGTGAGGTTGCAATTAAAACATTGGTCAGCCTTCGTGAAAATCAACGTGAAATATTTAGTAGATTTGAACCGTTTACACCAACAGGTAAAAGTAATTACAATGATCATGAATATTTTGATCACAGTTTTTATTTCAATAATCATAAACAATGATAGCCAAGATTTTAATATTTGATTTTCAAAGTCATTTTTTCCTGTTTTGACTGATGCATTTAGTTTTTCAGACATACTTTTTGTATTTCATGCTTTCATACGTATTTAATCTATCTTGTAATCTTGCCGCCTTGTTGATTTTGCCTCTTCTGTTGCCAATAAAAGATGACTCTTGCCTTAGAAGTAAAGTTTTGGATTCTCTGTAGTTCTTTTTTGACTGTACATTTTGTTGCATAAAATCATTTTACCACATTGAGTTGTACAATCTGACATTCTAGCATTGCCTTTTCTACTGTTTAAAGTACTTTCAGTTGCTTTTGTATATCGCCAGAATTCGCAGGTTTGCTGCCAGCATTTTGTACCTCAACATTGAAGTGTTCAATCAAATGAGCAGTGTTCTTGGGTGAGAGAGATGTAGTTATTGGCTGTTTATTGAGACTGAGCTACAGTTTTGTTGGGGTCACCCTTGTTTGGCTGGGAGGTGTACATTAACACCTTGTAGGAATCTTTAGGATTGTTCAGAATTGCTCTTTAACCCCTTCCCCTTCTGCTCTTTACCCTTCAGTGAAGATCAACTGAAGTCAAATCTTGTATAATGAAACTGTCAAGATGTGTGCAGACATTAGATTCACAGTTTGTTTGAGCTAGTTATTATCTCAATAGATTACATGTATAGAGAGATATTGTCACGCCAGCTGGACACTGTGATACTCTTATAAGATGTCAGGGTCTTGATCCATTGTCAATGTGTATCAAACTTCTCCATCATGTTTCTTTCATGTAAGCAAAAGATGTTACTAGTTTGGGCATGACGAAAAATACGTATACTAAGTTTTTTTTGTAAATTTTGACCAAAAAGGTGCCTGAAAGCTGGAAAAGGTTTCTTGCACACGGTACTTGCATACATTATGGAAGTTTCGATCCTTTGTTTGAATAAGCGGACCCTTGGCTTAGGATTTTTAAACTCCTTGGATTTTCTGTGATTGAAGTGTGTAGTAGTAAAGGACATAGTTGTATTAAGATTTTCATCTCAGTTGTGTGTATTCTCAACTTCAACATAAAGTTCAGAAGAAGAATGTTAGGTGCCAGGTGTGCATCGAATTTAATTACTGTGAATACTTTAAGACCCACCATATCAAGTGAAGGTAAGCTGCTCAATTAGCACAAAGATTTCTCATTCCTTTGTCAGGCAATTCCAATTTCAATATCATTTGCCTAGCAACATCATTTGAGTCAACTAATCCTTACACAATCAGCTAGCTCAGAACAATGCTTTGATCCCATGTGTTTAGCTGGCCACATTTTCAGAGAAGGTGATACAACACTCAAAACAACTGTTTAACTTTGACACTCAGAACAACTGTTTGACTTAAATGAATAGATTTACCTTGTTAACAAGGGATGGCATGCAGATGAACTGAAGAGGCAGAAGTCTAATATTTTGTCATCCAGATTAAATCAAAATCAACCAAATAGATCAACCAGATCAACCAGATTCAAACTTCTCTATTTGTCGTGGTAATTCTCTTCAGTCACATTTGAAGTGTTTCTAACATATTCAGATCATCCTTACAAAGGAACATTAAACAATCAGAAGTATTGAGATTCAGCAGAATTGCTGCTCTAGTAGGGTATTTTGGCCCTGACATTTCTTCATGTGATTCAGAAATAACATGAACACCCTGCTAATACATGACACTGCTACAATGTGAATGCCTGTTTTTTGTTATGTTTTGCTTCTGTGACTGACAATGTTGGTTAATTAGAAATTGTGACATACTTAAACCTACACCTTAAAATTAATTGTATTGATTAGTATTAATATATATTTAATTTATAAGAGCTATACAGCCTACAATTTGGTGTATTGCCATCTTTCCACTACTGTACCTATACTTTCCTTGGGTTGAAGTTATTGAACATCCAGAATCGTCTCACAAGATTTTTCAATGAAACAGCAGTAGAAACTTTAAGAGTGGTAAGTGTTTGATGCAGGTCACAAAAGGGTGTGAATCGGATTTGATTGTGTTAGAACTATTTCCAAATAAGAGTAATGTTTTTTCTCATGTAACCCAACCTCTTGTATTGTGTTCACACACTGTACTGGTGTATATATACAAATCAGTGCGCATTATTAACTTTCAAGTGGTAGTCACTCTTTTTCAGGCTCAGAGCGAATTCTTGTGGAAAATTCGGGATGGCCTCTACAAGAATGTGTCGAACAATGACCTTAAGAATTTGCTGACTGAAAATGGACAAGATATTCCCAGTGGGGAAAGCAAGGTAAACTGCATATATTGGCAATTAGTTCTTTCTGTTTCATGAAGGATCCATTATTTTTCTGATTTAATTTTGGAACTTAACAGTTCAAAGTGTGCAGAGGTCATGCACATGACGCATTTCATACAGGGATCATTTTAGGGTATCAATTTAAACATACAAACACAGATTGAAAATCACTGCTAATGTAGAATGTAATTTAGGCAGAACTTTTAGGTGTGCAACAGTGACAATTACTAGCCCAGATTTTAAATTTGTTGTTAAGTATTCTGTGTAAACATCTTAAAGGATTGAAAACACAGTATCAGTAGAACTGATTTTTGATCTAAAGTTTCACAAATGTTAATTATAGGTGAGACCAAATTTAGTATCTCTCAGAAAGAATACTTTGCCATGCTGCATGTAAGATACATACTGTTATGCAAAGCAAAAGGATGTATTATGACATCGCAATGAACTCATAGCCTAACAGAAGTTATATTTTTGGATATCTGATGAAATGTGGCCTGCGGGTGCCAGGCCAGATTTTGGACCTGATGAAAGCAGCATCAAAGATATTGGCTGGCAAGATAGGAATGTTGTGCTCGAGATGCACTCTGTTATGACGTAGTCATGATGAAACTCCTGAGATATTTCTCGATGTTATTTAGCTTTTGGAACGTGTGGCAGACGGGATGACGTTTGGAGCCCTGGAGAGATGCTCTGAGTGCAAGTCTGGTCAACTTGTGGTAAGCCACACGGGAATCGGCTACAGATGTACGGGAAATGTGTCAGGATGGACAAAGTGCCAAAAGGTAACACGAGACGCTAAGCGTACTCCGTTTATCATTCCGGACGACTACGCAGATCATGAGTACCTGTGAGTATGAAACAACCACACGACTCCTTGGTGAAGCTAAGGTTTCATCACCAAGTAAGAGATCAGCACCATGCCATGTTATATCAATAGCAATGACTATACCCGATTTCTTGGTACTACTTCACAGGTGATTGAATTTTAACACCAGGCTCAAAGTTCTTGCTATAAGTATTTACTAAAATAGTCATTTTCTGAGACTTGTGAGATATTTCATGAAAGTAAGAATCATGAATTGCATAGGTGGTATAATTGGTGGACAGTAGCGGCGCTACGGGGGGGGGGGGGGGGGGGCATGAGGGGGCATTTCCCAGATTGTTTCCTTGTCCCCCCAGTTGCCCCCCAGTTGGTGGAGGATTCATTTCACTATTTGCCGACACTTTTATTCAATTAGATCTGAAGTGGTAAATACTGGCACTCTGTGGTGGCATCCTAAGTTTCAGCCCCTCTTGTAACCTTTGGTGGTGGCGAGATCATTGCAGTAGAACAACACTGTAAAAGTTTTCATTGCATGTTGTCATGTTTTGTTGGCTTATTTCAAATATTCCTGATGGTGTGATTTCTTGTCATTGTTTCTGCTTAATGTGAGTTGGGTTTTTTATTCAAGTTCAGAGAGAGTTGATGTAGTGATGGAAAAATCTCTCTCATTTACTCCCATTGGCATTTAACTTTTGTGAATTGTCTGTGTTGCATTAACAAATATTTGAAATGCTCCTTCTTGATTCCTTGCTGAAGGCAGGCAAGGAATCTATACAATGGTGATGGCATGTGTGTGTGTATGTGATGCTATGTCTTGTAAACACGATATCTCAAGAAGGGAAAGGTACTCCAACTTCAAAGTTGGTGTGTTGGTAGTCTATTGTGAGTAGATGATCCCTATTTTTTCAGGTACATCAGAGGGCATTTGAGGTCACCAGTTGGGATAGTCTGAAACCTATTGAGGAGGATATCTCAGCAATTGACGTTGCTGGAACTCTAAACTTAAACCATTGGTAGCACTTAATAAGTAGATGATCTCTGTCAAGTGTCGATTAGGTCAAATGTCACATGAGGTCAGTAGAGGACATAGCTTGAAAACCTTGTTAACACATTATCTCAGTGAGGGAAAGTTACTTTAACTTCAAAGATAGTATGTAGGTAATCCATTGTGAGTAGCTGGTCCCTATTCTGTTTCAGGTAGGTCAAAGGTCATTTAAGGTCACCAGAGGAGAAACTCTGAAAACCTATTGAGTAAGCTATCTCAGCTTCTGAAAGTTGCTGGAACTTCAAATTCTTATCCTTGGTTGCTCTTGATGATTAGATGATCTCGGTCAGGGTTTAGGGAGGTGAAAGGTCACACAAGGTCAGTAGAGGTCATAGTTTAGAAACCTTGTAAACACGGTGTCTCCAGAAGGAAAAGTTGCTGGTACTTCAAACTTAGTGTATAGTTCGTCCATTGTGAGTTAATGATCCCTATTGTTTTTTGTGGATGTCGAAGGTCATTTGAGGTCACATCAATGGAGTTTGTATACCTTGTAAGGAAGATACCAGTGACTGATTTGTTGTAGACATGGTATCTCAAGGAGGATAAGGTGAGTGAACTTGAAAATTGGTATGTTGGTTATGCTTTCTTAATCATAAATATTGGTAAGTAATCACAAAGTCCTTTGACTTTCTGGTTCGTTTTGCTATGGTGGCTTTCCTTCTCCCATGGTCGCTTTTGTTTAAAGTGCTTGTATACGTGTGGTTGGAAAAGAAGGAGATATTGGCAAGGAATCACAAAGTCCTTTGACTTTCTAGTTTGTCAAACTTTTGCAAAATGATCTCAAATCTTAAAATGAGTGGTATCATAGTCACTTGACTCAGCAATTCTCATCCTGTTGCCTGCTTAACTTTCATCACCATCTGTTTTTAGCAGTGAATTGCCAAGAATCTGAGACAATGTATGATTACATGTTCTTTGTTTTCAGAGGTTCGTTTAAATTCAAAGCCTTCAACAAAGGAGTAAGAGTCTTTCCTCCTGAAAGTGAAGTCGCTGGTTCCTCCTCTCAGTCACAGGGAAGGTAAAGTTTGTGTACATGCAGATCTCATGATGTGATCTGTTATTCATCTTCCATGTATGAATGAGGAAGCGGGCATCCAGGGAATTGAACAAACAAACAGAAAGTAAAACAAACATACAGGATGTATAAACATAATTCTGTTTAATTGACCTGTAATGGTCACTGTTCTAGGTTGCCTTAGTGTTCTAGGTTGCCACATATAACCTCAATTTCTTTGTTGTGGGTAGATAAATGCTAGTTCTGCTTTCAGGTATATATGAATGAAGGAAACTAGTACCTTTTGGGGGCAGGTCAAAGTTTGTTTGATGATTGTCTGTACTGCAGACATACTTTCTATAAACTTGTTTTGGCCCCTGAATCGACAGTATTGAATCTGCACCAGGGATTTGAGTATTTGCAGATATTGTTTTGGATTTTATTAAATGTAAGAAATGAAGCAGCATGGGTAAAAAAGACGATGTGTTACTTTCTTAATGTAATCTACCATCGGAGAGTAACACTTCTTTGTTCTTAGGTGCATTATGTTTTATGTTGGTGCATGGTCAACGAGATATTCAAGGACTTGTGGGAAATACTCCACACTGCTAAAGCCATTCACATTGGTCTCAGCAACTGATGCAGATTTCAAAAGTTTGTCATAGTGTAGGGAATTCTCTTCCCTTCCCAAATCACCATGGCGAATAATACTGCTCAGATATTCTTGTTGTTTTACTTTACACAGTCAAGGAGACAAGAAGGTCCTGGAGGGCTGTCAGATTGTAGTGCAGGGTAAACTAAGCAAATCCAAACAGCAGCTCAAGACTGAAATTGAGGCTCTAGGAGGGTCACTGGTCTCGGCTGTATCCTCTTCCGTTGCCTGTGTCATCAGTAACCAGGGTATGTAAATACTCTAGTGCACTGATCAGCACAGACTTGACATGCTTTGATGAATAGGATGTTGTCAGATGCACTAATATTAATACTAGAGGCTATCATCTGCACCATTATTAGGTTCCATACTTTGATATTTAGTCATAAGATGGTCGGCAACTAAACCTGCAGTCACTAATTTCTAGCAGCTTTTGTTATTGTGCAGTTATCAATTATCTGGCATGCACAATCTGGTGTTTTGTTGAGTATTGTTACAACAACAATGGTATCATACTGGACCTGTAAACAAAGGAATAAACTTTGCATACAGACAAAGGTACACTTAAGACGTGTGAGTTGTTGAAGTGTGAACTTAATAGTGCTCAATTATGGAAGGAAATGAAACGAGAGTATTACAGTCTGCTTTGAGGAAGGTCTCGAGTTATCTGAATGTTTGTAGATTTATTAATGGTGACATGGCCAGGGCACAGCACAGTGAAAATGCAACAGCTGATGTGACCTTGTCATACAAGGGATGTTTGTTACTCATGTGGGAAGTAAAGTTACTTAGTTGAATAAAGTAAAGCCACTTACTTGTTTTCACAAGTTCTTTTAGAGTGACATTGAAGATGAATAGATTACAGAGCCCAAAGAGTAGTTTTTTAATATGTTTACAAAATATGTACAGACAACTGAGGGAAAAACCTGAAATGAATGTAATATAAAGAACATTTCAATACAAATATCACATCTCATTTCATGGATGAAAGTATGGTATTATGAAATAGAAATGAAATGATAAAGAGGCTATAGAACTCAGACATAGACTTCTGAATATGCCAAAGCAGTCAAATGCAATATTAAGTAACAATCATCGAAACATTGGCATATTATTAAGTGCCGAATACGGGAATTCAGAAAGCAGGAGTTCATAAAGATTGAGAGAGAAGTTTCTTCAAGGTTCGCAATGTTTTATTAACTCTCCAAAATGATACCATGGTCTAAATATGTGGAAAACAATCCAAAAAGATAAATATTCCTAGTCCTAAGGTCAGTACGTCCTAATGCGAGTGGGGTCCTAGCTACACTGACTTCAAAACATGCTTCATGTGAAGAACCCCCAAATCACCAGAGTCCGTGCAAGTGCACGGCAGACGCTGATTGGACGATGCAGTAAAGGCATCCGCACAGCCTCTAATGCTGCTCTGTGATTGGCTATAATTGTATATGAGTTCACGCAGTGTTTGCACACGGCCCGCAAGCAGTGCTTGTATCTAGGCACAGAACTAAATAAAGCTCATAGCCAATAGGAAGTCAATCTTGTCGTGACATAGTCGATTATGGCGTGACATAGTAGATTGGTCATTGTACAGAACTTTAGTGACGTTCAACAACAAGTGCGACTAGCATCAAATACAATATCATTTGTAAGTACAATAACTGATTACACACGGAGAACATTCTAAGTCTTAGCATTGTGAAGTGCAATTCTAAATGTGTCCTACACGAACTACAGATCGTGAAAACACACAGGTAAAACACTTCTGTGAACCCCAAAATTGTGCTTAAGATAGGGACACAAAGTCTCATACTTCTGCCTGTAGCATAATGTCAAAACACAGTTATCACTCCTGCAACCGTTATGATTCTGCATAATGTAGGACTTCTACTTCGATCTCTGTGGCGGGAACACACAGAACCTTCACAAGTTAATTTATGTGACATACACACGTCTTTACACAGAGATCTTATGTAACACTACCACCACCCAGTATACACTGGAAATGTCCCAAGCACCTGACAATGTTACAAAGTAGCACTCATATATGACCATGTTACAGTCATACTGTCTCTCACAAGTAGAGCAGCCATCTGCTCTTACATAGCATATAAGAGATAGAATGCCTCAGAAAGTTAGCTGCTTAAAATCTTGCTCTGTAGTATTCACATCAGCTCTGAATATGAAGCGAGGTTTGAAACTGCTGTTTCAGATTTAGTGCAATGTTTCTTGACATTTCGCTCTCATTATTAACTGAGATGATTCTTGTCGGTAGAAATTGATGTAAACAGGTGGTCAAACATTTTGGTACCTGTGATGATATTGTCTCTCTGTTTTGTTTTCGCAGATGAGGTGGATAAGATGACAAAGAAGATCAAAGATGCAAAGAAATGTGATGTCCATGTCGTTTCAGAGGATTTTCTTCAAGCTGTGAAAAAAGGGGGCGCTGCATTACAAATTACTGAACATAGCATCTGTGACTGGGGATCTGATGTAAGGTTTAATTTTATGCCCGTGGCAATATAAATGTAACCAGTAGACTAGTGTAGATGTGAATTCTTTGTTTGGAAACTGTGCTGGACAAATGATCATTTTGTAAATTCTTATTGTGCTTGGAGGTGTGGTTGCAATACTTGAATCTGTTTAGCACAGCACCATCTGATAGCATCTGTGATGTTAGCGTACTAATTATATCAATTATTGAATGTGACCAGACAGTGAATGCAAGTATGGATTGTTTGTCACCTGTGCTGGACGAACAGTCACAAAATTGGTTCTGCCTCTAAAGTTTGAAAGGATAGTTGCTGCACTTTCATATACTGAACACAGAACAGTAAGAAGTGCTATGATGTAAGCTTATGCATAGCACAGTGCATGCTGTCATGTGAGGTAGAATGCTGATTTATGGTGTATTGCGATGTGTGTTATCAAGTGAAACCAAGTAAATGTGATGGCTCTCCTTGTGCTTGCTGGAAAATACCATTGAATTTCTGAATCTGCTCCGACTTTGACTCCAGAGGCTTTTGCATCTGACACCCAAAGTGCTGGAAGCTGTAACACTTGACACCAGAGGATGACACTAGACACTCAAGATGAGAAGCCTTATGAGATGAAAACAGAACGTTTTCTAATATCTTCATTGATAAAGATACATCAACTTCTAGTTCCAAGTTGTCCAACAATACTCTATTTCAACATTCATTAACATTATTACCAGTCAAATGAAATTTTAAATCTTAAAATACACCCAAACCAATACACCACAGTAAGACATACTTTGCAATGGATGTGCAATACAAGATGATGACCCTTCAGAATAACCACATAATTCTGTTTTCACTGCTTAAATTGCTTAAAAACATCCAGACCAAGGCAGGAGACCAGAAATCATGCATGCGACTGGATACACAAGATGACAAACTGACTGCTTTACCCCATTCTGTGCGTGAATAAATAAATAATAGAATATAGACAATGCCGTGTGCTTGTTAGTGCTTTTAAATATGCTCAAGGGAGTAAACAACTATGCTCCAAAAGTAATACTTCTGCTGCTGCCACCAGTTTTATTATGCCCATGCTGTACTGCATCTTTGTTATATATATATAACCTTACTACATTCCTCCTACCATTGTCGTGCAGAGTCACAATGTTATGACAAAATCCAAATCAGCTATTAAGCTTACTACAAGACTCCGCTTCAAATGTTATGTAGTATACCTCACTACACAACTAAGTGTTATTTATCAGTCACACTGTGTCAACCAATTTCTTCACTAATATGGATTCGCAAATCATACCTTGCACAATATCGTTACTACTAGGATTACTTAAATGACATTAATTCCTTATTGGACTGATTTTATCAACTGTACAATCCTGTCATTTCTGCTGCTTTCTCGGGTTCCTCTTCTTTTGAATTCTTCCCCACCCCCATTATTACACTTTCCTTCCAAACTGAACCTTGCAAAGATTAGTTCGTTATGTGACTGCAGACATGCTGCTTCAACAATCAATATTTATACCTAGCATTAAGATCATGTAGATTATTCCTAATGTTATGTTTAAGTATTAAGTGAATGGTAGGTCAGTTGTGTGCGGCCTGTCTCTAATGGAGTGAACAACATTGTTTGAGACAGATTAGAATGTGAATGTTTGTTTAATTTTTTGATTCCTTGCCGAAAGCGGGCAAGGAATCTTTGCGATGGTGATTCGGTGTGTGTCCGTGCGTACGGGTGTGCGTGTGTGTGTGTGTATGTATGTGTGTGAGCAAAATCTTGTGAACGCTCTAGCTTTTGAAGGGAAAGTGCAAGGTGGGTCAAAGTTGGTGTGTTGATAGAACATATGAAGATCTCGGCTGGGATTGTTTTCGGTGAAGGTCAAAGGTCATCTGAGGTCACCATCAGGCAGAATGTGTACAAACTATGTTTGCAGTATCTCAGAAACAACAAGTTGCATCATTTTCAAACTTGGGTGGTATGTACTGCCCTGTCAGTAAGTGAGATTGTGAGGGTATTCTTGTAGGTCAAAGGTCATATGGGGTCATCAGAAGTCATAATGTGAAAAGCTTGTGAACACTCTATCTTTTGAAGGGAATTTGCAGGAGAGTCCAAAGTCAGTGTGTGGGGAGTACATTTAAAGATCTTGACTGGGATTGATTTTAGTGGATGCCGAAGGTCACCAGAGGTCATCTGCAGACAGACTAGAGACAAAACGTGTTTGCAGTACCTCATGAACTGCACATTGCACAAACTTTGACCTTCGAGGGTATGTAGGACTTTCTAAGTAAATAAGGTGAGGGTGTGTCTTGTGATCAGAGGTCATTTGGGGTCATCACAGGTCGTAACATGAAAGAAACTTGTAAACGCACTATTTACAAAGGAGGAGATAATTTCAATATACACAAAGGGGAGACAATTTCACACTTTAAAGTTGTTCTTTTTAGATGGAGTATATAAATATAATTACTGGTTTAAGTTTTGATGTGGGTCAAAGGTCATCTGAGGTCCTTGAGTACAAAGTGTTAAGACCTTTGCTGATGTTTCACTCCTTCAGTATTTTCCTATGGGTGGAAGGTATTTGAGCTTCCTTCCAAGCAAAGACTAGCAATGCTTGCACATTTAGGAAGTTCCAATTTGAAAACTTTTACCTGTCAGTTAGGTAATGAAGTGTAGTTGCTGTACTAATTTCACAAGTCTTTGACATATAATGATGAAACTACGTCTATGGATCTTCAGCTGGCATCATGCTGGTTTCTGATAAAGTACTGTATGTCTGAAAGCATCTGTAAAGTATCTAAAAGCCCAATTTGGTTAAGTTCAGCAGGTACAATACACCTTTGAGTTTCTGTTTAGTCCCCAATTCAGCTGTACAGTATTTGGTATCATGCTTCTTTTATTTATTACTCTTGTTTTGACAGTTAAAAGTGCTCACTTAGTTTTCAAAGCCATAATTGGCTTTTAATTCCATCTGAGACATTTGTTTGGTCTGAAAATGGTGATTGACCAATGACCTCTGTAGAAAATGGCAGAAAGGTTGACCCTTATCTTTCCCAGAGGAATCATTATCTGAGATACAGTGCTCCTTCTGTCATCAAACAATGTAGAATAGATTTGTTGTCTGAAGTGGAGACAGTTGCACATGGAAGATTTCTGTGAGGGAAAGTCTTATTGTGCAAAAGAGATAAATAAGTTATTACTTGGTCATATGATGGGGTAGATGGAGGAATTTATGTAGTTTATATAATTGGCAGTCATTTCAACTGTCATATGAGTATATCTCTTGTTCCTGGGAAATTTGTACCGTACCTAGGCTACCACTGTGCAGGCTGGAGAATTCTTGGCCACCAGTGTTATCTTACATTACATGCATACAGCAGGTACAGGTATTGGAAAATGGTGTGCAGTATTAATGGCATCATCTGGTATATCCTGTGGTTACTACAGTAAACTGCAACTTGAAAAAAATTAATGAAAGTGCATGTATTAGTGGCAAGGAATCACTAAGCCTCTTGGCTTTCTTGTTTTTTCTTGCAAACATCTCTTGTTTGACTGGAAACAGCTGAAATTCAAAATGATCTAAGTTAACGAGTATCCCACTATTTAGTAAAACTTCAAGGTATGTTCTGTCAAAATTCTGGTCCAGAGTCAATTTCCACCCATAATCTAATTAAGTAGATGTATGTGTCTGTAGCAAAACTGCACAGGTACTGGCATGATGTCTCACAACTACCTTTGCTCCCTTTAAGCCTGCTAACAAATGTTGACATATTGTTCCCATGTCACAAGATGTGTATGAGAATATGATTCTTGTTTGAAACCTCTGCTGTGACATTTCTTAATCAACGTGGTGTTTTGCTGTAACTCTTGAAAAGTTATGGTTACATGTATCTGAGTTGCTGTTCTGTTTGGATAAGGCTCATCAAACATTTGCTTGAATATGAATGAAATAAAAAATTAGGCAAGGTGCTAGGTTACTTTCTTCAGCATTTTCATTTGTTAAAAAATGGAAAACTGAATATAAACAATCTCTTTCAGTAGGACACGGTGATTTAAGTTAACCTTTTCGTGTGTTGGTGCAATACCTAGTCTTGACGTATGGTATTTGTGAGCTGTGGAATGTGACCAGTAAGTTTTTATGTAGTGTTGGATAGTTTGTTTTGAAATACTTGATAAATGGCTGCAACACCCTAACACACCTGCTGTGTTCTTCATATGCCATACCAAATATTTCCACTTGCTTCTCTTAGTCAGTTGTTGTTTTGGGCTTTGTTTTATTAATCATTGCAAGTGAGACCTAGTGCCCAGAATTATGAAAAAGAGATTCATTAATTTGAATTTGTAGTTATAAGTTGGCTAAATGCCAGCCTATAATCACAAATTCAATTGTCGGTTTCATCATTAATGCTATTAATGATGGAACTGATAAGTTGTTTTTGCCAACCATTATTAGTGTCATATGTCGCGTTATTAGACATGAGTCCAGTTTCTTATTGGTCCATTTGATTGATACAGCCGCATGGCCGAATCGGGGAAACTTCTGTGGATGCCAGTTACAAGTCTGCTGCAGCAAAAAGACTGGAAGGTAATTTTTGACAGTTGTTTCATGGGCTTGGGCTCTTGCATCAGTGATTTGTGCTAGGGTTATACTTGAATGTAAGTCACTGTATCGCCACACTGGATGAAGCTCTTGAATGTCCTACCTATCTCATACTAGAAATATAGAAAGTGTGCTAGCTTTGTTGCTAAGTAACTGTATTCTTTAGTATGTAAGTAAACATGCAATTCATGTAACATTGTTGTAAAATTATGGTATGGATTTCCATGATTTGCTAGGATCCTTTCACTATCAGCATATAGTTTATTATACAGATACCAATGCACCAAAAAATTTTAAAGCAAGAGAAGGCAAATGAAGGAAACTTTTGGTTAGATAATACAAAAGTAGACATTGTTGACCTTATCGATGACAAGAGTAATCTTTTCTTTTTGCTACCGTAGCTGCTTATGTGAAGAGCGCCCCCAAGTCTATGAAGATGACCATTAAGGGTGGTGGTGCTGTTGATCCTGACTCTGGTAAGACTGTTAATAGTAATTTATGTATGTTGATGTTTGTAATTAAATTGTCATCAATTCTTTACCTGTACTGCCTTTTTTTTTACTTAAATGTGGTATCTGCACTTATTTCTATCATTTTCCATTTTTTTTTTTTTTAAGTTGGTTAGGACAACATGCACCTGTGAAAAGAGGTTTCACTCTGTTTAACCTGGACAATTTTGTTGATTTAATCTCACTAAGATACAAATAGACTTTAACCCCACTTTGAAGCTCCTCCTCTTGTTTTCTCCTTTCATTGCAACTTTCCATTTGCAATTACCTTGGAATGTTTGAGACTTTTGTTTTTAACCTTGCATGTCTCTGTGTTTGAATCAGTGCTAGTTTAAATGTATATAATGAAGTCAGCATTGACCAATAGAATGTAAGGTTTTCTTCTAGAAAAAGAGTGAAGTTTCTACTCAGACAGCTGTGTGTACGAACAGGTGTGATGCATAAGAATGTAAGATTGCTAAAGTGTATTACCTTGTGCTTACCAAGTGAGGTTAAAAACATTGTCCATTCATCATAGGACACCTGACATATGGTCCCCACTGTGTCCATCTCTATGATCTTGTAATGTTCAAGAGTGACTTAATTTGTAAAAAGTATATAAGTTTTTAAAATAAAATATGAAGTTATGATAATAATTCAGGCCTTGAAGGACAATCATTTTATGATGCTAAGCTGCAACCACACAAATGTGGAGGAAGCTGGTGGTGCACATATTATAAGGCATTTGGGTGACAACCAACTTAACAATTTGAGATAAAATTTGACATCTTTTTCTCTCACAAAGTCAGTTCAAATGGGAAAGCTTAGATTGCTCTCAAAAGAAATCCTGATCTTACTTTCATTCCATCAGGGATAGAACCTGCACCTCCTAGTTGCTACCTCAATCTCCTAGTTACTACCTGGATCTCCTAGTTGCTAGGCTTTATTGCTTCAATCGCCACCACCGTCTTGGCCACAGTATCAAGTTCATGATAACACAAAAGGGATTAGCAGTGAAAGTCATCATTGTATTTCTTTCGAATTCATAGCATGATGGATTCTGCATTTTAGTTAGATATTCTGCATTCACAAAAAAAGGTTATTGTGTTCCTTGTCAGGGAGGGATCTATCGTGATAGCTCTCTTCTAATAAACTTTGCAATTCCTGCCAGTTACATTCTGTGCAGAAAGTGATGTATATAAGTGTCTACTGTCAGAAACATGTGGGTTGTAGCCTGCCACTAATTCTGGTCACCAATACTGGCATGATTTGATTGGAAAATCACTCTCTGATGCGCAAGCCCTGCAGTGAAATACTGCCTTCCTCACTTCCATGGACTCTGACAAAGTCTGGTTACGAATGTTGCAACTTTCACCAAGTAATTGTATCAGTGAACAGGAAAGACAGATGATTTACCTGTCTGGTGATAGGCCAGTCATTTCACGGTGACAAGAATTTCATATTCTATTTAGAGAAATAGATTTTGTATTCTACTTTATAGATTATGAAACAATTCCAAAGACAATGAAGGATGAACAAAATGTTCTCAAAAATTGGTGTGGAAACATTGATCCCTCTCAAAAGGTACAAATGATGGCCATGGTTCAATAACAAGTACCTTTTAGTTTACCCATTGGAATATTAGTAAAAAACAAAGATGAAAGCCTTATTGAAATGGATGTAATGGATTTTAATGCAAGATATTCAAGAGCAAATACATGCAAGAGCAATAAAGCAAAACAATTATTGAGCGACATCTAAACTCCAGGGAAATGAACTTTTGGTGTTACATCATTGCTTGTTTGATCACATTGTTCATCAGCTACTTGACGTTGTGAGTGGACAAATGTCTTGTGTTGACTGTCTTATATCTTGAGATGAGGATTATACTGTAAGTGATGTAATTGAGCTTTTAGACAGCATTTTATGAAAAGAGGACACATTCACAGGCATGTTCACAACTAATTTTTTCTTTCTGTAACAAACAGAAATAGGTAAACCTAAAAGCACCATAGCAATCAAAGACCAAATGATTACTTCAGTAGATAAATGCATTGCAGAATTGTTTGTCCATACTGTTACAAAGTGTTACCTCATCCAGAATTACCCGTACCGCAGTGTTGTGGAGATCACTTCTACTTTCTTTGGCACGTAATGGCTTGTCTGTTTGACAGCAACTCCCAAAGCAATTTACCAACTCTAGCAAGGAGATGTTGCTACTCTAGTTTTTTTTTCGTCACTGGTGTTTGTTTTATCCCTTTATTTGTCATATTAGTGACTGTCATTAAATTTAGAACACCAAATTATTTCCCGTCGTCATCGTCGTTGTTTGGTGATGTTCCCGATCTAAGGGGAATAGCATTTAAAAGGCACTCAGCATCTGGGTTTGTCACTAAGAAATATAATGGATGAACTTTAACACATATAAGTGCACTTAATGGCTCATAAGTGAAATACTTTGGAGGATTACATCAAGTGAAACAGTTTGACGTTCTCCGTTGTGGCATATTAGTCGTGATGTCTTTGTGTTGTTCTGTTATTCTATCGACTGAAGGTAATAAAAAGGTAGAAAATAAATAGGGTTGAAGTGCAATATTAGCATTTGAAAGTAAAAACCACTAGTGAGAGAAAAGTAGGTCATAGTGTATTGAATGTATGGACACTAAGTCCTTAGAACAATAGAGATGTATTTTGATGAAAGCAATCTGTTCAATTCTTCAGCTGAAAGATCAAATAGCAGCCAACAGTTGTTGCATTGAAGATCAAAGTGTTATTTGATGTGTTAGGTACAGTTGACATCTACAGACTATATATACCTTTAAAGAATTAGTCATGTGACATGATCATTGGTTGGGCTCTGTTCTTTCGGACCATTGTGGTTTTTCTGTACTGAGGGGGACCAGTGGGTGATGTTATGACCTGACCTTTCACCATGGAAGGTTTGGGAGATACACGCGTTGTATCATGAAGCTGGTTGAACCCTTGATATATGAGCAATCTGGATGTTATCAAGGTTATCGTATTTGTGTGGTTGTCGTTCACAATGTTGAATGTAGTGCTGACTTGCCGTTCTTGACTATGAACCTGTGCTTGTCCCTGAGAACATTATCCTTAGCATTACATTCATAATGGTAATATTTGAAAGTAGCTGTTTCCACTGTGGTACTCCTACTAGTGCACAAGGTCTTGTGCTAAACACTGCACGTCCAGCAAGCATTGTTCGAGTAAATTTAAAGACCCTGGTGAATGATTTCCAGAGGATGCATTAAACCAAAGCCTCCTGCTGCAGAAAGGTTGGATACATTTATGATCATTTGAGAAAACTTGTCGCCGATTACTCGTTTCTCACGTCTGCAGAAGGGTAGCTTTAAAAAACCAGATTGGAGGTAGGCACGCCGATGTCAAAGGCTATAAATAGTGAAAATATCCATTAACTAAAGAGCTGTCTCTCTGCTTGTGGTATTTAAACTAGAACCAAACTCATGTACTTTATTGCTGATAGCAACTAATGTGGCAGTTAGTTTTGTCTCTGCCCTTTGAATTGTACCAGCTTTTTATGATCTATTTACTAAGGACTCTTTAATTTGGGTCTGTGTAACAAAGAGTTGTATGTGGACGTGGGAAATCAATAACTTGTGTGTTATAAGAAGAGAAAGTATGCTCGAAACCACGACGGTATCGTGTAAATGAGGCTGATAGATGAGAAGTGATGGCTAGTAATACCATACCTGGATCAAAGAACCATGTTTAAATGCTTTCGTTCCATAATTACAACCAGTTTAAGTTGGAATAAAGCACTTTAGTTTAGTTCCTTGAAGTGATGTTCTGAGGCACCAGGATGATAAAATAAGGCTGGAAAGAGAATTCTCTGAAAACCAAGTAGTGACTAGAGGTCAGTAGTGTATGGCAACAGAGAAGAAATGGTTCATGAATGAATGAAAGTGATAGGGGAAGTGTACGGTGTTGAGAGTTTAACAATTTGTCTGTATGCAAATTTGTCTACATTTAAAATCAGTGATGGATCATTTTCACAAAATGAAACGTTGCTGACACGTTGAAATCTTTGTTGCTTTCTTGATGAGAATCCCTCCGTAAGGTCCAGCAGCTAACTGACGTTTGACACTTGTTTTTGACCTTTGACACTTGTTTCCAACAGATACATATTTTTTCTAACTATTCTTCACTTACTTATATTTGGCATGAATCAGTTTGTAACATAATTATTGTTTTACCTCCAGTTTTATTTCACCCATATAAAGTAATTTGAAGTTCAACTTGAAAGCCTATAAGTCATCGTCCTTTTTTAGCCAACCGTAAAGAGATGAAAACAAACCATCTTGTGGTTGTAGAAATGTTCCCAAGACGTGGAGCCAGACTTGATCGTTAAAAATGAAGAAACAACAAATATTACAAACAAATTCTTCTTTCAATCGGAGAGCATTAAATATTTCAGATCACTGATTGTAATGTGATCCAGGTCGTAGTGTTATACAGCATTATACTTATTTTAATTTTAATTTGGTGTGACACTGTACACTGTATTGCAGTTTGAGTGGTAGCAGCCAGCTGTTAACCCCCAGGATGTTGGAAACTGTTCACACACTGTGGAAAGTGCAAGAGACGGTCTGTCTGTTATTTGTGGAAATATGTCCGAATTGATATGAGAACAAATTCAGTTACAAAAGACTGACCGAAGTGTTTTGATCTTCCATGTTCAGACCTCCAGGGGAAAAGGAGACAAGGAAAGCCTTAATTCATTATTGAAAACCTCAAGATTGAGAGTCAAGTCCCAAACACCAAAACAACCACAGTTGTTTTTTTCTTCCCTCAGATCAAACAATACATATTACTCTATACTTATTCAGGTTGATGGTGTAGGTTTGCTGGAACACACAGCCCCTGCCCCTCCCCTCCCCTCCTGCATATATTTGTTGCAACTTTACCTTGTATGCAATTGTGTACCCTATTTTGTGTGTAACCATTGCGAGCGTGGCAAAACTCGTTTTTTCCCTTTCAAAAGTTAGATAGAGAGGAACAGCATACAGTTTGGAAATTGTCCACATCACAGAAATAAAATTCTATCATTGTGATAAAATTCATTATAAGAGAAGGATGACAATGAATCCTGATATAACACAAGGCTTGAATAGAGATTGTCATCATAGTGTGTTGTACGTCATGTTTGAAACAACAGTCAGGAAAATTGTAAAAACTGTTGCTCTGGTAACTTAATTTTTTTTACCTTCATCTGTTACCAATAAGGCAATAAAGTATGATACTGTTGTAAAAAGTTCATAAATATGTCAACTCAAAACAAAGAATATGGTACAAGATTTGTTTAGACCCATGTGCCATGGGAGCTTTTTGTTCTAGAAGAGCTACTTTGCTTCTGAGAATCACTCTGTCGGAGGGAACTATTTGCTCTTTGAATCCAGCTCTCGGCGGTGTAGGCCACTTTCCTAGAACAGTCACAGGTTAATATCTCCCAACATTGATTTCGAAATGAAGGGTTGATCATGGAGTAAAGGATAGGGTTAAGCACAGAATTCATGTAAGGAATTATCCAAGTGCAGACGTAGACGCCAAAAGATAGCCGTGAGAAAGTCTGTTTTGAAAGGGCAAAGAAGAGTTCTAGGATTGTTCGAGGTAACCAGCATAGTGCATAGACACAGATGACAAGCAGAAGTCGTTTAGCTACCACGTATCTTGTGTGGTGCACCAACTGTCCGCGACCCAACTGATACTTGGCTATCTTTTTCCTCTTTGATAATATGCAAAATATTCGCAAATAAGCTCCAATGATGATGGTTAGAGGTAAAAATAAGGTTAGCGTTGAGTTCCACAGGACAAGTATAATCCTGAGCTTGGATCCCTGATGGGGCACGTAGGAACAGCCGGGCCCATCGTAGTAAGTGACCGCCGGCACGGCCACCACAGCAGAAAACAGCCATATGCAGAAGAGGATGCGCTTGACCAGTTTCATTTGAATGCCCATGTCGAAGGGTTTACAGAGGGAATAGTATCGGTCCACAGAGATTCCGACCAGTATCCAGCTGGAGCACAAGAGTGTCTGAAGCCAAAACACCATCGTGATTTTGCATTCCAATCGATTTATCTGGCGATCCATCATAACCACCTCCAGGTAAATGTGCGCAGGAATCAGAGCCATGCACACCATCAGGTCAGTCATGGCTAGGCTGCAGAGAAAGTGATTGGCAGTCGACTGCTTGCGACGCAGGTTCCTGAGGTAGACGGCTATAATGAGCATGTTCCCGAAGGATCCGACAAGGACGAAAATTACCAGAAATGTCAGATCGAGGAATGATTGAAATGTATTTGGAAGAGGAAAGTTTAAGACATCTGCTGCGGTAATGTTCCATCTGTACTGATCGGCAGGCATTGTTATCTCCTGTAAAGGTTCCATTGTTTTATCACTGAGATATCTCGTTCTCCTCACTTATCGTTTTCCAGGTTTGAGTTGTGGATACCATTGGGATTATTTTCACAGTCTGATAATCTTATTGCAACATCTTGGATAGTTCGCAGTGTGATATTTTCTCTGACACATCAAAGTTCGTGGTTTTTAATGTCTCCATCATTCAAAACATCTCTTGACATCAGCTTTTACTTCTTCTGTTAGTTTCGTCAGACAGCACTTTCAGATGGGTTAAGCTGGTCATGTCGTTAGCAACTTTCTTGTTGTGGAATTGCAATTTTCTGTCATTGACACCTAAACTTGTTTGTGTCTTTATGCTTCTTGTTGATTCTACTTAAATCTCATTTGCCATGTTCACCTCTTCTGATGGTGTGAGATAACCTTCTGCTCTTTTTACCTGAGGGGGTAAAAGAAGATGGGGATAATGATAACTAGTACCGAGCTCAATTAGCTGTTGAATGGTTGAGGTGCATCTTGAAACGGGAAACTGTCAATCTAATTTAATGTTTGTGAATTGTTGTATGGACTAAAAAAAGCATAGTTTAGAATGGGAATGCCATGATTCAATCATTGGGTGAGTTCTTTGCAGTTGATTGTTGGGTTAGCAATAAGGAAAGGTGAAATAGTTTAAATGATCAATTGACTGTCATCTCAATGAATGGCTGTGACTATCTTTTTAAAACCTTTAGCATTCTACTAGAAGCATTTAGAGCGTTTTGGGTTTTCATTTTGGGTTTTAATTTAAACGTTACTACATTAGTGAACCCTCCTCCCTCCAACATCCTTAAAGGTACTGTAAATCGTCCTTGGTATTCTTAGAGAACATTCTTACCTCTAAGACATTATTCAGTGTGGTCAAAATAATGAATTATGAACAAAAATGGTCCTCTTTAAATTTCAGCAGCATATAGTTGTGTTCTGTGTCCCCAAACATCAGTGCATGAATTTGCCAAGTCATAGGTCAAAATGGAGGCTTAGCAGAAATACTACTCATTACCTTTATTGAAAGTGGACTATCTCAGCCATAAAACGTTAACCACTGATGTTTGCGCAACTGGACACATTCAGAAGACAAAGTTAAATCTCAATTAAGCATGAAAACTTCACCTGAAACTTTGATTTTGCATGACTACCTACCTGTTATCTAGATCAGGCATTCAGACACAACCTGTAGCCTTGAGTAGGCATATATATGTAATCTGCAACCTCAATTTGGCATGAATATAAAACCTGTAGCATTGTAGCATTCATGGACCAGACTGATAGTCATGTTGTGAAGGAATAGGTTCTAAATTAATGAAGAAAGATTATATCTTCGGGAGAGACTCACATGTTGTTCTCCAGTTACTGGAGGACTCTAGTGATGGGGTGTAGACAAAACCTTTGTATGCTGATCTGAAATATTAGCTGTACATTTAAATTACTGTGATCTTTTTGACAGTGTTTTATCAGGGTTAGTAATAAAAGTACATAGTGCAAGTGTGAATTTTAACTTTCACAATCTTAAGAATAACCTAAGTATCGTTCACAGCTTGTGGAGATTTTGTTAACATTCCAGTGTTCTATTAAGTAATTTCTGAACAAAGGATTCAGTTTAACCTTTGTATTGCAAAGTATCATTTATTGCAAAATGTATATTGTAGGATGAAACATTGTGTGTACATGTACACTGCTATCTATAGCTCTGTAACACATACATGTTACAGTTAAGATTAAAATGATGAGGAATTCTCAAACTGTGTGTATACAGCTTGTTTGTGCATTACGATATAGTCATGTCGATGAGTCCTGTTGGAAATGGTTTCGAAGAGCTTTCATAGCTGCTCAGTGTTTGTTTTAGTGTTGTTACGATCATGTGACATGCATGGATGTTATTACATTGCATAGCACTGTAATGCATAGTGGTATTCTGATCGTTACGAATATCTTCCTATCGAGCAATGCGCTTGATAAAGTTTTGTTTTGTTTATGTGTAGGGGAACAACTTGTATTTCATTATGAGAATTTTGATTGAATTGAGTTAAGTCAGTGGTCCTTTGAGCTCATGTCACATGGTTAACAGTGATGAATTCCAGGAAAGATGTAAATACTGATGTAAAATAGAGAGGTATGAAATGAACCAAACTTTTTCCAAGCAGTTGCAGTGTACACTCTGCAGACATGTTGTAATGGTTTTACCTGGCCCCAAAATGCCTGGGTGCATATTCTTGAAGTTGATATATAGTAATTGTTTAACATATATTTTCCCCTGATCTGTAATTCTTCCTCTGCACCACACTAATATAATAACATGTCTCCAGTGACAGTACCATCTTATCATAAGAACCATCCATTGATGGTGAAGATGCAAGCCAGTAAATGCACTTAAGTCCACTTTGCATTTGTATTGATCTGTTTTCATCATTAATAATGGTTTGTGAATAATAAATCTCCTGTATTGAGAAACTACCTTATTACTAAAACAAAGGAGTCAGTCTTTTTCCCAATGCATGACCAATTTGTGGTGAAGATAAAGAGGGAATGAAATAAATTATAACTGAAAATTTTTTATTTTTTCTTTTCCTTTGCAAAGGGGTTTATGAATAATAGTAACTGAAGCTATTATCAAGTAATTTGTGCCATTCATATAGAGAGACTCCATTTGTTTCCTTAATGCATGTTATTATATCAGTTGTGGTCAGTTAATACAAGTTTCTTGGCTATAAGTTCAACAGGATGTCTTCTTGGCAGATTTTTAGGAGTTTACTGTGAATGTCTTGCTACCCCCATTGAGGTTTCTATGAGCCCATTATTTCCTTTTTGTAATACTTTTATGGAATAATATACTGCAAATTACAGTATGTATGACATTATATGTTAATGATAGTTATGATTGGTTAGGCTGAAAATTGTAAGTGTTCTACATAACAATTTCCAAGGGACAACTCTCACCAGCACAATTTGTACCTGGACAGTTTCCCCTGGACAATTCCCAAGGCAGACAATTCTTACTTCGGACAATTCTCACCCACCCTAAACTTCACCCTAACCCTTTCCTTGAAGGAATTCATTTGGGGAGAGGGAGGAGTTGTCTGAGGGGAGAATTACCTGGGTTGGCAATTATCCTGGTGGGAAAGAATTGTCAGGGGGAGGTTGTCTGAGGGAGAAAATTGTTGGGGGAGGGGGAGGGAGTTGTCTGGTCATGTAATTCACAATTACCTCAAAGTCCTAAATTGTTTGTGATTCATTTACAGATATTACCAGTTCTATTAGTTGATGGAGGTGATGTCATTAGAATGGTTGTAATCATAGACTTGCCAATTGTTTATTAATACTGGGATTGTATTTGCCTCAGGAACAATTCAAACTAGTCCTTCAAACTATGGTACGTGTGCTCAAGATTGGCCATTGGAAAGGTTTACATGAAGAATTTGGCTCCAAACAAAGTGATAATGTGCATAGGCGAAAAGTAAAAACAGTTAGATTCCATATCCAAAAGTTAACTCTGTTACCTGTTAGTATGTCTTTTAGTTGCACAATGCAAAAATTGTAAAATACCACAGTTTACTTAACCCCCTCACTTACCTGTCTTTTCATAACAAAGTCACTCCTATTTACTGTACCTAGAGTACTGATAACCTTTAGCACTCCTTTCAGCACCATCTGGTCTAATACTGGACTAGCTCCTCCTTCGCATAGTCTGCCATTCAGTATTAGACCAGATAGCACTAGTAGCAGTGGTCAAGGTTACCAGTAGTGTAAGCGTGGTATATGGGAGTGCATTTGTTATGGTGAGATAGGTAAGTGAGTTGTTTGTAAATAATCAAACTAAAAGACTTTTGGAGTATAGTGGTTTACAGTTTTCATTCAACTTACTTCATAACTGTCTATGAAAAACTCAGTGGGAAGCACCTACTCCTCACAAAATGCACATAATGTGTTAAGACCATGTCTGGAGAGGACCTTAAAATGAGATGATATCCAGATATACCATAATGGTTAGGGTATATTCCTCTTTAGAGGGCATAAACATGTATGATATCATGTGAGGATTGACTGATTGGAAGTATACAAGTAATGAATATTCAGTTGATACAAACAGTTGATCAGGTATTCTGTAATGAGGTGATCATGCTTTTAGGTCATTTGTACAGTGCTTTTCACTAAATACTACAGTACTATAACCGATACAGATCAACAAGTAACAACTTGAGTAGTCTGTTTTTGATGTTATTTTCAAGTATGATTCCTGTGTTTTGCTGTTTTTATGCTGGTTGAGTTACTTTTCAAATGGTAACTGTCATTTTCATTCCTTGAGTGACATATTCCATTCATGAGCAACCCTGCATGTTTTTTTTTTTTAAAAAAGAGTAAACTTCGTCTTATGCTGCACTCACACAATCACTTCAACACAAAGTGTATGATAGATCTCATTCAAAGACATGCAACTATGGTCACAAGAATCTTCTGACTACTACAGGTATTCTGTTTTTCAAGTATGATTGTCCATTATTTTTTGGAAATCCTCAATTCTCTTCTTGTCAGATTTTCAGTGTAATTTCCATACTAAAACCCATCTTTTGTGGACGAATGGGGGGGGGGATAAAATTTCATATGAAGAGGCAGGTTGTCAGAGAGGTTGGCTAGGCTTGATCATCATCACCATGTTACCTTGAGTGTTTTGAGGAAGATCAGAATGGTTGTAAATTATATCTTAATTTTATATTTCCTTAAACTGGGCTACTATAGTTAGATTTTCAGACCTTTGGAGGGTATAATAGCCCTTCATGTCACTGACATTGTCAAGTATACTTGCCATGTATTTTTTGAACAACTGCAAAGTTCATGCATTTAATCTTCCTTTCCATTGAAACTTCCTTCCCTCCACAATTTCAAGATTTGTGGATACCTCTCTTACCTTTCTGATAGACCACTTTGATACTTGCCTGAGACTAACTCCCTGGGAATGTTGTTCAGAGGAATATATCTGCACACAGTTTATTTGAGGAAAAGATTATAAGTCACTAGGCTGAATCTCTTATGTTCCCCGGCTTTCTTTGAAAAGTCACTTTTGTGAGTTTAGAGCATTGTACAGTCTAGCAGTAACTGTATGGTTGTATTTGTCAGTCACACCTGTTCTAATTGAACTTTATTGTAATGGGAGGTAGCATCACTGTGAACCTCTAAAAAATATCCAGGAAGGTTACTTAAAAGGGAAACGTGTTCCTCATGTGTAGAGACAAAACAAATTTTAAGTTTGATGATAAAAATTTGGCCAAATAATTGTTATGAAAGTAATACTTGGGAGAATTGTGTTTCCTCAAACTTAGAGAATGTTTGTGCTTTATTTAGAGCTTTGCTCTAAGTATCAAGAATGTTTTTCTTTAATGTTGCGGATAGTAATTGTATATTTGGCTATGAATACACTATTGTACCTGTAGTGGATCCTTAAACAATGTGACAATAATTTAAATGAATAAGATTTTTTTTTTGTGAAGAAAACTGTCCTCATAGTATTTAATTAATGGAATTTTGAAAGATATATTGACACCAACATGATGTTGCATCAGAATGCAACAATGAGAAAATATTGTGTGTGGGGAGGGGAGGGGATTAATTGTGCATACTGTACTGTGAAATGTGTTAAACTTTGAACACATGCGTCCTCTTTATATCTTTCTTACTACCAATAACTCATCTAGTAGTTCAGTATTTTGTGTAATTGTTGCAGTATTTATGGTACAAAGACTAAGCTTGATCCCTCATTCTTTAAAAGTTTTAAGAGGATGGTCGACTGATTGGGAATGGAAGGATGGAAGCATTGCGTGATGCACATCTGCATCTGCAGTAGTAATTAGGCTCTGGAATGTTTGATAAAATTTGACTGGAGTGAGCAATCGCTCGACAATAAATTGTCCAAGCCCGTCTGCCAGCCCTTTACACTTCCTCTGTCACGTCTTATTATTAAATTTGACATAAACACAGTCAAACAGAAAATGGCATAATCACCGAATTCCCAGTCATCAAATTCTTCTTTTGATGAGAGATAGCTGGAGTTTGAAATGCGCATATTCATGCCGATGTACTCTCTCTCACTTTCTAAAGTGTTTGCGTGTTTTGCATTGCTCAGAGGTAAGAATTAAATCAATACAATTATGGCCATTTATTCCATCATAAACTGACCCTTGTTGAAAGATGGATTCTCAAGGGCATTTGCTTTCTAATATTGTCCTTTATGAACACATAATTAACTCCAGTTGTAGTTAACTTTTTAGTTTTGAATTTTCTAATGAAGGCAGACAAGGGTACTTAGGAAGTATTTCATTGAGACTGCACATCAGCATATTAACTGGAAGTGATTGAAAGAACTGATTATGTATCTTGATTTTCATTGATTTTATCATCTGTAATAACGTTTCTATAATTGATATGACAGTATGTGACCCCCGTCCTACCAGTTAGGGGTCACCAATCTGTCCATCTTGTACCCAACCCTGAATCTGCATTCACAGTGAATTGTTTATTTCTTGAGTCAATATTTAATAAGCTTCTATAGAACAGAAACCTGATTTAAATGACTTTAGAATTGCTTTGTTTGTTTTAGGAGTAGTCTTCTCATAGTGATTCACATGTGTGATTCAGAAACTACGACAGCTTTTGAATAACTTACTATAAGTTTCATCACAAGTGTGTAATATTTGAAAAATGATAAACTCACCAGCACAGTACCTTTGCTATCAGCTCCAACAGAAATCCAGTGATCCTGTAGAATATTACCCATTGCTGCTTAATTCCCTGTTATCGTTCCGTCGAGCTTCATGACTGCTGCTCATTCCATCGAAACCTTCCGTGAGTCCGTCAGCTATACAGCCGATTCCTTTTTAATTGGACTGGTCGCTCAGATGTCTCAGAATTAAATCCGAGGAATTTTCTCAAATGGTGTAATAATTTTGGACACACACTAGTTTCTCGAACAGCAGGGCGTTTTCCAAACCGAAGAGTATTTGTCTGCTACAACAGTGAGAGGGAAACTGTGTCCGTGGCTAGCGTGTTCAATAGTCTTGGCAATCTCTTGTGTACATCTTTAACAGGAGTGAGAATTTGTAGGGCAAAGGTCATTGTTGTGGGGATAAAATGAGCTGCCTTTAATCCTCGGAAGTGTAAGTCCAAGAAACTTCACCCTAGGAGGTATTATCTGGAGAGTGCCAAACAGTCATTTTACAGGAGCTTGTGACTTCGCAGTGATATCAGTGCAGTTCTGAGGACAAGGAAAGAGTGAATAGTACCCATCCCCACCCTTCCAAAATGGCAAACAGAAATAGATACTGTATATTGGGTAATAAGAGAGTAAGAGGGAAAAGAAATGAAGAGGTATAAAAATGAAAAGAAGACACAAGATGTTGATTTGTTTCCATTATTTTTATATGACTAGGATATCTGTGCATAGTTCTGAAAGCTTCACTGGCAGATGTAAGGTGGTGGGGGGTACGCCAAGACTCACTCAAAGGTGGGACCAAAAACTTTGCTTTAATAAAACAACTGAATAATTAAAAAAATAAACTGCAATGTGCAGGAAAAGAGGAAAGTTGTTAAAAGAAAATGATGAACTTCTCAGTTGTGCACTTTATTGGACCAAATTGCATCTGAGCAGGGAGTTGTCAAATAGCAACTCCCTGATCTGAGGTCATTCAGGTATAGAAGTATGGGGCATAGCTAGTGAGTAGCACTGTAGCCTCGGGCCTAAACTTTGGCCTAATTTATCTGTTTTTAAAAACACCCCTGATTCAAATCCATTAAGCAGCTTGCTGGACAAGATAAAGAGACCTGACAAACTATCGAAATGAACTAACAAGAGTTTGGCTAAATTGGGTGACTTTTCTCTGTCATGTAAGCTGCTTATGTAAGTACATCATTTGGTAGTGAATTTTTCAGTTTACCTTGTTTGTTGTTTGGGGCATTAAAAGTGATATTGAATGGAGGTGTCTTAACATAGCACTTAGGCAGAATGACTCCTGGTACACTTCTCCCTCTGCAGGAAAAGCTGATGGTCATGTTGGTCAAGTGTTAGTAGTCAACAAAGGAGGGCTAAGTGTACCTTAATTGAGACTCATACAGTGGTACCTCACTTTGATGTTCACTGTTAGGGACCAGTTATTGGTGTCCTGCCAATTTGGCTAATTGTCCTGATAAGTGGATAAACTTAACCTTTTCATTTTGGTTTTTGGAGCTACTAGTTGTTCCCCTAGATGTGTGTCCTTTAAAGCGAGGTGTGTGTTTCATATGTTTGTGCCTACAACTTTCGAAATCCTGGCTATGTCCCTATAGGAGACACCCCCTACCGTCGAACCATTGCGATGGTTATTGCAATTTACAGTATGTCAATTTGCATGTACTTGTGTGAGTTGTGCATACGTGGTATTTTGGGTAAGTGTCTGCGTAAACCAAAGATGTTAGAACTTCAGAGTGTTTTGGTAGCCCTTTGATCTCCTTCTCCCTTGTGTCAGTGCCCAGATGAGTTGACAATTACTTTTTCTCATGCAAAGTCAAAGGTTGAAAACCTTAGTAGCATTGTATATGAGGAAGGATAGACTGCTTGAAGTCTAACCTAACATGTTGGTTGTTCATATATGAAGTAGATTAATGTAACTGTGTCCCTTTGAGTTCAAAGGCACAAGTCATATATCTCAAATATGTGAATGCTACTTGTGTTTCGGGAAAAGTAATTGATCCTTTGGTAACTAGTCCTTGATATGTTCCAAGGATCTCTGATGTTAAAAAATGTTTAGAAGCCAGAAAATGTCAGACAAGTTACAGTACCTCAAACACAATAGTTAGTGTTTCCAGCAATTGAACTTCAAATGTGAACTTCAAAAGATTGAAGGAAAAAAGTTATGGGGAGAAGGGGGGGGGGAGCAAAACACTTTTGCATCTGGGGTGTTGCTGACCAGGCAAAACATTTTGGACCTGTAGTGATTACCATATTGCCAGTTGCTTTTGTAAAACTTAAATCTTACACTAGCATTTCTCTGTTCGATTGGTTCTAATATTGACTCAGATCCCCTGCGTTTTAAATGGACTGCATTGACGTGACAATTATTCCATGTAATTTCGAAAAGAAAAATTGAGCCTAATGATTCTCTCTTTTTTTTGGTAGTATATGTCAAATAGTTAGTCCTTTGCAACTGATAATTGGAAGTATTTTCCTCATCAAGTTTGAACAAAAGTTTGTGTAATTCTACATGACAAGACAGACAGTACCCAGACAGTGATAGCATTTCTTGCTATAATAGAATGGTGTGAATTAGCTATTGACAAGCTAATGCTTTATGGCACTTTTTAGGTCTTTATCTGTCGCTGGTGTATTATGAGGTGTTAACCACTATTAGCAGTTGTTTCCTAAAAACAAACTATTTGAATCTTGATAAAGTGCACCATAAATGCCCCAGTCTTGGATTTGTTTACCAAAGAAAGCTAAGAAATACAATTAAAGAGATATATATATATATACACTTTGAATTTTGATTGTTAAGTACATCTTTGTTTTTGTTGTTGTGAACTCATAAACAATCTAAAAGATGAACAATGTCCTCTCTTAGTTGATTCCTGTAATATAGGTATATGTAGCTCTTCTGTAGCAGATCCTACTACTAACTTATTGTTCTTGAGACATAATGTTGGTTTGTTTTCTTAGCATACAATTGGCAGCTGCATCTGACTTTATGGCAACCGTTAACCATCCTGTTGACACGTTAGTCCTTTTTTAGTATGTTTGTTTTTGTTGCCTGTTCTTTTTTCCTTTGTTGTTCATTTGTTTATATTGTTGTTTCCAGAGAGAAATTTGTCTTCAGATTACCATGCAATTTAATTAATGGTTACATGTAAGTGCCAGATATGCTGACCCATCCTGTCCTTGATTTTTTTTTGTCTGCATGGGCTTGTATCATTATTTAAACTATCACATTGTGCCAGAAAATAACTCCTTTCATCAGTAAAAATACCTTCGTATCATATTAAATTAGGCTGAGATACTGTCAAAAAAAGGTGGGGGGGGGGGGAAGAAGTGAAGGCAACTTTTTCCGATTGCTGTTTCTCTTTCATCCTCTTGGATGTTTCTGTGTGGTTGTTAAAGTTATCCAGCAGATGAGACATCTTCAAAGCAACTTTTCATCTTTGAAGAAGAGAGGTACCAACTTCTGAAGAGACTGTAGAGGTAAAATATCCACATACATTAGGCCCAATAAAGCGCGCAAAGATGTGCCCCACGTCAGGTGTTGGTTGTCGGTATCACCTGGCAATGGTGCATTTTACTCGAACGTTACTTTTCCAAATGTGACATAATAATACCCAACACTGTTTTCATATTTTCAACTCTGTAGAATTTTTAATTTTTCCTGAAAACTAATTTGAAGGAGACTGTTTTATAGGCTGGTCTTTTTTTCGATACCATTTTTGTGCTTTGTGTATTGTTGTTATGATACATGATTTCATACTGTAAGATTTTAAACATAAACCTCAAAACAAAATCAAAAGCACTGAAGAGCGTACGCTCCCTCAAAATCCTCATAGTCCAAAAAATATTACACCTTTTTGTCATCAAGGAATCCCAGGAAGTTAACTTTTCAAATCTAGTGGTCCCTTCCCCCTCCAAGATGCACTCAAGTGGGTCCGTGTCTCCCAACCCGGATACATCTAAATTACTCAGCTCTTGAAATGTGTGAGAGTATATCACAGGCAAGGAGGAATTCCAGTCTGTAGTTGACAAGTCATCATCATAATGTACAGTAAGACTAAAGCTGTGGAAGTAATCTGTTTAGACAGTTTATGTGTGCTTGTGTCTAAGAGTACAGTAGTCATCTGTCTTTGATACAAGAAAGAAAGGGCAGTGCCTTAATATAAACCATATTTGAAAGAGAACTGCAGCAGTGAATTATTGAAGAAACTATATTAATATTTAACTTTCCTTGACAAACTAGATTTTGAGGTTTAACGTGCTGGAAGCAGGATTTATTAGTTAGGATTGGTAGCATAATATGAATAAAAGCACAACATATAGTAAATACATCACTGCAATTTACACTTATGCAAAGTGCTGCTCAATTAATAATATACTGCATTAGCTTCAAGGTGTTGTGTAGGTGCTGTAACTTTCTTCACATGGATATGTATGTAGTGTTTATAGACAATTGCAAGTGATTGAGGTAAAGGGCACGTAGAACATCAGAATTAGGCAATATGAAAGTTTGGTCTAGAATAGTGTGTATACTTCAACAATTAAAACACTGAACCACCTAAAGTTGTAACTATAGGCCTTTTATAATGTTAATGCATGGTAGTATATGTGAACAACATGAAAGTAGCAACTTAAATAGTCTCAAAACCTAATTAAGAAATGTTTAAAAAGAGAACTTTAAGTAGTGAGAAAGTATAAAAAGAAAAAAGCCTAGAAAAAAAAAACCAAACTGTTCAACAAACCATGCAAAACACCAAAGTAGACCTTTAAAGGGAAATAGGGCGTTTGTTTTGCAGGAAACATCCCTATTTTTAAAACCAATGTTTGTGGACGCAGAATGATAGATTATTCAAAATAAGGAAGGACAGTAGTCTTCTTTTCAAGAAATAAGTTTCTCACAGATAGAAACTCAGTTATTTGTTGTTCATCACGAATTTGTTCACCCAAACTTTTCAAAATTCAAATGATGCATCTTCCGTTACTCATCACATGCATAATTTTTTGAGGAGATGAAGCTTTGGCAGATGTTTATTGATGAGAGTGAATGGTTTAACAACGACTAAAGCTATTTCTCTTATATGTCATGTTGGTGTATTCTAAACGCCCTATTTCCCTTTAAGGCATTAATGAAATTGTGCCCAAACCAAAAATATTCCACTCACACTTCACCTGGTCAGCAGATCTACCTAAGTAAAATTACTGTTACTTGTTATAACATACTTCCTAGGAGCCATGGTAATTCAATCAGAGTATGTGGTTCAGTCATACAGAGCTAAGAGTTGATTTAATCTGTTTCTACTACTTGGTCAACAAAATTTAGATGGGATTTGTCTGGCTTTCTGCAAAATGCTCCCATTGATTGGTGTAAATTTTCAAAGGCTGCTATAACAGGAACAATGAACACACCAGAAACAATGGACACACCAGAAACATTGAACACACCAGAATCAGTGAACACACCAGAAACAATGAACACACCAGAAACAATGAACAAACCAGATACAAGGTAGGAACACAGATGCAAAGAGTGCACAAAATTCAATTAGCACACCAGACGCAATGAACACACTAGGCAGTTAAACATGCCCTTCTCCTGTGGGTTACATAAGATTTAGTCTTTATAAAGTTTCAAATGGGTGATCAAAAGGTGTATCAAATCTTTGTAAAAAACCTAAACTGTAGGATCAAGTGACGGGTAATTCATAGTGTTAAGGTTGTACCTGTAGCCGGATAAACAAAACTTTTTTTCTGGTAAGCAGATTGATTGTCCCACAGCACATGTACCTTGATGAAGAAGATCAATTTGTTTAAAAAAGTAAATGTGTTGCTTTAAAACTGAGCCACCTTTTGAGGATTTATACATATTTGTTTACTGTGTTTATCCAATGCTGGTTGTGATGGTCTTGTCAACATACTTTGCTTGACTTAAATTGTAAGCCTTGATAAAACACATCATTTGGTGTGCTTACATTATAGTCACATCCTATTGAGTCAAATTTTGAGGGTTAATCTGGTTTCAAGGGATCATTCGCCAAGGTAACCTCTAGAGTGGGAAAAGAAGTCTTTGAGAAGAAGAACAGTTCTTTCAAATCATGAAAGTACATCATGACACAGAGACAGTCAGTTTGGATCAATGTTGTCAAGATGTAGGTCATAATGGACAACTTTCTATACCCATAATTTCAAGGGGACTCAAGACATGAAAAAAAAAGTTGAATTTCATGCAGTTAGGATGATTCACATCTTCCTTCTTGAATACCATATCTTAATAGCATTCTTGTTTTGGGGGTTATGAATCAAAAAACAATCCTCTCTTGTGTACCATTGCATTGTGGGAAATCACTGATGTCAATCCAGTCATTCTAATTGAACATACTGTGTATTTCTTTATAGTATTGACTGCTTTAATTTAGACATATGCTGTATTTTATTTTCACAATACTGTAAGATCAGTCTACCTCAGTCTGCAATAAATCTGATGTTTTTCCACAAAGTCTGTCAAATTTCAAGGTTAAGTACACATGTAAATAGCAAAGACTTTTTTGACCATGTTGTATAACAATTTGCAACCTTAAGGGAAAGTGGAAATGTTTTTGACCAGAAGACCAGGGCTGTCTTTCTTCAAACAGCAATACCTTGAGATGATCAAGATATTATTATTATTCCATTAATATTGTTATAAGAGCAGGAGTTGAAGTATGTGGATTGAAAAAAATATTCCCTTTGATTTATTAAGATCCCCCATAAATTGTCACTGAAATATATCTTTAATGCTGACGGTAGGACAACTGCATAATTCAACAGTGCTTTTGATTTAGTTTAGACCATGCAGTTTTTTTGTATGTTTGGTTAAGTACCTTTTAGATGAAAAGTACCCTCCAAGGAAAACTGACCTGTCAGATGTGGTTAGAGACTGCTTAGCCAGCTGTGACATCTGCAGTTGACTGAGAGGCTTATAGATTCTCATAGTACAAACTGTATTATAGATAGAATACAGTAAGAACACTACCATGAGAAACATTAAAACTCTGTGTCAGCTCTAATCATTATGCAACTCAGCTTCCCTAACATGATCAAATGTTAGAGGTAGGCGATCATTTATCTCTGACAAACATCCTCATAAAACCAGAGGAGAGAAGATTCCGAAGAACTAGGACATTGACATTCTGTATCTTTATTAGTGTGAATGTTTACATTGGCCTTCTGTTAAAGGTGAGGTGTGGCAGGTGATGCTCCGAAGAGAAGGCGATATGTGAGAGAGGCAGGGAGCAGGGAGAGTGTGGGGAAGGTATAGGGTTGTATAAGGAGAGACAGAGGGATGGGAGGAAAACAAGGAGAAGGAATGGTAAGAGTGAAATAATTAAGAGGTGGTTGAAGCACCTGTACATTTTCACATCTTGTGTTACTTCATAAGTAAAAGAGGAGGCACATTTTAAACCATGAAGGGTAGATGCTACATCCATGAGCATCATATTTAATTTTGACCAGCAGTTCGCCGCTGCGCACCTTTTAACCTTGTCTTTTAAAGACATTCAGTATATTTGTAAATACAAGCATGTCTTTGGTCTCTTGCCCAAGGTAAGGAATTTTAATCAGGATAATAGCTGACTTCATTGTCATGTTATATTAACCAGGTTATATCCCATCAAATGAAAATGGACATGTACGACTTTTGATGATATTGATTTCTTCAGGGCAAGATGCATTATCCTGTCCTGTGTAATTTTCTGTCTTATTGGGATACCTAAAGGTTTTTTTCTGGTAATATTGTCGGTGCCCTTTATATCAAAATTGTACCAAGCTATTCTTGTATCTCTTAAATCAGAGACACAATTGGTCAAAAATCTCCTCTGCCCCCCCCATTTTGAGTCTTCGGACTTTCATAACTTACCATTTGTGGAGCGATTTCTTTTGTCCCCATGTCATTTACAAGAGCAAAGTGTTTTCTTTTTGTTTGTCAAATATTTTATCCTGATTTGAATAAATTTAAGGATGCAGTAAGGACCCTAGATATACTAAATACTCTTCCTATGAATGCTGGGGAATTTTCTGCCACCTTTCTACTCTCCCATGCCTGTCATGCATGCAGGAGACATGTCACAATGTTTGTCCCAACAGAATACAAAGGTTTTGGAAAATCTGTTTCCAATGATGTAAAAATGTGTTCGATTGGTTGAAAAAAGCCCTGTAATTTTAAAGGACCATTTTAAAGAACCAATAGTTGACTGTACTAAAATGTGACTTGGTAAATCTTGCCGATGGACTAGTCTCATATCCCACTCCATACATGCAGCACAAAACCGACCAACACAGAGCTTCTATTGCTGAGAAATTGTCATTAAAATGCATTCTTTGTGCTGTAAATATGAACCAAGTCATTCCCTTCTTATACAAAGTAATTTTTAGCTCTATAAAGATACATTGCATGAATTCTTGTATGATTTTCTTGTTGCTGGGATTTATTTTCTGGTGACATCTTTGCAGTACACGTGGACTGTACTTTTCTTTTTGTACAATGTTAGTGTAACCACTGTTAACTGATATGTATGTTGCTCTAGTCATTATTCTAAGGAAGTATTCAAGCAAAGTATGGATAGACAAGGCCAGGTAGAACATTTTCCATCAAAACCCTCTATTTTGTAAGGACCATATGCCTTAATATTTATCTCCCCTCTGTCTAAATGGTCTAGAGCTACACACAGATCTTTGATATCTAAAACCGCAATGTGATTGGTCACTCGAGCACGAATTAACTTTCCCCACAGAGGCTACCTACCAATGTAAAGGGTTCCATATGCCTGCATTTTCACCATATACTGGTACTGTATCTGTAATGTCCAACATTTCCTATTACAGTACCTCCAAGCCTAACCATGTATTCTTTTGTCTATGAAGTAATACAAACTCTCTGCGCCCAGAAATCAGAATGACACACTTTAAGTTTGCTGTTAACCCTTTTGCATATTATATGGCAGTCATCTATGTAATATTATGCATCGTTTTGTTTCTGTTTACATGCAGTCACGTATGTAATATTACGTAAAATTTCAATGTCCCTCTTTATGTAGTTGGCTGAAAAGGTTGGTGTCCAAGTAATGGACACTGGCTGTTAAAGAGAGCCTCACTGCAATTATGAAAAACAAAGATGATTTATGTCTTATTGTGCATTTCATGTAAACTGTAGTTCAGCATACACAGAATACTTGTGGATAGTGCATATAACCTATAGCATATAATCACACCAACATGCTTGTGTCATTTTTCCTTGGAAATGCCAGCTGCAAAACTTAGTTTAATGGTATGACTGTGTGACCATAAGCAAACAGAATGTACAGATCCTGTTTTGTGTACATAGTGGTATTTGGTTGAAGTCTTTTAATAACCGAAATACGTTTCTGTCTTTTCTTTGTGAAGGTCACACCTTTCAATGTTTGAGGTTTTGTGAACATAGCAAGAGTTCTGTTACTTCATACTTCATGCAAAACTCCTTGAGAAATGAATTTCATCACTACTTCATTTGAAAAAGATTGATTGTTGACTCTAACATGGGACATTGAAGGATATGATTTGATTTTTTAAACAATATTGTGGATAAATAAAAAAAAAACTTTTTGATTTTAAAATAGACTCTGCCAACATGTGACTGCAGCCTTTTGTAGTATTAGTTTATGTAAGTATAGCTCTGTAATGGTGATAGGGTTGTTTTTCATCAAAGCGTTTTTTATCACATTTCTCATCTAAGGTGGTATCAAATGGCAAGGAGAACCAGCAGGAGAACTAACACCTACTTAGCGTAACTTAGAAATTACCGGGCAACTGCTCAAAATTAAGGAGCATTAGTTTGTGTACTAACACACTTTGGTTGTTGATCTTTGCAACAGCGGTCGAGATAGAGGCAAAGATACTCGTCACGCCCCAGTGTCGTCAAGCCTTCCGTGATAGTGATATTTTTATAGCTTAATGTTCCTCTGTAACTGCTTGGTATCAGCTGAATAATTCTGTGAGGTATTTTTGTCTCTACAGTAGAAACATTGATTACTTCACCGATGTCTGATTTGTACGAGACTTAGACTCCGCTGCTAAGGAGCTTCCTAATCTCAACAAAACCAGACATTCTATCTCTCGTTCAGTTAATGACGTCAATGAAAGTTGAAACTGAGAGAACAAGAAATTGAAAATGTCTTCTCTTCATGTTAAAGGGATTATGTTTACTCCTGAAATGGTCTGCTGGATCTTTTAGAATCTTTTAGTAAAGTGCCTTAGAAAATGTTGAAATTATGATGTTATATTGTATTCATGAATGTACAGTCATATTAAAATTTCTTTATTTAACAACAGTGGAAAAAAAAACCGATCATTCACTGGCTTCCAATTGCAGAGACAGCATTTTTGTATTGCATTTGTCACTTTAAAGCTTAATATCATCAGGAAAGAGTTCCTCAGTACCTTACAGACTCGTATATTTAAACCATAAATACAAAGACGTCGAGGCCTGGTTTGTTCCCAAACGCTGATTGCAAAATGTGAGAAATTGTTGTTAAGAAGTATAGTAAGGATTAAAGGAACAGGAAAAATCAAAATTGATAAATTCCAGTCAGTCAGGTATAAACATTTTGCATCTGAATTAGTGAGTGCATGCATTTGTGATGTACTGTAAGCACTATATCTCAAACCTTAGTATCTGTTATCAGCAGAACTTTAATTTTGTAAGGTACATTCATCATTCATTTTTACAAATCAAAATAAAAGAATTGTTTACTGAAAGGATTGTGTTTTCTTTTACTTGTTTTGAGAAATATTTCAGATTATTGAAGGAAAGATAAATCATTAGCAGTAATTGAAATTTTGCTCCTCAGTTGTTATGTTTAATTAAATTTTGTTCTTTGTCATATTATTCCTAAAATTAAATGCACTCAAAGTAAGGTTTGATTCAAATCCTATCAAGTCATATGCATGCATGAAATGGATTACATTAGATCATGAGCATGCTTTAATCCTCCTCTGGAAACTTCAGCAATATGCACTATAAATTTCAGCACCAAGAAATTCCATTAACTAGGATTACTGATACAAGTAGAATACAGTGAGAACAGGTAAGGACACTGTTAGACAGATTCTCTTGAATGACAAACTCGGTTAAGGTGTCCCAAGAATACTCGTTGGAGGAACCTTGGAGCTATTGCATCATACTGTAGCACCGTGAAGAACAAACAGCACAGCGAGGAATATACTCAGCAGTGGACACACATGTGTACTGCACATTGATGCAGTAAAATTTCAAATAACTCATCGCACATCTCTTGTTTAGCAGTGAAAAGCCACGCTACAATTAAAAATTTGGTTATGAGTCGTGACGCATTAGTAGCTGGGTATGGGTTCTTTGACTGTGAACTAGGGCAGTATGAACTAACAACACTGTCTTTGTATGTCATATCTATAGTTACATATGCTTAAGAGAGAAACCACATGGGGTTTGCTACTACAGCAGTCACATCTGAAGTTATTTGAGACGAACATTAGAATAAGTTTCACTTCCAACTTCACAAGTCACAGTGTCCTTCTCACCTTTTTTGCCTGTTGATACAAGTGGCTCCATGGATTTCACTTCTGAAACCAAAAATCTAAAGCAGTTGGTGCCACTTGTCAACAGACTTTGCTTTTAGGCATTTAGAAATTTTACAGGGAACTGCTAATTCATCATGTTCCCAATAACTTAATTGTCAAATATTAAGCAATAAATATATGAGAAATAAGGATCTTACCCTGAAACTTCGATACACTTTAGAAGTAAACTCCTAGTTCCCCTTGGCAGAAGACAAATTAAGGTAAAGAATGGTGTATGAGAAGGAATGTCTAGACAATATGAGTATAGTTTGAAGCTTTGTACATGAAGTTTGTATCATAAATACCAATAAGGATTAGTTGTATCACTTGTGATTTCTACAACTGTGTTCAATTGCTAAACTTATCAAAGTTGCATCATACAACTTCATTTTGTGGAATTCAACACTTTTTTCTTATATCTTAGCCTTCACGTGGACTGACTTTACTCCAGCAATACCAGTCCCTACCTTTCTGTCTTTCACTGTAACATACTCATGTTCATTTGAAGTGGTTCAAAGGTTGTTTCATGTGTGATGAAGTACTGTATAGCACTGCCTAATAAACTTTGATATGTCCTTCTTAAAGCACTCTCTAATCAAGTAAGTCCATTCATTTTCAGTGTCTCAGTTTATAGTAAACAATTAATGTATGTCATAGCTAGCTGATAGTAATTGTACTGATTCTTGAATCCATGATGGTGTATGGTGCATGGCCAGTGATGACGTTTACCAGTAGTCCTGGCATCAGAGGCACCTGCACTCTCTACAGGACAAAAATTACAGATTTTGTCTCAAAGTTGTCCTTCTGACTACCATAATCAACATGGTGGTTTAATCAAATTAAGGTTCTTGTATGGCATATGATAAAATTTGTAAATTAATTTGGATTGTTGACTGTCCAGTACAACTGTATTCATGCAGCAACCTAGACAACGTATTTGGCAGCTGGACAACCTAATTTTGTATTTATGGACTCTCCCATTTTGCACATTAGTTCCTCCAGGTCAAATTGCTTTTATTTTAACTCTGGAATTTATCAACTTGCAAGTATACATGAATTAAGTGCTTAGTGAAAAGGGCCCTGTTTATCCATTTGAGTTGGTCAGGGGGTTGCAACTGCTCCCCCTTACCATGTGGTAGTTCGGCCACTGTTGATGCCATTAATGGCTATGTCTTTCTTTTTTCATCAGGTTTGACTTCTGTCTGTCATGTTTTCAAGTCTAGTGGGCTACTCTATGCCGCTACTCTGGGGATGGTGGACATCACTAAGGGTACCAATTCTTTTTACCTGCTGCAACTTCTGAAGAGTGACAAGTCTGAAAGGTAGGAGTCACCTGGAACTGAAGGCCAACAGATCCCTCAAAGGCTGGTCAAATGGGTATATGAGAAACATTATGCAAATGCTGTTGAATTAGCAATCTCCAAAGATACATATATGAGGACAGCAGTCCAAGGTAGCCTATAGTTTTGAAGTGGTTGGGTACTGTTGCATATATCTGGGAGTCATACATGTTGATACCTTGACTAGCCAAAAGAGGACCCAGAGGGCAATTCTTACATTATTCAGTATGAACATTTGAACATGTATTGTATGGTTTGAGGGTTGCAGAGGGGTGAATGTTTAGTAAGGTGACAATGATGTGAACAGCCATGGTACATGATGTGAGTCAAGCTGATTTAAATAATTTCTTTTATTTTACAGCTACTATGTTTTCAGGAAGTGGGGACGTGTAGGCACTACCATTGGCGGGAACAAACTGGAGAGGTTCGGCAACTCTGTCACTGATGCTAAAGACCAGTTCAAGGCTTTGTACCTGGAAAAAACTGGCAACAACTTTGGGACCAAGAACTTTGTCAAGAGACCCCATAAGTTTTACCCTCTTGATATCGACTATGGAGAGGTCAGTTTATCAGAACATTATCATTCCCCCTAGTGCCAGAAGGAAGCTGAGGACTTAGTGTGTTTGCATGCTTGTATAAATAAAATACCAGAAAGTTGGTGGAAGGAAAGTTAAATAGTTGTTCTGTGTAATTAACTTGTCCATGGTAAGGAGGTTAACCTTTTGTTTTTAGTTTCATGGAAAGCAAAATTCAAGGAGTTCAACAAAAGTCATTGCCATTTAAACCCTGGTGTTATGGTGACTGAAAAGTTATTGTTCATGTTGAGTTTAGTCTTTGAAAATTTTTGCAGGGATAATGATTTCTATTGTCGCAGATGCTTGAAATCTGAAAATTGTGTAAACTATGAAAAAAATATTTTACATAGTATGTTTGGTCTAATGAATATCCTTTTCGAAGAGGATGCTTTTTGTGGCCTTTCGGTGGGGTTCAAAGGTCATTTTAAGGTCAACAGATCAACAGTGGATGAAAATTTGAATGTCTGTCTTGATCAATCAAAAAAAAATCACATTGAGAAGAAAGCCTGTCTGACAAAGACCTATGCTGTTAAACTAGGTTTTACTGTACAATGTAAAACTGATTACTTAAGCAAAACTCGTCCTTTTTGAATTAGAACTTATGTTAAAATCTGTATTTGGTCAATAGAATACTCAGCATGAACTTGCATCAGAGCGTTGCAAGTGGATATGACCTATGACCTGTTGTCATTTGTGTAGACCCATTGCCTTATTGAACATTAAAAAAAAAATGGTGATAGCCTTGGTGGACTGGAATGCAGTGATGTTTGTATGATGATATTTTGTATTTGACAAGCCAACTCAACAGTTTTTCCAACTTAGAAGTGACAAAAGTAATACATTTGTAACTCTACTAAACTTATGGAAATGCATTTCCTAACTGTTGCTCGAACGTTAATGTCACGGAGCTGCATTTTCTTGTCGTTAGTGACATAAAAAAAGTATCATTTGTGTACAAACTTGCTGATGTACCTCAGAATTTCTATGAATATTCAGTATTTCTCTGTCTATTGTATTTAAAGGAAGAGGAGCAGCTTATGAAAGCGCAGAAAGATTCGGGATCCAAGTCCAAGTTGGCCAAACCAGTACAGGATCTGATAAAGTTGATATTTGACATCGAACAGCTGAAAAAAACCATGATGGAATTTGAGGTTGAATTTTGTGGCTGGTTTTCTTTTCAATTTCTAGTCAGTGATTGGTAGCAGTTTTATTTCAGTGCATAATGAAGGGGAATTCCAGGGCAGAAACATGCCTTATGATTTTATTTAAGCCATTTCAAGCCATCTTCATAAATGTTCTTAGAATTATGCAATGACCTTCTCATGGCCAACACTATATGCTCAAAACTTCCCACCCAACAGAGTTTATAACACTATCTGTGTATATGATGTGTGTGGCCATTATTATGGAATTGACTGTGATCTGTAATAAGGCCCTTTAATGTTTAATCCCTCTTTTCATGTTTTAATCTTGATTTTACCAATTACCGATTTATTTCATGGTAGCCGCATGGGATCCTCATGAGTGTCTAATTACTAGTTATGTAGGATAATCAGGTTTCTCACTGTGCATAAAAGCTGGTCATCGACTATGTCACAAGCCACAGGAATCAAAGTCAATTACATGGCCACATCCTTCGTGTGTATGGATAGTGTTAGAAAGTCTATTGGGCAAGAAGTGTGAGCATATCATGCCAGCCATGAGAAGTTCATTTCCAAATTCAACATTTTTGCAACATTTCTTAAATAGTTGTGGAATTATTTACTCTCTTGAATTACTCCTGAAAAACTGGTGAATGATATGATGTTTTCACTTTTTTAAGGACTAAAGTTGGAAACTAATTGTGCTAAACAATTCTCAATTTGCTGTAACCCTGAATGGATATTTCTCTATTGTCTATTTCTCCAGCTTTTGAAAAGTCTGCAACATAAGATGTTAATAATTGTACATCAGTGTCTCACTAGCATTCATTAATATAGGCTGTCTCCAAAATATATAATTTTGGCACAAATAGTATTGTTGCACTTAATACTTTGATTAAACAGCATTTCATAATTGCAGCATTCTTATGTAGGCAGTCATTCAAATTGTGCATAATCCTAACACTCTTTCGCTGCCATTTTTTTTTTTTCTAATTTCATTCTTTATCTATCTTTCGTTACAATTTTCTTTTCTCCAAGATTGACATGGAGAAAATGCCTCTCGGCAAACTGTCCAAGAAACAGGTGGAAAAGGCCTACGCTGTGTTGACGGAACTGCAACAGGTACAAAAGATAGGAATTTATTTCTTCTATCAAGTTAAATTCACATAGCTTTTTGTGAAAATAATATTTCATTTATTAATGCTACTAAGCAAACAACTTCTGATTGGTCATCAGGAGAATATTCACCTCAGTGTGGTCATTGCCTTGAGTATGTCTGCACCAGCATCTGGTGTAATGGTCCCAAAAGACACTTGGAAAGAATCAATGTAGTTAACATTGATGTATGGTTTGTGTGTGCTGAAATGATTTTATTAAAAAATAACTACAAGAGGAAAATCTTGAAAATCTACTAAAAAAATCCTCTTTTTCATATGTTTAATGTCATGGTTTACTCTTTGTTTTTATTTTGCTCTATTCTTTTGTTTTAGCTGATCAAGGATGGTGGTAATGATACACAGATTCTTGATGCCTCTAACAGGTTTTATACTCTTATTCCTCACAACTTTGGCCTGAGATCAATCCCACTCCTGAACAAATTGGATCTTATCAAGGTACTACTTTTATCTCAGAGTTGCAGCAGAAATTTACCAGCAGGTACATCTGCTTGAGCATGCAAATAATGGCCGTCTGCCTGAAATCACCGGTTGCTTTATTCAAAGTACTTGAGGATATGTTATGCATTTGGAAAATAACAAAAATTCTGATATGGTTGGGAGGAGATTTTTCATCCTGTTCTATGCAATCTTGAACCAGAAGTACACATTCTGCAAAGATTACAGTTTATATTACAATATTCCTTGACTGAGTTTACAAGATTTATCTTCATGATCATCCTCTGCTCCCAGTGTCTGAAACTAAATTACATTTTTAGTCCTCAATCAAAGTTTGCGTCGAGCCACGTCATCGTTTAATCTGCTCTGTCCATGTTGCTGACATGTGCTGATCATTCTGGCATCCAATCGTAGAGTATCGTCTCACAGGTCCCACTCTTCTACAATTCTCACTGTTTGCTTTCTTCTAATAGTGATTGATTAATGTTTATTTGTTGAGGAAATGAAGTTAGCAGAAACAATTATTGATAATTAGGTATGATCAATCTCTGGTATTCTTCACAGTAAAGAAAAAACATGTTGCTACCACATTGTGGGGAAATTTGAAGGGGAACTGTATGTGAAGTGGAACTATATGTGAAGTGTTTGTGCCTCTTGGTTGCTGGCATGCCTGCATATGTGTGACACTTGTAAACATTTGCTTTTGAGAAGTATGAGTCAGGTTGAACTCTCATGTGTTGTTTGTGTAATATCACTTATTTCCACTTGTTTAACCTTCCTGTCTCGATAGTATCAAAGGATAATTAGACTGCAACCTACAGTAAATGAAGTTAATTCCAGAGGGTTTATGCACGTGGTATGCTACAAAGTCAGCCTTACATATTACCAAAGGGTGGTTGCCATTGCATCACAGTCAGTGTACTTGCTTCTTTTACTTCCTCCAAATTAGAGTAAGACTGAAATGCTGGACAATCTCTTGGAGATCGAGATCGCTTACAGCTTGTTGAAGTCTGACGTTGGAGATGGCAGTAAGGATCCATTGGATGTTCATTATGAGAACCTGAAATGCCATCTGGAGGTGAGAATGTCAAGGAGAGGGAGAAAAGATGGTTGGTTTCCATTCGTTGGATAAAAATTAAGACATTACATGTAGTCTTACATAAATACATGTCCATTTCCCCCTTCTTGTGTGTAATTCATGTGTTTAATGGGACTTCATCATATTTCCTAAAAGGCGCTAAATATGCCAACCTTGGTCACCACATGATAGGACTAAAATACTGTTGGAGGGTAACCAGTGATTATTTGTTCTTATAGATTGTATCATGCCTCCAATCAGCAGTGTATTTATTCACAGAAACGGCTGGAGGAAGTGATCCTTCATTAACTTTTGTGCCGTTATGAGATGCTCTGTCTTTCTTTAAGATAAGATTCAGCTCCTCATTATTATGCCCATGATATATCTGACTTTAGAAGATATTGCTAATATCAGATCTTGAGAAAGTGAGCTGTTACCTGATTTAAACATGATGTAATATTTAATGGATGGTAAATGTTCCATTGCATAGTGTCTGTTTTCATTTTTTGATATGTCAGTCAATTTTGATTTTAACAGAATAATCATGTTGCTGATCTGTGCTTTCCATGCTATTGATGCAAAGATGTGTACTTTGCTGTTTTCTTGTTGACTAGTGTTGCCAATTTTTACCTTTCCCATTCGCAATGTTTTGTCATCTTCCCTGGCGAAATTTACCCTACACACATTTTCTTTGTCTAGTCTTGCACAAGGCCCCAACTCATTTGCCTCAGATGAAAATATTGGCTGAATCAGAATTAGCCTATCCAGTTAAAGCAGGTTCTTAATTTAAAGAACTGCATTGGCATCAAAAATTACCATGGTAACACATAATAGATTTTGTGTCAATGAGTAAAAAAACATCACATCACAGTAACTGATTAATCACCAAAACCTGTTTTAACCTGGACTCGGAATTTATTTTTTACTCGCCAGCCGTGAAGAGATTATTCCTGACTCAATCGTACATCACCATTAACACCTTAAAGAGTCCCTAATAAAATATATCTGACATCCATTTAAGATTAACAGGGTAGTTTCTCTGTTTTAAATCTTGTGGACTCATGAGCTGAGCTTTTAAGCAATAAATATTCATTACCGATCAAAGTCTTTCCTGACTAGATTGAGTTATATGAATCTTTCATGAAGAAAGTTGTTCCATTGGCAATGTAGAATTTGAATCATTTCACTAGCTTTACAAACCAACATTTGACATTGTCTTTCTTGTTCCTCACCCTTGGCCATCACACATTTTACTTTACTCTGGCTACACTCTAATTTACTCATTGGTTCACTAACTGATCGACTGTTAGATGTAGATCCTCTTTCATAAGAATCAATAATTGTCTGCAGGTATCCAATTTTATCGATTATCTGGTGAGATTCATGGTACACCTATTAGAGACAGCAATTCACCACCAACTGCTGTACTTATTTTTTGCCTTTTAGGTTGTGGATAAGAAATCTCCAGAGTTTGAAATGATCTGCAAATTTACGAAGAACTCTCACGCTGCAACTCACAATACTTACACTCTGGATGTAGAGGAGGTAATATCTATGACTTTTTCCTCTGAATACTGTGAACAAACAGTATGACTTAAGTCACTCATTGAGTGTGCCAGTAGTTTAATAGGCTAACCATGAAAACAAGAATTACCAATTTACCTCTCAAAATGGTTGTATGTTTTGTCATGTGATCACTGAGACTGGAGACCATTAGTAGCAACTGTAAATCATTGCTTTGCTGTCCTTAGCTCATTGATCGTTGAGCTGGGAGGAGTGTTCTAAAGTGTGTAATATGTTGAGGTGAAACTACTTATCAAATTGGTCACCTATGTGTTGCTGATAGATCATGGACAGGGAGTACTTTTACATTTGATGTAGATCAGACCTTGAAGTTGAGATCAGACTCTGATGTGGAGATCATATCTCTAGTTTTAATGCAAATTCAGCAATATATCAGATTCTTGTAGTTTGTTCTGTGTTATTTGATTAGTAAATTTTGGTTGATATGTCCTGATTTTGTGGCAAGCATTGAACTGGTTTGAAAATTTTGTGTTGTCTTTTGACATAGTTCCAGTATAGCTAGGAGTATGCTTAGGTGAGATTCACTCATTGTTCTGGGGAAGGTTACAGTCAGTTATTTATTACATTACTTTTAGTATAGTACTACTAACATTAGATAATGTAAAACATAATGCTCTCCCATGTGTGAGCTTACCAAAATATCAGTTGAAAATAAGATGGTACTTGCAGCAATACTAAAATGTTGCAAACCATTGAAAACATGGTGGTGGATGAAGGTTGCCATAAAACCCATGAAGATGTCAAATGAAGACTTAGTGACTGTAGAAATGTGAAGGAAGTCTCTAAACATGAAGTTACTCTTTCAAATAGCTGAACAACTTGTACTATTTTGTAGACTGTAATGTACATATGTACTCTGCATTTCAGCAACATAATGTAAAATAATTTGCAACATAGCTTATTGAGCTAATGTAACACAATATGATCCGTAATGCCAGGCAATAATTGTTCTTAACTCTCTTCCACAATCTGCAGCTGTATCTGCAGCTGTTCCAAGTAACACAAGTGTTTGCTTCCAGCATGAAAGCAAGATATTTCTCATTATTGGCTCAGTTGTAAGAATTTTATCGCAATTACAAGAATTGCATCATGTCTGCCTTCTCTTTACTGTTATCAAACTTTCCCCATTCTTAAGGTTTTCAAGTTGGATCGTGCTGGTGAGGCATCAAGATACAAGCCATTCCAGAAACTGCATAATCGTCGCCTTCTCTGGCATGGCTCTAGAGTCACCAACTTTGCTGGTATCCTCTCGCAGGGTCTGCGCATCGCACCACCGGAAGCTCCGGTGGTGAGTTGATTTAACTTTCAGATTGTTTGGTTGGTTTGTTTGTTTATGTCATGTTTTTTTAATCCATGTGTGGTCTGTGACAAGGTTTGTTCTTTGCAAAACTTATGTTATTTTGATAAAGCGATAAACAAAATGTACAGTCTAAGTTTGTGGCCCTGTAAAATGAGTGTTTTCAGTCACTGATTAAAAGAGTGCGTTGCTTAAAACGGGGACCAAACATAGAAACAAGAGTACAATTTTGTACTGAAGGAGACTTGACTTGTGCTGTGTTCATGTATTGAACATGGTGATGGCATTTGATAGTATACATGTAACTTTGAAATGAGATTACTGTGTGAGATTAGTTGATATTTATTTAGGGACTTGTTAGCAGACCCACTTTGCTATGTAGCTCATCCATCTTAAGAGTGTAAGGATGTTAACTCTATCAAAAGCAGACTAAACTTTCTATTTTCTGAAACTTCTGATCTAGTATGGTCAATAGCTGAGGGCACCAGACATAAAGTCATTTAAGTGCTCTAATGGATGGATGTTATCTTTGATATAGTTGTGCCATTTTGTTGCATGTTAATATTTGATCATTGAAACTCATATGACTCTTTGTGCTTTATTGATGCCCTCTTTGGTTTCAGTACTGAGGATACATCCTTTTAAAAAGTTTTCAATTTTTTTGGCTTTTCAGACAGGCTACATGTTTGGCAAAGGAGTGTACTTTGCAGACATGGTTTCAAAAAGTGCCAATTATTGCCATGCAAATTACAGCAATCCCACTGGTTTGATGCTGCTCTGCGAGGTCGCCCTCGGCGAGATGTACGAGCTGACAGGGGCGCAGATGATCTCCAAACTACCTGCAGGGAAACACAGCACATTCGGTAAAGTATATGGCAGTTAATGTTAGTTTGCTGTTGTATTAACCAAATCCTAGGAATTGGTGATCATTCCTAGGAGCTTTGTCGTCCCTTCAATATTGAGTGTAACGTTGATGTGTAGACTTATGTCGTTTTTACTTTCTGGACTTGTCTTTTCCAATTGCTTGTTTGGTCTTTCAGAAATGGGTAGGTCTGCTTTTCTCTTAAATTATATGCTCTCTTAATTTTATTCTTGATTCTTCAAAGAAAGGATTATAGCTGCTCCAGGAGTATGTGAACATGTCTTGATATTGTTTGTCCCTTTCAGGAATGGGAAGAACTGCTCCAGCATCATCGGGAGATATTGACCTTAATGGAGTGACAGTACAGTTGGGAGTTGGCGAAGGAACTAATGTTACCAACACCAGCCTTCTCTATAATGAGTATCCTTTACAAGTTACAACATCTGTTACAAGATAATCTTTTATGGCACCATTATCCTGTTGTCTTAAAATCAATTAGTTATAGTTGAGATCTCAAAGGTTTCTCATTCTATGTGAAAATATTGCACTGTGAGCTGTAATGAAATTTGAAAAATGGTCTAAAAGCAGTTATGCCAGCACCATGCAGGTCAAAGAAAAGTTCCCTGTGGAATCACAATTTTAAATGCTTCTAAATGTGTGCATTGTACTATAGTGTGGCAAGGGCAAATAAAAAGGCCACTGGTGGGTATACTGTCAGCCATGCTATTTTTCCCTAAATCTTTCTGAGGATTCACAATAGCAGCACCATATCAAAACAAATGTTGCAAATGCTAACTTCCTTTGATTCACCGTAAGCTGGCATCGCAGTGTTTTAACCAGTTTTGATCCACCATGGTGCTGGTGTTATATTCTAACCCACTTTTGATTCACCATGTGCTAACAACATTAATCTAGCTCCCTTTGATTCACCGCAACCTGTTATCGGAGTATTTTAACCAATTTTGATTCACCATATTGTTTGTATCAGTATTATCTCAGCACATTCCACCATGGTGTTGGTGTGTGAATGTTTTAACCCATTTGATCGAACCATTGTGTCGGTATCAGTGTTGTTTCAACCCACTTCTGTTCACCCTGGTGCTTCTTTGGTGTCGTTCTAAACTATTTTGATTCCCTGTGGTGCTGGTATGTTGTCTCTGCATGCCTTTCTGTATTTCTCTGGTCTAACATGACATTTCTTTTCCTCAGGAAAGATCTTCGTTGATACAGAATGCAGTGATGAATATGAGAGGACACTTCTGGCAGAGAATTATAGAATGTTAAATGTTCAGCTTTGAGAGAAAATGAGCTGAAGTGAACCATAGCATTCTCTATATAGGAATTGTTACTGTCCTAATGTCTCCATAAAAGCACTTGTTATGATGTCATTGGATGACCAACACCACTACTGAAGCATGTTTTTGTTATTAATGTGTATTACAATGCATAGTTTGTCTCAAGAATATTGAATGAATAGATATTTTGCTATTGTTTTTTCCTTAATGACTTTCCAAACCAGATTTATCGTGTATGATGTTTCCCAGATCAGGATGAAGTATTTGATCAAAATGAAATTCAAGTACAAATCTACAAGCCTCTGGTAGGAGTTGCCGAGATGGTGTTACCATGGAGATGAGTTTGGTCCATCAAGATGAAGCAAGTGAAATTCCTGATTGAACAAGGAAGCATTCATCTATTAGTCTTTGAAATCTGTGGCAGGGGATGCTGTATTGCTTAATTCAAGAAGTAATACTTGATAATGATTGAACAAGGGGTATTTTTAGATCAAGAATTCTTTATTTTCTGTCAATTTCTTTCAACCTCACATTACCTCTGGGCGGTATAAATGTGTTTAGCATCTTTTCAACATTAATGGAGGACTTAGTGAATGTTTTGCTTTCACTCTTAGGCAAAGCTCATGATTGGAACTTGCTGCAAGATGAAACACTGGACAACTCTAAGCTGTGTCACAGAACAGACCGCTGTGACGTATTGCATTCATGTTCTGATTGCAGCCATGTATGATGAGGTTTGACTGGTGTCTTCCGTTGTTAGTACTATGGTGCTCTGAATGTCCAGAGAAAGGATAGATATCTCAATGACCTTCGCTGTATAATACTAACTTTTCTAGCCTTGTTAACTTAGGGCATTGATGGAGGGGTATTCAGCTTGCTAGGAATGGAATAACTTCACATGGCATAGAGATTTCTCTCAAATGCTACGCTGGATATCAGGCAATCTTTCTAAAGAGAGGAAGTGGGAGGGAGGGTGATAGGGGGAAGTATATGCGCCACTGGTAGAGGACACACATCCTCCTTTCATTCCAAAGTGATATACTTCTGTGAGACTACTGCATTTGGCTGCTACTAGTAGTGCTTTAGTGCACTCTTTATGTGAAGCTTAACCCTTCACATGAGAAAAACACATCTAAATGTTAAAGAGAAAAAGTGCTAAAGCAGTTTGTGGCTTTTTTCTTTCATACAGATGTTATAAATGGTTAGCATTGAGATGTGACAACCCTCCCCCCCCCCTTAAAGGAACGCATTGCATGGCCTTCCCTTCCATCGTTATCTTCCTCTCCATGAAAGTGCAAAGTCCACCTCTGCAGCAATATTTCATACTTCACATTGTTACATGATTGAATTGTTTAATATTGACCTATGACTGGCATTTGTGTGAATCCAGAGTAACATTATGTCACACATATCTGTCTCTCTTATCTGTAAATATTTTTAAGGAAATATGCAGAGAGACTCTGTCCATCTGTTTTAAAGTGCCTTGCAGACATTCTTCTTTATTTAGCAAATTGTGTTCAATTGTAATTGTAGCTTTTTTCCTGGATCTGTCTGATTTTGTCCCATATTTCCTTTTCTTATATCAGCTCGCCTCCTGCAACCAAGCCATTATGTTCCTCAAATTATCCTTTAATTAACTTCAATATTTGCCAAATGTTAGTAGCTTTAGGTTTCTTAGTATCATGAAACTGTCATCAGATGTTTCTTTGCAAACAGAAGTGCCATGTCTTCATAAAGAGAGCACTGGAAATAAAATGTCACTTTCAACAACCTGCAAATAAAGACTGTCACTTCCCTTTCAATTTCAATCAGTAGAAGTAAACATTACCAACAGTTTATGCTTAATACAAGCCTTCTAGTGCCATGCAAATAAAAATTATCAATTTTTCGTTACAAAGTAATAATTTATACGAACAATACTTTGTAAGAATGGCTTAATACTTTCTAGTAACAAATAAGTCATTTGTAATAACAAATTAGTCATTTGTAATAACAGATCACTAATTCGTTATTGCTTTTGCAAATTAATAACTAGTAATAACAAAATTTGTTACAACAAATTGATAACCTATGCTTGCATGGCACTTATATATGGAACGCCATAACGGAGTGCAAACGTCATATGTCCTTATGAAGGTAAAAACCATTTTGACATAAGGACTTATATAAAACTGCATATGTCCTTATGTGATAGTCATAACATTGCCACGTAATGAACATGAATATTTTACTGTCAAATCATGACTGGTAAAACGAACATAATTTTAAATGTTGCTATATAGCATATAACACTGTCACGTATTGACTTCGTTTCTTCCCTTATGTAGCAATACCTACTTTCATCTCAGGGCTGTAGTGAATTACTGCAGTAACTACTTAAAGTAACTGCTGCAGCAACTACTTGAGTAACTACTACTACTATTTACTCCAGTAACTACTGCAGTAAGTCAGGTTTTTTATGGTGTTGGAGCTCTTCAACATTATAACAAGTACATTTGAAATTGCACTGAAATTTAGAATTGATGGAATATGAAGAAGTTCATGGTAGCTATGCTATTATGGTATTATAAATAGCATCTCACCCAGTGTAGGATGCGGCATGCAGGTGCATGACTAGCAATAAAAATCAAATCAATGCAGTGCCAATTATTCTGCCAGTTTAATTTGATGATTTGTTCAAATGCCATTGACCTACACCAGTTGAAATGGACATTTCATCAGTTTACCTCAACTGAAAGAGTTGATTTTGAAGGTGATCTGCTGAAGCACACAACCACTTGGAAGACCCAACAACATCAATTGAACCCACTAGTGATGTCGATGAACCCATGGAGTGCTAGTAATTTATTGGTCAGCAGGAAAGCACGTTATTATTATTATTAAATTGATGCAGCGCCTTCATTAAAACATTATTTAAAAGTGCTTCACATTAAAGTAAGCTTGCCTGTATCAGTGGAAATAACTCACATCTCTCTACAAACCAACACACATAAATGTATAAATGAATGGTTCAACTGAGCAAGTGATACTGCATGCCTGCGATGAATTCGCATAATGTGAGACCTCACCTGCAACAGTTGCAAAATTCCAATGTGTAGTGATAAAACATAACACCAATTGCACTTTCTGTGAGCTCAGCATAAGAGGACTGTTTGAGACAAACTGCCCACAGAGCCTTGTTACTGTCAAATGGCTACTTAACATACGCGAGTCTGATATAATTGTTTAAGGCTTAAGCCTGCTTATGATGTAAACACATTGGTACATGCACCCTCCTATTAGTATAATTTTACCTGCAATGTACCTACAGTTGGCTATATAAAATGGAGGCAGCACAATATGGTTTAACGTGGTACTTTGTTTTATAAAAAAGATTTATGTCACTGTGAATACAGCTGTCATTTTGAATGGTGAGTGCCAACACCATGAGAAACAGCAGTTGCAACTACTGCAGTAAGAAGTCTTTATGTGACAGCACATATTGCCACACACCAAGATAGGAAAGAACAAATCATTATGTGACAGTATTAGTGTGCTACATAATGACATTTTGAATTGTCTGTTCTGGCAGTCATTATTTGACAGTAGAATGTTTGTTCACAATCGTGTGGCGATGTTAAGAATAAAACACATTGTGTAGTTTTATTTCCTTATGTGGCAATAGTGTTCTACCTTCAATTCTTTTTGTACATTTTGTGTTCCATACTATTCATAGGCTTCTGTACATTCCAGGACCACACACCAGTAAAGTGGCTGTGGGATATATTGTAGGAGCATGGACATGCGTCTGTGCCAAAAAATGCTCACCTAATTCAAAGGCAACTGAAGGAGATAGTCGAAGGGCTAGTAACATGACTATTAGTGTTGGGGGTTAGGTTTACCATGGCTTGAGAATAGTGACCATACATTCAGTGACCATACATTCAGTGACCATACGGTGGGACGTAGCCAACTGGAGCATGAACGTGGATCATGGGGGAGGACATGCCCCCCTTGCTTTTGTGCAAAAGGGGAACATCTCCAAAATGTCCCCTTCACTTTTTCAAAATCATGAAACCTAAAGCTGCAGTGAAAGGTTAAAATATAGAATTTTTATCACATTTCGTAATTTCGTACATCCACACTGTCAATTTTACTGTGTTGTAATTCACGGTTGTAGCCAAGCAGTGATCATATCATATGCTGTTTACCTTTGACAAATGGACTAAGGAATGGACTATGGCATTTGTCATTTACAGCATTCCTTGTGTCTTGGTAACTGATGACATGTGCTTCGCCGCCTACAGGCCCTAGCACGAATCACTCTAGTCAACTCATACAATTTCTACGAGTCAATTACATATATAAAGCTAGGCATATGTCATTGCCTGTACCTGCAGGGTAGTATCCAAAACCCTCTCTGTACTGAGTCAGATTTCAGCCATTTCTCACATGACATCATACATGGTTATGCCCTCTTGAGAGGAACATATCCTAACTATTATTGTATATCTGGATATCACATCATGCTCTATCATACAGAAAAGGTCTTGTCAAGATATGATTTTAGCACATTATGTGTATTTGTCAAGACTTGGTGACCATTTATTCAGTCAATTTATTATCTACTGCTGCTACAAGGCTTGCGTGCACCCTAGTACAATTCAATGATCTCACCAATTTATATTGTCAATATATCAATGTCATTTTGATCATAGTATTTACAACGGTTTTCCAGGGTCAGAGAAGTCTCTAAGTGCAGATGAAAAACCAACCTATTATGGATAGGTTGGACACATGCAGTAAAGAAAAGAGGGTTTCTTATGGAATTTTTCAATGATTCGTTTTTTTTTTTATTCCTTGCCGAAGGCGGACAAGGAATCTTTGCGATGGTGATTCAGTGCATGTACGTGCATATTTGTGTGTTTGTATGTATGTGTGCGGCAAAATCTTGTGAAAGCTGTAGCCTTTGAATGGGATGTGCAAGGTGAGTTGGTGTGTTGATAGAACATATCGTCAAATAAAGGTTTTGGGGGTTTTTACAGTTGTGGCATGACTCCCCCAGCAACAGGTCGTAAACGTTACAGAGAGGGTTCCAATTATACAGAGGGAGACATCAGAACAGAAAAATCCAGAGAGAGGTTCTGTTTCAATATACGATCCATCAGAGTTCCTTGTATAAGTGATTTGGCTGGCACGCACAAATTAATGAAGATTAGTTGACGATTAGAAGATCGAATAGAAACAGTTACATGATGTTGACGAGAAAACGAGGAACGGAGGGAGTGTATAAACGGTGACACAGGCCTACATTGTACACAGAGAGACGTATTTACGGTTCGACAAGAGATTCACAAGTGCCAGCCTTGTGGCTGAACTCGGGGTAGAAGATCACAAGGGCCACGATGACGCTGACCAATCAAAATGACATTGCTACCCATGAATTTACGTATCCTGTAGCATTGCAAGATCTTTCAGAGAAACAGAGCTTGCCCTTTCTATTTTAATGTCTTTCTTTATTTGTACTGACTGACAGAAGAGAATAAAGAAAAAGTTAATAAACTCTGAATATCTCCTGACGATCAGCCAGTACAATCCCTGACTTTGGGTTGGACATCACGAGAGGGTTCCAACTTTTCACATACAAGGTGTACACAATTTACTTCAAAGACTGCGAAATTGACACTACATTTTAATGGTAAAATTTTGACCAAATACTGCACATTTGCCATATAGACACCTTTCAATTTCATTTTTTTTAAGGGGGTCCACTCCTCCTCTTAGACCCCTCCCCCTAGAAGGTGATAAGTAAATTGTGAAATGTCTTGCCCCCCTCACTTTTGGAGTTGGATCTCATGCCCATGAACTGGAGCAAAGTTGGCACTTCACAGGGCTGCCATGGGAAGATGCCCCTCCAATGCTGATATCTAATGTAGCACGCCTGCCAGATCTGATGCCTGCATGTAACGGCTTCAAATGGTAAAAATTCAGAAGACACAGAATACTTGGGATGCTGCAAATATACAGACAGAATCCTGGAAATAGTCATCTAACAGGCATTTAAATTTAATTTACCATCACAGTGATATAGCTGAAGCATGTTCTCAAGTAAGTCTTGACCAAGTTTCCAAGTTAATTGTCCAAATGGTTATAATGATGTTGGAAATTCAAACCGGCTGTTTTCTCTAAAATCAGCCAATTTTGCTCAGAAACTTGGATTTCAAGCATATCATGAGAAATATGTGAGCAATTACCCTAAAACTTTGGAAGCACTTACCCCATGAACACATCTCAAAACAGGCTTGTAGCAATTAATGCAGTGAGTATAAGGTTTATCTAATGTTTATGTATTCATTGTGTGTGTATACAAGTCCAAATCAAGGCACAATATAAAGTTTTTGAGCAAACTTGTAGCTTAGTGACTACCAGGGCGGTATATACTTCATGTAAGCCAACCTCAAACTCACTTGAGTTTGAGGTTGGCTTACATGAAGCACAGGTATATACTAATAGGGCAATGAGATAACAATGAGTTTGCATACATCCTCACCTTTCACTTAGGACTCAAACTAAAGCTGTAATTCAGCTAAAAACATGATTGTCTAAATGTAAATGCACAGCTCACTGAATGTGTCAATGTTCATTACATAGACCTTGAATTTTCTGTCCTGACTTGAAATAAAAAAGAAATTCTGTAACACCTGGTAATGGTAATACATGGTTAAGAGCTTGCAAAAGATCATTTTAAAATAGGAATACATGATGTTATATACATATTGTAAATTGTCAGCGTCCAGGGAATGCTCTTGTTCACTTGTTACTACTGACTTGGTAACTATATACGTTGTAAGGACTGTGAAAGCATTGTTCTTCAATGATCAAGTGAGATGCAAACTGTTTGGGTGATTGCCTAGCACTAGTTTCAGTACCACATTAGCCCTTCACATTCAAAATGTGATCATATCCTGTTACCTTCACAACAAGTGTGCACGTCAGGCTTTAAACCATGATTACCAGATGAGATCCATCTTTAAACCCTTCCTTCAGAATGAAGCTGCTCGTGAAGTCGTCGCTTTGTGCTTGTTATGAAACGCTTCCCACAAAAGCGACAGGGAAACGGTCTCTCACCAGAATGGATTCTTTCATGAATGATAAGGTCAGCGTTTCTCTTAAACCCCTTGTTGCATACTTTACATTCAAACTGCTTCTCTCCTGTGTGAGATTTAATATGCAACTTTCGCTGGTCACTTGTGACAAATTGTTTTTCACACAAAGAACACTTGTATGGCTTTTCTCCTGTATGTATACGTTCATGAATTTTGCACTGATTGCTGGTTGTGAATGTTTTCCCACAATGAATGCACTGATAGGGCTTTTCTCCAGTGTGTGTTCTTTCATGTCTCATCCGAGTGGTTTTCGATTCAAAGGCCTTCTCACAGAAGTTACATTGATATGGTTTATCACCATTGTGGTACCTCATGTGGATTGTACGTTGGGAAGATGTTCCAAATCCCTTGTTGCAAACATTACACAGGTAGGGCTTATCTCCTGTGTGGGTTCGTTCGTGAACCTTTCGTTTGCTGAAATTCTCAAATGTTTTGGTACAATAATGACACTGATATGGTTTGTCTCGAGAATGTGTTGCTTCATGTTCCTTGCATAACCCTTGGTCTAAAAATCCTTTTCCACAAAAATGACATTTGGTGGATGCCTCCGACGAATGGATCTTCTCATGATTGCGACAGTTTCCAAGACGCAAAAATGTCAGGAAACAAAACCTGCATTTGTAGGGTTTTTCGGAAGCATGTAATTTAACCATATGTACCCCACACTGGTATCTAGTTGGAAATGATTTGGTACAGAATATGCACTTGAACATTTCCCCTTGGTTTGTTTTCTGTTCCTCAAGCTTTTCACTTTGTACCCTAACAGGTGGGTCTTCAATTATGGGTTCTCCACCTTCTTCACTTTGTACCCTAACAGGTGGGTCTTCAATTATGGGTTCTCTACTTTCTTCACATTGTACCCTAACAGGTGGGTCTTCTATCATGGGTTCTCTACCTTCTTCACATTGTACCCTAACAGGTCGGTCTTCAATCACATGTTCTCCAACTTCTTCACTTTCTGCCCTAGCAGGTGGGTCTTCAATCACAGGTTTTCCACCTTCTTCACATTGTACCCTGACAGGCAGGTCTTCAATCAAGGATTTTCCACCTTCTGCACAGCATGTCTTCAATGGGTTTTCTTCCATCTGCATAGGAATGAGAATCAACCACAGTGATCAACACAACTTTCTAGAAAATTAAATCTTGTAAATTGTTATTTCTGTGAGCAAATGTGACGAATATTCTCCGAGAATGCCTTGACGCTTAAAATTGTTGCTCTACAGTAAATTTACTTTTCTGGAAGGCAGGCAGGCAGGACAATTTACAAATTATGAACAACTCAGGTCTCATGTACTCACAACATGGATAACTGGTATATCGCAACTGGAGTCTGTATTTCCCTCTGTTCATTTTTCTTTGAGGGACTGTATGTGATAGTAGACTAATAGTATCATTTGCCATATAGATTCAGTGAATGATCTGATACATTAACAGATTTGAGGTAAAAAATGATCTACCAATGATAAATTCTTGTTAGGATGTGCCCCAGAAGGGAGAAAAAAAAATGTTAACATTTAATTTTCTTATGTTGACATCCCATAGATAATATTCATAAGTAGGGTATAGATGTATTTCATGCCTCTCTGTATTAACTTGAATTAGGAATGTTGCTAGGGTTAAAGGACATCAATGCTTACCTGCAGATGACCTTTAACCAACAACATTCACCTGTACCAGACCAGTCAAACTGCCTCATGGGAAAGAGTGAGATAAACATTTTTCAAAGCCAAAAAAATGGGGAAAAAAAAAAAAAAATACAAGGTTATTTCAACAGAAAACTGCCACAGAGAGAATCATCACATACACCATGACATGCACAGCACAAGTTGCAGGGGATAAATCCACCGCCAGAGCAAACTTCCAATCTGGCTAATCTACCGTATGACAGTTGAAAATTTTGTAAACAACAATCTGATTTCAATGCACTATAGTCTATATTTATTTTATGATCAATGACTAAAGTAAACTTTGTGCTGTGTTGGCTATTTTCAGAAATATTGCAAATGGACTTAAAGAACTGAGAGATTAGAATATGAAACCGGAAGGGCGGGAGACCTGGAGAGAAACCGGGAGTCCCCCAGAAAAACCACACGTGACCCACACGTACAGTAGTATACTACTAGCCTAGGCTATGCCCTATATATAAGAAATGTAATAGGTCATAGCATTGACTAGTACAGTAGTACTACGTTGGGGGCGCCTGTGGGCGAAACGAGGAGAGTTGACGGGCCTGATCTTGGAGGGCTCAGGCGCAGTTGCAATGAAGAGTGACCATGATCTGTTGACAATGACTGAAACTATCTAGGCCATCTTTAAAGCAACAAAATCTCAGACAATTTGTCTATCCACAAAGACTGATCCATGGGACTGTGAATGTGCCTCTGAAGGTCCAGTTGGGTCCCAAGTTGGGGTATTCTAGCCAATCTCTGCTCCCCCCCCCCCGGCATATTGTCCGTATTATCTGACTGTGAGAGTTAAAAATGGTACTGAAAACCACAAATGTCCAACTACCAATTTCGATCCAAGACCTACTTTTCAAGGAACAACCTAATTTTTATTGGTGGGGCTGATCCCGACTGCTGTATTGAATGCCCGTGGTGGACAAGAGCATTTCATGTGGATGATGGATTGTGGTGTATTTATGAATTCAGATTCTTTTTTTTTAGGAATAGCTACCTGGGCCTACTAAATTCACATTTATTTCTCATATGGACAGAGCAACACAGGAGAGCAGTTACATTTATAAGTAGTATGAGTATGACATTATCCCATTCGGGAAAGGAATAACTTGTGTTCTAAATTTAGTCAAGAACCCTACAGTAGCATGATTTATGCTAACTCTAACCTTTCTGAGAGAAATCCAAGGCCTATATCTTAACACCAAAATAAGAAAATATTGGGATACATGTACTCTTAACTAAGTCTAAATTGGGTGTAACTAGTAATTCTGACCAGCTAAACTCACAAACTTGCGTTAGTTTGATGCCATGTTACATGAATATTAAAGAAAATGACGGTAGACGTAGGTTAGACACATTTCATTTCAGTAAATTCCAAAAGATTGAGATTGTACACTAACGTTAGTAGGCTAGGCTAGTAGTACTACTACTAAGTACTAATTAGGCTTGCCTAGTAGTGCTAGTACTATTGCATAGTTATCATTATTCGAATCCTTCTTTCCTCTTTGAATCTTGATGGGGAAAAACAAATCGATACTTGAAAAAAAAAAAAACATGAGTTCAGTGAATTCTGCTTGTCGATTGTGTAATCATAGAATAACACGGTAGCCTAACTATAAGTAAACTTAGTGTTAGACTTAGACCTACTATTAATGTGGAGTAATACCAAGTCAGGATTGTGGAATCGCATCTCTCGGTACGGTGTAGCCTACATATAACGTGAGAACACGGATGATGGAGTACTGTTTAAGGCATAGAAATAGATTGAAGGTATGGAAAATCTCAAGTTCAAAAACAATGTAACACTTGCAGTACCTTCAAAATACAATCAACAAATTTACGGAATCCAATCATACAGCTGGCAGAGGTATCACAACAGAGTGATCCAATCACCGCATTCACAGTTGGTCACCTTTCCAATTTTAACAGTACTAACCTAAGGCCTGGAGAAGAAAGAGGGCGGGGGAAGTCTTGATATTACTGAGTGAGAACTGAGACCACTAGGGTTGGAACATCGGACGGAAACAGAGCTTTGAGAAATTGGAGTTGGGAATTGTATGAAAGCCTACTTATCGCCAAGCAATTGAAAAATCAATAAGTCGTTATTAAAATTATTAATTAGTTGCCTCATCAAATTCATTCATTATAACAAATTATTAATTTGTAGTAACATTAAAGTAATATGTAATAATACAAATGAATAGTTTACTTATTTGTTATGCTAAAGTTTAAGTCCGGCTGTATGGAAAGCCGTTTTGCTTTTCATCAGGAATTTTAGGTCGCTAATTAATTTCAGATAACTCAAATTTAATTTCAAACTATAATACATATTTAAATATAAAATAACTAAAATTCTAAAATTTGAAAAAGCTAAAAATAATTGCAGGCATCCTGAAGTAATTATCTCGAAATACCAGAGAAAAATAAGGCATCCAAACAAAAAGTGAAACATCTTAGATTTCTGATTAAATGTTCGGTTGAGTGAAAATCGCCCACCAACATCTTCAAAATTGTGCACCGTTTTATCACATCGTCATTCCGAAATTAAGTCTCCTCAGAAAAGGTCTAAAAATGACACTTTCACCAAGCAAAACGAAAGACATAAAAAAAAAATAAAACCAGTTCCTGTAGAGGGAAATGGAGGTTTTTTTTTTCAACAAACTTCTTGGTACACTATAGCCAACCATGTGCGTCGATTTGCTCAAAAGGGGGTGTAATCCACTTTTTGAAAGTAGAGGTCTAGAGGACAGTAACACATTTGTCCTTCACTTCTTGTATCGTGAAATAAAAAAAAATAGGAATATAATATTCTTAGTGGAAGTGTAAATTTTATAACTTTAGTCTTAAAAGAATGAAGAAAATGTGTGTAAAATTAACAAGGCGATAGAGACTGTGAAGTGCTATTTCCTGCAATCTGAGAGGTAAACTTTTATCAAATATTTTCTCGGTACGCTACACGCCAATTGTTGGTGGCGTTCCGCTTTGTTGGAGTTCATAAAATGGAAGCATACCACGCTTAAATCATGAGTTCGGTACCCCCGTGCAATAGTTTGTTCAAAGTCTGCATGCACCAGTGGTGGCAGATCGGGACAAGGGAGGGGGGGGGGGGTGTTATCCCCAATATTTTCCAAGTGCTTCAGAAGCAAATGGAAACGGATGCATAATTCAATTATGATTCTTACGTTATCTCAACCTATCTGGTACTACATTTTAGTTGTACACTGATATTTTCCTCGTTGTTGCAAAATTGTAGCCGTGACATCCCTATTTGAAGGATGGGACATGCCTTGAGCTTAAAACACCCGGGACTAATTACCGCTTCCCGTCATGCGGTGAATTTGCAAAGCCAAAATGTTTCTCACATGCTCATCGCCAACCGATGGTGGCACTCTACCGAGATAGTCCTGCTTGACACTCAAGCCCCTCTCCCACCCAAATATCTTTTTCTCTCCGCCACCTCTAGCTTACACCACATGTAGGAGAAAAAGTTTTATTCCAGATGGTCCCCCCCCCCCCCACACTTTCAATAGCATATGGACTCCCATGGCGCTCTATTTAGATGGTAAAACACGAATCAGCCTCCCCCTATCTCTCTCTCTCTCTCAAAAAACAAAACAAACATAGACCTGCCCCTGTATTGAGGGGGAAGAGATTGTTGAAGCCTCAAGCAATTGCTGTTAATGAACTTAAAAATAAAAACATTTCATCACGTCTATGTAAATAAAGAAAAATATTCAGTAAATTTAACTTCTTTAAGAAAAGGAGAAGAATGTGGTAAGAAAAGGTGAATTTGTAATTATACGGACAGGTCTCTTACCTCTAGAGATTGAGCCCCCTCCCTTAGAACCCCTCCGGGCTATTGTGTTTGCTCTCCGCCTCCTGTGTTAAAATCTTTAGAGAACACAGTGAAAATACATATTCACTCGTTCATCTTGGTATGTAATAGTCTAGACCTTTCACTGCTCTACCTAATGTCGGGAAGTCGATGACTGAGTGTTTCCATGGCGTCAAGAGGGAGGAGGGGGGGGGGGGGACATTTACAAGAACTAATTTTAATACTTTCATTAACACTTGCTAATAATGTACGAACCATTTAACTACCGAATCGGTTGAGACACCTTATCTCTAGAATGAAGGCTGTGTACAGATCTGTGTTGCAGTATTTTCAGCAGCCTGTGATCTAATTGAACAACACACTTACTTCTTGGATTAAGTTCAAGAAAATACTCTGACATTATAAAACTGAACCAAATTGATGACATTATTGTATTAAAAAATCAAAACCTGATTCGGAGTTGTACATATACAGTCATTGTTAGAAAGTATTACTGGATTTTGACTTGTGAGGTCATATCAAGTGACTTCTTTAAGGAGACCTACAGGTATCCATAGAGAACAGTTATTGCACGAAATTTGTGCTTTCGCTACCTACAATTTCGAAACATTGAGAAGAAATTTTGCAGTACATTTTTTAAAAGGATATCATAACGAAAAAATAGAAGTAAGTATTGATTGTATGTTAATCAATATGAATGAAAAATTTCAGGATTGATTTTCTGGCACATTTCAACGGTAGGGCTCTCTGTTCAAGGTCAATTAAAACTTGTAACATTAGGTCCAATTTACGGCTAATTGAGGTCTGCAAAGGCCATTTTGAAGAACTGTACACCAAGCTATTTTCTACGGTGTCTTCGAATAGACCACCACTTTTTTTTTACAATTATTTATTCTCTCTCGATTTACTCACGGCTTTATGCTACTAAATGTTATTATTCATGTATATGATTTATCTTGGTTTTGTGCCATGTCGTCATTATCACCAAAATGTTACGGCGTTATTTTTAAACGAAGAGTTAAGAATATCAAATCAATTTTTATTTCTGAAAGCACATCCAAGGTAATTTAGGAAAATTGCCAAATTTAATGACTTTGATGACATCAGAGACATTCTTCTGACCATTCGTAAGTGACTGGAAAATGTTAGGTTTCCATTATCATTCTATAGCGACCCCTCCTCCTCCTTTTCACACTTGAGTTTCAACAACTTTTACCCAAATGCTGTTTTATTTTCTGTTTCCTAAGTATTGTTACTCGACAAAGTTGACTTACGTTGACAGTAACAAACAATAAAATGAAGTCACTGAGTTATGTTTCAGTTTAACATACTTTTCAGAACTCTTTTTCTGATATGCCTCTACAATCTTTGATATTTTCTAACTGCATGATCCAACTTTTAGAAACATTGAAATTGACAGTGACTAAGTTTGTAAGAAAAACATTAGTTAAAGTACATAAACATATTTGAATAACCCTTCATCGAAAGTTTAAGAAATCCCTTTCACTATAGGCTATCCTCTGATAGCTTAAAATTGAGCCAGACTGACGTCATGTCTTTTTTGCGTCTCCTTAATGAAAAATCAAAACATGAAATATCATTACGTATAAGTCGTTGTCAGAAAGTCTTTACTGGTTATAAAGAAATACGTGTAACATGCCAACTGTTTGCTTAATGGACAGCTAAGGTATCCGTAGTGACTCCGGGACTTTTTTGGCTCAAAATTTGTATTTTTGTCACTTACAATATCGACTTACTTGGACAAAATTTTGCTGTTCCTACATTAAAAGACAAACAAAACGAAGAATAAGACTAATATTGATTGCACATCAATCCATATGAAAGAGAAATTTATGAAAATTTTTCCAGCATATTTTCACGGTAGGACCCTCTGTGCAAGGTCAGTTAAGAGTTGTAACATTAGGTCCAGTATATGGATGTTCTGGTCTGTATGTGGCTATTTGACAGAGGCCGCACGGAGCGTATTCCCTACGGTGTCTTCTAATGGACTGCTGTATTCTAAAATTATTAATTCTACGCAACAACATAACATAACGAGTATCATATCGACCTTGATGGTTAGACATTAGGATAACAAATTGGAAGATGATAGATATGAAAATAGTAGCTGAATATAAAAACTTGACAAATTTTGCTATTCATATATTAAAACACAAACAAAACGAACAATAAAACTACCACTAATTGTACATCAATCCATGTGAAAGAGAAATGTCAGGATACTTTTCTGATCAAACATGATTCAGCCCCCTCGCGATCAAAAAAAAAAATAGACCTGCGCCTGTATTGAGGGTAAAGAAGGGTTGTTGAAGCTTCAAGCAATTACTGTTAATGAACATAAAATTAAAAAAACAAAAACATTTTATCATATCAATGTAAATACAAACAAAAATCAGTAAATTTAACTTCCTTCAAAAGAGGAGAGGTTATGTGGAAAAAAAAATGTGAATTTGTAATTATACGGACAGGTCTTTTACCTCTGGAAAGTTGACCCCCTCCCTTTAATCACCTCCCGGGCTATGTGTACACAGTCCACGTGTTGCTCCCCCCCCCCCCCTTCCTCTCTTGAAAATCTGTAGAGAACACAGCCAAAATACATATTTAATCGTTCGTCTTGATATGAAAAAAAAATGGTCAAGACCTTTTACTGTTCTACCTAATGTCGGGGCGTCGATGACGTGGTGTTTCCATGGCGTCAAGAGGGAGTGGGTTGGGGAAATTTACTGGAACAAATTTTAATATTTTTATTAATATTTACTAATAATATACGTACCATGTAACTACAGAATCGGTTACTACACCTTATTTCTAGAATGGAGGCAGAATACAGAAGATCCGTGTTGCAGTATTTTTACCAGCTCTTTTGCCTTGAATAACACACTTCATCGATAAAATTCAAGAAAATACTCGTTCCGATCTGATATTATAAAACTGAACCAGATTGATGACATTGTTCCCTAACGTTATATTAAAAAGTCAAAACCTAACTTGGAGTTGTACATATATAGTCATTGTTAGAAAGTATTAGTGGATGTTGACTTGTGAGGTCACATCAAGTGACTTCTTTAAGGAGACCTACAGGTATCCGTAGAGACATAATTATTGCACGAAATTTGTGCTTTCGCTACCTACAATTTCGAAACATTGAGAAGAATTTTGCTGTACCTATTTTAAAAGGATATCATAACGAAAAATAAGAGTAAGTATTGATTGTATGTTAATCAATATGAATGCGAAATTTCAGGATTAATTTCCTGGCACATTTCAACGGTAGGGCTCTCTGTTCAAGGTCAATTAAAACTTATAACATTAGGTCCAATTTTCGGCTGTTTGGGGTCTGTAAAGGCCATATTGAAGAACTAGAAACCGAGCGTATTTTCTACGGTGTCGTCTAGTGGACCACTACTTTTTTACAATTATTTATTCTCTCTCGATTTACTCACGGCTTTATGCTAATAAACATTGTTATTCAAGTATTTGATTTTACTTGGTTTTGCTATGATTATTATCACCAATACGTTAAAGTGTTATTTTCAAACGAAAAGCTAAGAATATGAAATCAACTTTTATTTCTGACTGCACATCCATGGTAAATTAGGAAAATGATTGCTAAATATAATGACTTTGATGACATCAGAGACATTCTTCTGACCATTCGTAAGTGACTGGAAAATGTTAGGTTTCCATTATCATTCTGTAGCGACCCCTCCTCCCCCTTTTCACACTCGAGTTTCAAATGCTGTTTTATTTTCTGTTTCCTACGTATTGTTACTCAACAAAGTTGACTTACGTTGACAGTAACAAACAATAAAATGAAGTCACTGAGTTATGTTTCAGTTTAACATACTTTTCAGAACTCTTTTTCTGATATGCCTCTACAATCTTTGATAGTTTCTAACTGAATGATCCATCCTTTAGAAACAATTGCATCCGTAGTGACTCCGGGACTTTTTTGGCTCAAAATTTGTATTTTTGAATCAGATATATTTGAATAACCCTTCATCGCCGAAGTTTAAGAAAATTCCTTTTACTATAGGCTATCCTCTAATAGCGTAAAATTGAGCCAGACTGACGTCATGTCTTTCTTGCGTCTCCTTAATGAAAAATCAAAACATGAAATATCATTACGTATAAGTCGTTGTCAGAAAGTCTTTACTGGGTATAAAGAAATACGTGTAACATGCCAACTGTTTGCTTAATGGACAGCTAAGGTATCCGTAGTAACTCCGGGACTTTTTTGGCTCAAAATTTGTATTTTTGTCACTTACAATATCGAGTCACTTGGACAAAATTTTGCTATTTTTGCATTAAAAGACAAACAAAACGAAGAATAAAACTTATATTGATAGCATATCAATCCATATGAAAGAGAAATTTAAGGAAAGTTTTCTCGCATATTTTCACGGTAGGACCCTCTGTGCAAGGTCAGTTAAGAGTTGTAACATTAGGTCCAATATATGAATGTTTTGGTCTGTATGTGGCTATTTGACAGAGGCCGCACGGAGCGTATTCCCTACGGTGTCTTCTAATGGACTGCTGTATTCTAAAATTATTAATTCTACGCAACGACATAACATAACGAGTATCATATCGACCTTGATGGTTAGACATTAGGATAACAAATTGGAAGATGATAGCTATGAAAATAATAGCTGAATATGAAAACTTGACAAATTTTGCGATTCATTAATTAAAAGACAAACAAAACGAAGAATAAAACTAACACAGATTGTACATCAATCCATGTGAAAGAGAAATGTCAGGATACTTTTTTGGTCAAACATGAATCAGTCTCCTTCCCCTCAAAACAAAAACAAAAACATAGACTTGTGCCTGTATTGCGGGTAAAGAAGGGTTGCTGAAGCCTCAGGCAATTGCTGTTAATGAACTCATAAATAAAAACATTTCCTCATGTCTATGTAAATAAAAAATATTCAGTAAATTTAACTTCTTTAAAAAGAGGAGAGATATGTGGTAAAAAAAAAATGTGAATTTGTAATTATACGGACAGGTCATTTACCTCTAGAGGTTGAACCCCCTCCCTTCGAACCCCTCCCGGGCTATCGCGTACACAGTTCACGTGTTGCTCCCCCCCCCCCCCCCCTCCTCTCTTGAAAATCTATAGAGAACACAGTGAAAATACACATTTACTCGTTCATCTTGGTATAAGTAATAACAATATAGATATTTTACTGCTTTACCCAAAGTCAGTGACGGGTTGTTTCAATGGCGCCAAGAGCGAGAGGGGGGGGGGGGGACATTTACAAGAACTTACGTTAATACTTTCATTAATACTTACTAATAATGTACGTACCATGTAACTACGGTTAAGACGCCTTATCTCTAGAATGGAGTCAGTGTACAGAGATCTATGCTGCAGTATTTTCACCAGCTCTGTTGCCTTGAACAACACACTTACTTCATGGATTAAGTTCAAGAAAATACTCTGATATTATAAAACTGAACCAAATTGATGACATTGTTCCCTATCGTTATATTAAAAAGTCCAAACCTAACTAGGAGTCGTACATATATAGTCATTGTAAGAAAGTATTACTGGATGTTGACTTGTGAGGTCATATCAAGTGACTTCTGTAAGGAGACTTACAGGTATCCGTAGAGAACAGTTATTGCACGAAATTTGTGCTTTCGCTACCTACAATTTCGAAACATTGAGAAGAAATTTTGCAGTACCTATTTTAAAAGGATATCATAACGAAAAAATAGAAGTAAGTATTGATTGTGTGTTAATCAATATGAATGCGAAATTTCAGGATTGATTTCCAGGCACATTTCAACGGTAGGACTCTCTGTTCAAGGTCAATTAAAACTTATAACATTAGGTCCAATTTACGGCTAATTGAGGTCTGCAAAGACCATTTTGAAGAACTGTACACCAAGCTATTTTCTACGGTGTCTTCGAATAGACCACCACTTTTATTTAAAATTATTTATTCTCTCTCGATTTACTCACGGCTTTATGCTACTAAATATTATTATTCATGTATATGATTTATCTTGGTTTTGTGCCATGTCGTTACTATCACCAAAATATTACAGTGTTATTTTTTTTTCAGACTTTTCTCTTTTTCTGATATGCCTCTACAATCTTTGATATTTTCTAACTGCATGATCCAACTTTTAGAAACATTGAAATTGACAGTGACTAAGTTTCTAAGAAAAACATTAGTTTAAGTACATAAACATATTTGAATAACCCTTCATCGAAAGTTTAAGAAATCCCTTTCACTATAGGCTATCCTCTGATAGCTTAAAATTGAGCCAGACTGACGTCATGTCTTTCTTGCGTCTCTTTAATGAAAAATCAAAACATGAAATATCATTACGTATGAGTCGGTTATCAGAAAGTCTTTACTGGTTGTAAAGAAATACATGTAACATGCCAACTGATTGCTTAATGGACAGCTAAGGTATCCGTAGTGACTCCGGGACTTTTTTGGCTCAAAATTTGTATTTTTGTCACTTACAATATCGAATTACTTGGACAAAATGTTGCTGTTCCTACATCAAAGGACAAACAAAACGAAGAATAAGACTAATATTGATTGCACATCAATCCATATGAAAGAGAAATTTATGAAAATTTTTCCCGCATATTTTCACGGTAGGACCCTCTGTGCAAGGTCAGTTAAGAGTTGTAACATTAGGTCCAGTATATGGATGTTCTGGTCTGTATGTGGCTATTTGACAGAGGCCGCACGGAGCGTATTTCCTACGGTGTCTTCTAATGGACTGCTGTATTCTAAAATTATTAATTTCACCCAACAACATAACATAACGAGTATCATATCGACCTTGATGGTCAGACATTAGGATAACACATTGAAAGATGATAGCTATGAAAATAATAGCTGAATATAAAAACTTGACAAATTTTGCTATTCATATATTAAAGGCTGTAATGCATCACCCCAGACAGTTCCAATTCTCCCAACCACCTACCTCTAGTCCCTCCCTCAGCCTGTCTTACATTCCTCCACATGTGTAATCAAAACAATGGATCCCTGTGTACGCTGTGTAATACGAGCTGCTCTGCATCTTTCGAATTTGCTGGCAATCTAAGAGTACTGTAACTTAGAACCAGTTGAGAATTTTCCTTTCAGGGAGGTAAAAATATAGCTTAGGGTGATGCAATACAGCCTTTAAAAGACAAACATAACGAAGAATAAAACTATCATTAATTGTACATCAATCCATGTGAAAGAGAAATGTCAGGATACTTTTCTGGTCAAACATGATTCAGCCCCCTCACGATCAAGGAAAAAAAAAAGAACCTGCGCCTGTACTGAGGGTAAAGAGGGGTTGTTGAAGCTTCAAGCAATTGCTGTTAATGAAGATAAAAAAAAAAAAATTATCATGTCTATGTAAATACAAACAAAAATCAGTAAATTTAACTTCTTTAAAAAGAGGAGAGGTATGTGGTAAAAAAAAGGTGAATTTGTAATTATACGGAAAGGTCTCTTACCTCTAGAGGTTGAACCCCCTCCCTTCGAACCCCTCCGGGGCTATCGCGTACACAGTTCACGTGTTGCCCCTCCCCCCCCCCCCCTCCTCTCTTGGAAATCTGTAGAGAACAGTGAAAATACACATTTACTCGTTCATCTTGGTATATGTAATAATAATACAGATATTTTACTGCTTTACCTAATGTCGGTGACGGGGTATTTCAATGGCGCCAAGAGCTAGGGGGGGGGGGGGACATTTACAAGAACTAATTTTAATACTTTCATTAATACTTACTAATAATGTACGTACCATGTAACTACGGTTAAGACGCCTTATCTCTAGAATGGAGTCAGTGTACAGAGATCTATGCTGCAGTATTTTCACCAGCTCTGTTGCCTTGAATAACACACTTACTTCTTGGATTAAGTTCAAGAAAATACTCTGATATTATAAAACTGAACCAAATTGATGACATTGTTCCCATTCGTTATATTAAAAAGTCCAAACCTAACTAGGAGTTGTACATATATTGTCATTGTTAGGAAGTATTACTGGATGTTGACTTGTGAGGTCATATCAAGTGACTTCTGTAAGGAGACTTACAGGTATCCGTAGAGACATAATTATTGCACGAAATTTGTGCTTTCGCTACCTACAATTTCGAAACATTGAGAAGAATTTTGCAGTACCTATTTTAAAAGGATATCATAACGAAAAATAAAAGTAAGTATTGATTGTATGTTAATCAATATGAATGCGAAGTTTCAGGATTAATTTCCAGGCACATTTCAACGGTAGGACTCTCTGTTCAAGGTCAATTAAAACTTATAACATTAGGTCCAATTTACGGCTAATTGAGGTCTGCAAAGACCATTTTGAAGAACTGTACACCAAGCTATTTTCTACGGTGTCTTCGAATAGACCACCACTTTTATTTAAAATTATTTATTCTCTCTCGATTTACTCACGGCTTTATGCTACTAAATATTATTATTCATGTATATGATTTATCTTGGTTTTGTGCCATGTCGTTACTATCACCAAAATATTACAGTGTTATTTTTAAACGAAGAGTTAAGAATATCAAATCAATTTTTATTTCTGACAGCACATCCAAGGTAATTTAGGAAAATAATTGCCAAATTTAATGACTTTGATGACATCAGAGACATTCTTCTGACCATTCGTATGTGACTGGAAAATGTGAGGTTTCCATTATCATTCTATAGCGACCCCTCCTCCTCCTTTTCACACTCGAGTTTCAACAATTTTTACCCAAATGCTGTTTTATTTTCTGTTTCCTAAGTATTGTTACTCGACAAAGTTGACTTACGTTGACAGTAACAAACAATAAAATGAAGTCACTGAGTTATGCTTCAGTTTAACAGACTTTTCAGAACTCTTTTTCTGATATGCCTCTACAATCTTTGATATTTTCTAACTGCATGATCCAACTTTTAGAAACATTGAAATTGACAGTGACTAAGTTTCTAAGAAAAACATTAGTTTAAGTACATAAACATATTTGAGTAACCCTTCATCGAAAGTTTAAGAAATTCCTTTCTCTATAGACTATCCTCTGATAGCTTAAAATTGAGCCAGACTGACGTCATGTCTTTCTTGCGTCTCTTTAATGAAAAATCAAAACATGAAATATCATTACGTATGAGTTGGTTATCAGAAAGTCTTTACTGGTTGTAAAGAAATACATGTAACATACCAACTGTTTGCTAAATGGACAGCTAAGGTATCCGTAGTGACTCCGGGACTCTTTTCGCTCAAAATTTGTATTTTTGTCACTTACAATATCGACTTACTTGGACAAAATTTTGCTGTTCCTACATTAAAAGACAAACAAAACGAAGAATAAGACTAATATTGATTGTACATCAATCCATATGAAAGAGAAATTTAAGGAAACTTTTCCCGCATATTATCACAGTAGGACCCTCTGTGCAAGGTCAGTTAAGAGTTGTAACATTAGGTCCAGTATATGGATGTTTTGGGCTGTATGTGGCTATTTGACAGAGGCCGCACGGAGCGTATTTCCTACGGTGTCTTCTAATGGACTGCTGTATTCTAAAATTATTAATTCTACGCAACAACATAACATAACGAGTATCATATCGATCCTGATGGTTAGACATTAGGATAACACATTGAAATATGATAGCTTTGAAAATAATAGCTGAATATGAAAACTTGACAAGTGTAGAAAATGTTACATTTTTATTCCCTAGTAGAACAAGTTTTATCCACATACCATTTTTGTTTCCCATGGAACGTAAGTCAGGAAACTGATATTTTAATTGACGTATCGTAACGTAATATGTATTTTGATTAACATTAATTTCATTATTTTTACTTATTTGTAATAATATTTATGATTATGATTTATGATATTTATTCCTTTTCGTTATTGAAAAGTCAAAATTTGGAAAGAGTGTTACACAGTCGTTGTCAGAAAGTAAGTTCTAGATGTTGAGAGAAATGCGGCCCGGGATTATGACAATGTTCCATCAATTTGGAAGATAAGCTAGGAAAGCAATTGTTGTTATACAATGACTAGAAGCATTCCTCTGACGTTTGTAAGCTAACTAGAAAATGTTAGTTTCCATTTTCTTCTGAGGGAGTTTATTACCCCTCTATCACACATTACCCACACTTATCCATATGTCCTTTTATTAGTGGAGAATGTTGCTCAACAAAATATATTTGAGAGACTGGTTGTGTTCATGAGGGTGGAGTTGGATAACATACATCACTCTGAGTCTCATTATCATTTTTCGGTAAGCATGAAAGAGAGACAACCAACTATGAGAAAAAAAATTAACGGTTGAGAGAACAATCAGGTAAAAATCTGAAATATTGATGAGATGTAAAGAAAACCCAAGAATGAGATACATCCAACCGCAGTCCCTAATCAATAAACAACATGAATTCGTGAGTAAAAAGGAATTGCGCCCCCAAATTTGGACCTTTTTTCACACACATATAGGAAATTTGAAACATGGTCAAAACTAACAGCAGGAACTGAAGTCAAAACTACATTAAACGAATAAATTCAGGGGATAATAAACAACACATACTCATCTGGATCAAATTTGCTGTGTAAGTTTTGCCACATTGTGTTTGTCTTTCTGAGAAAAAAATCTGTTATCACTGGTATTATCAGATGACTAATGATTATGAGATATGGCTTGACTTGTTTTCCATCCATCATTCTGTAACTTTAAGTTATATTTCTTTATTTTCCTTTGAATTTACCTCACTGGTTTATATTTATTTTTTACTTTATGGCTGCCTTTCCCAGTTTTTCATTTATGTCACATTTGAATGTTTTCAATAATCTATATATTTTTGTATTTTTCTTGTACATTTTCCCAAATGGCTGGCCATAATTATCACAATAACTCTTCTTCAGCACTGAACCATATACATCTTTTTTTTTTAGCTCTGATCCAAGAATCTTAACATTCACTGCACCTGCTCAGAATATTGACTTGCTGTGCGAGGATGAGTTAGCACCATGAAAGTTACAAAAAAGGGAACAAAAACAATGAAGAAGTGGGTAGCATCAATAATATTTTGGTATATACTTAAAAATTTCACAACCAAATTTCCAAAACATAAGCAACGGACATGCAAAACAGTTTTTAAAACAGACTTCTTCTTCTGTCATTTATTTTGATAATTGATGTTTTGCTTCTCACAGTTTGTGAAGAATACCGTTTACAAACTACAATCAAAGTTGACAGTTTATCCAGTTGACTCATTGCCATAAATTTGAAATCATCTAACCTCTGACTCAACTTATAATGGCACATAAAATAGGGTGACAATGGCACAGAATATCACTATAGACTTTCTTTACCTATCGTTGTGTCTTTGCATAGGGTGAAAATGCTATTACATCAGCATGAATATGTTGTCTTTTGAAGTAGCACTGTCACTGGCTAAATTAGCTCACCTTCCATACACGATGATTTGATTGGTCCTGCCATTATGCGCCATGATCGTAGTTTTAAGGATACTTTTGAAGAGAAAACATTCGTCAGATGAACAATTTTCAAACTGTGACTTTTCACCTCAATACACTGACTGCTTATCTCAAGATTGTTGATTATTTTATTTCAAAGTTTTGGCTCATCTCAATCCTTTGAAACTTCTATCTGAAAATTTTGGCATTTCCTTCTCAAAATAATGAAACAGAATTTGAACACACTGTTTAGAATGTCCTTAATCAGCTCAAAGGAACATTATACCACCAGCGGTCCCCAAATGACTCGTCATCACTTCCTAAATTTTAAAATATTTGTTTATTGTGTTGCAAATGGGATTTCCGACAGTGCTCTGTGCCATCGAGATGAAACACCATTTGTAAAGGAGTGATTAACAATTGCTTTGAATGATGGAATAATTCAACTTCAGTGAGATATTCTGACAGTTTCTAGTAATCCTTTAGGTGGAATAGTACCTTAAAACATATCCTACAATCCTTGTAGACTATGCTCTTGTCCTACTGAGACCGTGATACTTCCACAAAGAGACCATCGTGAGCTAGTGTATCACTGCTGCTGATATAGAAGAATATCAAGATGCAACCTATCACTTGCCTTACTATTCGGTTGTTGTTACGTGGCTGTAATGTGTTTGTCCTTTCCTGATATCTGTTGCATTCACAAGGATACTTTCATGGTTTTCGAAATTGTTGGTAGGTAGTGAGACAAATAACCAAACACTGGCAAGTTAGCAAAAACAAAAGAGTTTTCTTTTCCACCATTTTATTGAAACAAATCACTTAACTGGAGCCATCACCTTTAATACACAGGTAGACACAGGTCACATAAAACCATACGATAACTTTCAGCTCGACATTCACTTAAACTTCTTTGAAATGCTCGCTTAATACAGACTGTCACAGGTAAGGTGTTATTTTGAGTTGAACATCAATGTAACTATCACCAAAAACAGATGTTCTTAGTTGACACAAGTTGGCTTCCTCAGAGTTTGATTTCTACCGAGTATATGTTAAGATTATTTTACTACTCGTGTAAATTGATTCAATTCAACGCTTTTCTGCATATCAATACCATCATATCGAAGAATAAACAAAAGCCACCTATTCTTCCTTCCTCTAGCTGGAACAAGGCACTGACACATTAGAAAAACAAAGAAAAAAAGCCAAGAGCGATGTATTTTATGGTGGAAGACTCTTTCCCTTGCCATTAAATCTTTTACGTAACAACACAGCTATCACATGCTGAACTAATGGCTAACTTAGGGACTTACAGGTACAAGACAGTGAAAAACAAAAAACAGTGGACCCATTTTTGTAACCTCAATTATAGTGCTAAAAACACAAACCAAAAATATTGAAAATGGTAAGAGGTAGGACTATTAATGTTTGGCATACTAGATGTATGTACAAAAGAGCAATTGATTTTACACAGGAAGCAGTGATAGCCAGCAACACCGATACTCTGGACTTATCTCATTCTACACCACCTCACCCCTCCTCTTGTCTTTAAGAAAACTCAAATTGAAAAAATAAACAATGAAGAGAGAACAAATATGATTGTATCTTGAGCTGCACATTGTGTAGAAGTTGTTACTAGTTGTCTACATTATTACATGGAATGTCTATATGTAGCTTTTACAAATCCTTTACAAAATAAAGGAAGAACAATGAAAAATTGAGGAAGCTTGCAACTGCTTGTGCAAAAGTCAAAATGTATAATTAGCTGATGTGACAATGTTGAGCCCTGACACTATCAGTGGGTAGTGTTGGCAGGCAAAGTCTTTTATATCTGTTTTTCAACCAAAAACAAATTGAAAAAATATTAGAGCAATGTTTTCTGTTGATAATGGAGGTGAAAGTTTTCTCATGAAGTAACTCAGTGAGGTATGTAAGCCACAAAACTGGAAGAATAAAAAGTGTCAAATTTTGATATAAAGAAAAAAAATGAAGGGAATATACTTAAATGGAAGCAAAGTGGATATTATCAACAGATTTCAAAAATTAATTAGTACTCATGGTTACAACAGAGTTGTTTTCAAATATACAAAGGTAACAGCTATGTACACAATCAGGTAGAAACTGTGAGCTATAAAATCTCTCAAAAATTACAATTTTAATAATATGTATTGAAGACGAACATGATATAGAGTATTTCTGATTTTTATTGTGAGTATGATTTACAGAAAGGCAAGCATGAATTTGAAATGGAAATATAAATTGTTTACACAAACTGATTTGTTAAAAACTCAGTTTTCACTCTTTCACAGACAAGCTAAAGTTTTAGAATCCAAAAAATTGATTATACAACAAATGAAAAAAGAACGAAATCAGCAAAGGAGAAGCAGAGGATACCGTGCCTCACTTTGTAGATCAGTAAATGACTGAACTGTGACAAGTGAGCATAAAATACCTTCCACTGAGCAGAATGCTGTGATACATTGTTTCAGCACAGCAATGCAAGAGGTTCATTACAGTTAATTTTGACACCTAATAGGTAAATGATATGATATTTATGCACACAAATTACCATAACAAAGAGGAGGAGGCTTTTATCAGCTTTTGTTTACTTACTTCAATCATTAGAGGAATTCCTAATCTCTTGTATCACTGTTGAACAAACAGGTCCAGAGCCTCATGGCAATAAAAAAAAAGAATGAAAAATATCAAAATGTGTGATTGACCTTAATACAATGTGAACAAATTTAACTGCATTTCCAACTCTACCAGTTAAGAAAAAAAAAACACCAAAAGAAAAATAAACAGTTGATACAACCCTTTTTAATCTTTCAAGTTTAACAAGAACACCAAAAAAGAAAAAGGAAAAGAAGAAGGAGAAGAAAAAAAAGGAGCTCAACTGCTATCCCACAAACTAAGAAGACATTTTATCCCAACCTGATATGTTTTGGTATGGAGCAATATGAATATCTTCATCATGTGATTACTATAGTTATGACAGTTATGCCTTGGGCATATAATAAAAACAAATGAAGGAATTCAAGAAACACAGCAATGTTTCATTAAGACCTTGACTTATTATTAATCAATTATCAATCCATGCAATGAATGCCCTCTCCTGCCACTCCTTTGTCATCTATGGTTGTCATGACTACAACTATCAATTCATTTTAAATACTTGGAAGCAGTGATTTGTTTAGTAATTATATGCTTGAGAGGAACTTAACACACCAAATTAGCTTCAAGTTTGGAAGACAATTCATTTCACTCCCAACATCGACTCAAAATACTTTTGCATAAAATGAGGACCCTTTTGTGAATTCACAATTAGAATATGCGGGAATTGTTTGATCATGTTAGGTCAGCTGACAGATCAAGTCCACACACAGTCTAAACATATCTATGAGAAGACCAGCTCTGGAGAAAGTGATCCATATTCCGTGATTGTAATTTAGCTCATTCTTCAAGTCATTCCATGATGTTGTGTATCGTCATACAATGTTGACATTCAAATCATACCTCTCAGTCAACAAACAAACCTACAAAATCTACCAACCCCAACCCTCTCAGTCTTTCATGTGAGCTATTTTAAAATACAAATTAACGAATATGCAAAAATAAGTGGGCTTAATGTGTTCATCCTGGCAGGACCTTCTTCAGAGGACTCTTAAAAAGATTCTGCAAGACCAACACATTTGTTACATACTTTACTAAACAGATGTTTCAGGACGAGCAGCTTTGTGACAGTTTTGTTCTCTTCTGAGTTTATAATTACTTCAAATGAGGCCAATATCAACTTCTTGAGGGATTCATGTAGAAGTGACAATGCTAGCCACCAATATTTTGATTCACTACAAAACTGTCCATTATTCTGTGGTAGACAAACTGCTGACTGTAAGTACTCTAACCGAAAAGCGATAAAGGTTTTTTTCTACCACTGCTAAAACAGTCTTTACTTTTGGATTGCACAGAATGATTTATTTACAAGTCCCAAGTAAACCATTTCCATACAATGACGCACAGCAAACCGGTGGTACAGAATGGTAAAATGTGATAAAACTACTCAGTATGAATAAAAGATATTAATAGATGTATACTAAATGTCTAGATATGAAAGAAAGAAACCAAAAATGAAACATAATGATACAGAATAGAACGATAGAACAACAATCACTCTGAATGGTATGTACAATAGCTGCCCCCCAAAAAGGAACCCAACAAAAGAAAAAAAAACAACCCGTCAAAGATTTAAGACAGATAAAAACTCCGATACTCATCGCAAGTATTCTTGAACAATCGGGCCTTTCGACCAACACAATATATTCAGTGAAAGGCACATCTCCTGTACACGTACTGTAAACGACCAATTCTCTTTTAATTCTTCGAGACACTGTTAAACACCAAAAACAACAACTGCCCTGTTTTTCTGTTCAGATCAAATCAATCTTGTAGAATGGCATCATAACCTCAGCTAAACTGAAAATGTTTTGGAAGATCTATAAAACTGGACCAACTGTGGAAGTTCCAATTGATATTTGTGTTTATAAATGGAAGACAAGATAATGAAGTATTGCAAACCAAATTTCATAATTTACTATATTTATTTCTTGAAGGCACATCATCTTTTAATCATTACTATTAACCATACACCCTTTTGAGAAATAAGCCACAAAGTTTATACCCTTCCCCCTGCACAACAGTAATCATAAACCACACGTCAAATAAAAAGGATAAACAAGATAAAATTAAAACTTACATAATCCTGGAAGCATACGCAATATTGTGACATATTTGCATCTATTTACTTAAAACACAGTAGTAGTCAAACAGTGGCAACTGCTAATCTGTGAATCTGACGAGGCAATCCATCTTCACATGACTGGTCATGTGTCAATAATACATCACGATAACATTCATCATGACAAAGTGTATGCTGCAAACATTAAATGCCTCTGATAATACACTCACATGAATTAATTAATAAATCTCAAACTCAAACACTTGAAGTGCAAAAAAAAAATAAATAAATACTAAGACTTTGAGACCACAGCCAGTTCTGTTTTAGAAATCTTAGGCATTTTTGAGCCCCCTCTAAACACAAGCTCCATATAACATCATATCCAATGACATGCTATAGATGCGTCCCATAGTTTTGCCTATGTTTGTGTTGCCTGGTTAAAAGAATTGCACTTCACATGCGATCTTGCAGTTTGTGATTACCGCCTACAAATTCAACCATACATATTTATGTATCACACAAATGGTGTTAGTTGTATTTAAAGTTTCATAATCGGTAAACAGTTTACCATGATGGGGTACTTAATTATGTAGTGACACATTAAACATGACATTAAAAACAAAGTTTTTGATGCACTTTGCTAACAAAAATGGGTGAGACTTATTGCCAGAGATTGCACATTAAATCAAAGAAAACAAAAAAGAAAAGCAAAAGTTGAGAGGTTTATCCCTGCAAGAGATCCAGGCAGTTGGTGGATCGAAAGAAAGATGGTACCGGCTCATCCAATTTGCTGATCACTTTGTAAATGGACTTCTTCCATGACGCTTCAGAATCCCTGCCATTTTGTATTGCCATAAAGAATTCCCGAAGGGTGGTGGTCGAAACAGTGAGAAAGCTGTCTGGAGCCTGAAATAATAAAAGCCAGATGATAAGGGGTGCAGGCATCGTTTTTCATGTTACTTGCATTTCTTCTACTTTTTCTTGACATTTTGTTACTAAAAGACGTTAACACTTACACGAAATCTCTTCAGAGACAAGAAATGAGCTGTCTACAGAACATCTCTTCGAAGTTTTTAAATACCCTTATCTGGTTTATTCCTTGTTGCAGTGATCCAATAGACTTGATAAAACAAGAAAGCAAGAGTTAAAACAAAACTGGTCCCATTCTTGCAAATCCAGAAGGCTGGCAGCAGCAGCATCAGAGATTGAATTCATCGACAGCTGCACTAAAACAAGCATCGCAGACGTTTTGTTTGCACAATAAATTTTAAGCTAATTTATTCACCCTCCAGATTTGCTTCTGAAGGCGGATGGAAAGTTGCGGGAATACGCTTCAGATGAGGTCTGAAGTGCTTGCAGGTGTGTCATCTGTCTACCTCAGGACAGATGCTGTTGAAATTTTCCCTATTTGCTTGACTGTGATTTAGAGATAGGACAAAGAAATTGCTATGTGTCGAAATGCATGGGAAACGAGCAAAAACGAAGCGGTTTATTTTATGCCACCTGTTTGGGGATTTATGTAAGGAAGCTTGACTTCAGAATGGATGGACTTTGCCTGCGTCTAAGTTTATTCTTCAAACATAACCATTATCAAGTGGACGTTAATATGGTGAACACACTTAATGGGCACTGGTTACATTGAGTCAACCGTTATCAAGTGTGTAAAAACTGTCATTAATATATCACTCGCTTTGGCACGAATTATAAAGGCACAGTGAAACAACATGTTGTGACAAGAGACAACTTCTAATAATCTCTTTTTTGTTCAATTTACTACCTCATAAAATGGAACAGGCTTAAAGGGGAAAAACTTAATGACTGTTGCCAAAAATAAAGGGGAAGGGAACATATTCCTGTTATAGTCTTTAAGAGAAACTGAGTGATTCACACAATGAGTTGAGAATTATCTTACTTGTCCCCCTCAAGGTAGCAATATACAGCATTTTTTTTTAGTTTAATTCCACCACCATAATCATCATCAAAATGGAGGCAAATATACATAAAAAACAGGTAACTTTTTAGTTTTTTACCATTATCTTTCCTTCTTTATTAACAGTTTACACATAATTACTTTTCAGGCTCCTCCTGTGGCCAACTATGACAGTCCCATTACTTTGGACACTCTACCACATCCCCTCTACCACCACCGTGAGGCTGCTCTCAACTTTCACTCTAAACACTGATCCTCACAAAAGGTTTAATGTAATTATAGACCTATTCCTTATTTCATGTTTAATCCTTCTGTATCGATGCTGGAGAGGTGAATGGCAGTTTAAGTGTTCTGGTGAGACAAACTTCACAATGCTTTTACATGTATTGTTCTAGTGCATCAACAAACAGTCATCTTGGATACTACAATAAAAGGGAAGCAGAACAGGACAAGGGTTAAAATACTACAAACAGATTAACTGGGAAACAGGACTTTACGCAAGTAGCAAGAGTCCATTTTTTAAAAACTATCCCTCATTTCAAAGAATGGCACACCAAAGTCTTCCATGAACTTTGATGAACAGTAGACTAGACCAAAACCACCATGGGTCAGTCTAAATTGTTTTAGAGAGGAAGTCCTCCTCACTTATAAAATGGGTGCAAGACTTGATCTAAATATCTTTTAGCTTGCTTTGATAAACCTTGTGGGATATCTTCATATCTTACGAAAATGCTTTCTGGTTTAAACCTGAAACAGATCAAACTGTACTTTGCTGTCTCTGAAATCATTCCCGGAAGGTAGAACAATTTTTACTGAGCCAAGTGCACTCATAGCATGTTGCCAGTTTGCACGTGGGGATCAAATCAGCTGACTAGTGTGTATTAACACCACCTTGGTATGCATGTAGGGAAAAAATCAACTGAGTGTGGTGTATTAACAACACCTTAGTATGCATGAAGGGATCAAATTAGCTTAAAGGTGTTTGCATCATAATTTGACCCATTAGATGGCAATGCAATATTCATAACATCTTTCCTGCTCTTGATGATCTCTAAAAACTATAGCAGATGAACAAATCAACCAATCCATTAATGAATTGATACACAAGATTAAGTTGCACAGTTCGGTGCAGACTTGAACTTCAACTGTACATTTGACAATGTACTGAAAGATCAGACCTACATTCCGCAATCTGGAATCATTAACCTGCTCCACAAAGGGCAAAATTTCTGAAAGACTGCGAGGAAACACATCAAAGCAGCCAACTTTAGCAGGAGAGAAGGCTCTAATTGCTCGTCATCAGATGTGTAACCTCTTCCTATCCGCCCTCGACAAATTCTGAAGGAAGTGAAATGCCGGGCAGTGAATGATTGTCGGCGAGTGGCAGCAGCTAGTCCACCCGGTGATAACAATAGACAGGAATAGGCAGGAAGTGATACCTCACGCATTTAGAGGAAGATGATTAACGCTGTTCTATTTCAATTCTCTCGTAAATTCTCCGACACACCGCACTCGAATAGTTGATAGGAAAACAAGACAGGTAATGAACGTGATCCTGATATCCTTCCCGAACTGCCACGGCTCTGACGAAGTAGGTCTTACTGAAAGCCTTCAAAGTGCAGTTCTCGGAAGTCTTGCGGTAGTACAGTGAACCTATGAGACAGACGTAATCACCGTGGCTCCCACTCAATGCAAAACATCTTTATTCAATGAACAATAAGGACGTAATGCAGGAAGGCAGCTGACCCTTCAAGGAACCAACTTGGCACGCAAAGGGGAAGTGACAGCGATATGTTTTTGGGTTTCTTGCATTGGAAAACACTGAAGAACAGTTTTACCAATCTAGATGAGAGGATCAAACGAAACCCTCTTTGTTTTTTTTTTTACTGAAAGTGTGAACTTGTCTCATGATGGGGGAAATGTGGTTTGTCACGTGAAACAAACATGAAAGGTAACAATTTTTCTCTCATCGGATTTTACATTTTGATTGTTTTACTTACAAACAAAGTCTCGGTTGTATATTTTTTTGAGATACAAGCAGTTCTTTCACTTTCACACATGTTTCACTTCAACTGCTTACCAAACATTTCCACAGACCTCTTAATCAGAATAATTTGACCTTCAAGAAGTGATCAACACCAGAGATCATCCTTCCAAAATGTGTCTATAAATATCACAGGCAGGCAGCAACCCTGCAAATAAATTATAGTTTTCCAGTATTTCCCTGGCAGACACAGGGAAATTGTGATTGCAAATGTCTTCAGTCAACATATCCATGTGACTGACAGAAAAAAATTGAAGGAAGCAACAAGCTGAATTAGAAGTTGTAATTAAATTTTACTTTAAAGTGGAAAAAAAGAAATCTGACTAAATATCCTTACCCTGTACTCATTACTTTTATTGTAATGAAGGTTTAAGGCTCTGAAAAGTTCTGATTCCCTGGTGACCTCCAACTGCTCTGGATCTGCCACTCCGCTGCTCAGAGCCTGCCGAGAAAATTTCTCCATCTGAATGTAGAAGAATTCCCTGAAGTTGCTGAACCATTTGATCATCTGGGAGGTATTGTGGCGGTTAAATTTGACGTCTGGGAAATACTGCCGCAGGATCGCCGAACTCGGGTACCGACAGAAGAAGAACATCAGCTTAGCCTTACGCAAGTGGGTCGGAGTCAGGGTTAGAGTGAAATTGTGGAAAATAGTTGATTAAGGAAAAGTCATAATATTATGTAACCAGCAAATTCAACATACAGATCTGGTGTGAATCAGAATTTCATACCTGAAAATCACATTCTTTGGTTATAGGCATGAGGTGATGTGTCTTGTTAGATAAAATAGTCATTATCAGATAATTCTCCAGGTAAAGCTTCCCAAACATAATGACAAATGCAGAATGAGAATTTACTGAGACATATTTATGTAAATAAAATCATATTACACATGAGAGCTGAAACAGTACACAGTAAGCAGTCTCCCACAGACTATACTGAATGCATTCCATTTGAAAATGCAGCCAGGAAGCAGTCACTTACTTTTCTGTAATTTCGACACATTGTAACACCACAGGCTATTTAACAATAACCTGACTTACATTCACAAATTTAAAATTTAACCAACAACAAAGAAGAAAAAGTGATCTATGCTTTTTTGCAGTAGTTGTTGCTTTGCATACAAACCATTTTTATTTTTTGACACTTACACACAAACATCTGTTTTCTTTGAATCTTCAACAAGGTATTCCAAATAACAACTTGCAGTTTGTTCTTGAGTAATAAGGCTTGGGAAGGAACCGATCATGATATAACTGATGTCACATTCTATGGAGTGCTTGTGCAACCATCATAAACGAACAGAACTTTGGGAGTTTTGTAAGTGCCATGATCAATCTACTGTTACTTAAAACAATGGTGAACATTCCCATTATGCAAATCACTTCTTGGACAATGCTAATGTAGTGAGGGAAACTTGAAAATATCTGACCCCTGAACTGTATTCTCAATATCAGAGGCTTTGGCCATGTTATTCTAGCACTACAACATTTGTCTTTTTTTAAAATCTGTTTCAAGGTTGAGATTAAGTTATTTCACTTGTTGTCGTCATTTGTTTTTTTGTTTTTTTTGGTGGTACATCTGCAACGTTTTTTTTATTAAAAGCAGTATAAATTTACATCTACCTCGCTTTGAAAGCCTTTTCAGGTACAAAGGTTACTGATGATATGGATAACTCTGCCATAGTTTCCTATCCTTATATTGCAGTGTTATTAATCACATATTTAAACTCCATTATGTGCACAGAACATACACATTAAGAGCGAGAAACAAAGTGAATGTTGAAAAGCAATAGTCAAATAATCATGTTTTTAATGAGAATACCTCGCACATAGCGGAAAGCCACTATTGATGGTGGATCGATATTTAGACATGCCAGTTACATACTGCAGGTGTGTCAATACAGAGTAATAATCTCAACTACTCGACTAAGTTTGAGGAGAGTACTCGAACCTCAGTCCTAAGAAAGAATCAGAAGGAATTTCATAAACCTGTTGGTCTTGCTGGTCTGAAAACTCTGCAAGAAAGAAACTAATTAATAACTACCTACATCACAGGACTCATTCTTTATGAAAAAATGGAGACTACGGAACAAACAAGAATTAAAAGATTTGCTGGCATGATGAAAGACAAACTACAATGTGGTTATTATATTTCAAGTCAAGAATACGGATGTAATGACATGACCCATCAACTTGTGCTAGATGTACTGAACTCCATGCATTTTCAACACTGTTTCCCCTTTAGCCAGCCTAGTGGGCATGCTGCTGTTTCACTCCCTGTTAGTCTTTCAGAAAGCTTGGGTGAAGTGATTTCCACAGACTTATGGATGCTTTGAGCCTAGATTTGTCTTTTGGTGGCAGTAATATCACATTAATTGTACATGTAATGTGGATCAGAAAAACTACTGAAATGCAAAAGGGTCTATCATCTTGTGCCAACTACAGTAAAGTGTGTGTCACTGATGCCTTCACATCGGTAATAACAGCCAATTTCCTTTACAAATTTTTTATTCAAATCAGCTTGATGACTGTTGCTATCATTAATAAGACACATTTTCATTGTACACTGAGCATGTTAAAGGAAAATAGAGTGTTTATAACACAACAGCATTGCATACAAAGAAAAAAGCTTTTACCTGCATTGTTAAACCATTCAGTCTCATCAATAAACATCTGCAAAAGCTTCATCTCTTCAAACATCCTACAAGTGATGAGTAACGAAAGAAAGATACATTACTTGAATTTTGGAAAGTTTGGGTGAAACAAATAATTGCTCAGCAACATATAACAGAATTTCTTTCTGTCAGGAACTTATTTTTTTAAATGAAGGCCACTATCCTTGCTTATTTTGAATGATCTATTGTTCTCTATCCCTCAAAAATTGGTTTTAAAAATATGATTTTTTTCTGTAAAGCAAACACATTATTTTCCTTTAAAATAGGAGGTGTTGTTCTGTTTACATGACATATCCTAATATTGGCAGCATGCAGCACATCTGAACTGAAGATGTTTGTAAATATAAAAATCAATCCAAATATTAGTTTGTATGTCTTTAAAATAGCTTCACAAATGTCTGCAGTTTGCAGTAACATTTTTCCTGCAATACGGAATACAGAATACAAAAGGATATTGTCCCCGAGATTCCAGAGTACTCTGATAGGTCTGGAGGAGCCATAGGAGGTGAGGAATCGCTGCAGTCTGATTTGAAGGAGGAGTAACTATCTGCTAAAGATGGTGGAGTCGTACGGGGTGACGTGTGATGGTTGCTCTCATTCATTACCATAGTACCCATATGAGAGGCCATCCCGCTGAAACCCAGCAAAGGGCTGCTGACAAACCTATGGCCATGAGAATAGATATAAGGAAAAATTGAGGAGGATTAGAGTGTAGGATAAGTGAAATTACAAACTGTGTGAAAAGACAACTGACCTGTTAGGTTAACTGAAGTAGAATATTAAAGAACTTCTGTATTGCACTGTAAGAATATGTCAAAAAGCATTGACCAGCATTCCTTGGATTTTAGAAGTATTAACATAATACTCGTAGATTAAAATACCAAATTCTCATCAACAGAGGAGGGTTTTTTTGGGAACAGATGAGACGATCAAAATGCAATCCTTCGCAGCACCAATTACTGTAAACAGTAGCATACTGACTATGCAAAGTAAATGAATGAAAATGGATGGTTTACTTCCTGATTATTACATGACTGAATATAATATATATATCACAAAGTGATTACAGATATACACAAACAGAATACTTTTGGTGCACAAATGCAGAAGGAAAAGGGGAGAACAATCATGTAATCATATGAAGATTTCTCATTGAGTGGGTAACAACTAAATCAGATGCACATTGTAGAAAAAGAAGAGAGAACCAAGGGAACACAATCAAACATTAAGAGTGGGAAACTTGAAGTGGTTTGTAACTAGCAGCCAAGTTAACCACTGTGAAATATCTAAAGCATTGTCTCCTACATGCATGAAACCAAGCTGCAAACAACTACAGTACCTGTCGTCACCCACCAATATTCTAAAAGGGTTGAGGGAAAGTTCTTCCACTTGGCAATTTGAATGTAGTCCGCGTATGACCCTATAACCTCATGAATATTCACGATGTTGATGCCGCTAAAAAAGGTCTTTAATTAATTAGATGTATTGCAATTACAAGACACTTGTGGAAGCAACTGTCATGCCTTTTTGAATCACAATAGATCAACTTACTGAAAGACATCCATATACATTACCCACCTTAATGAGCTTAGTTGCAGAAAACAAACAACAAGACAATCTCGGGATCTATACTCAACAGACCCCTTACATTGATGTCACATAGCAACAAACAAGGGTGCCATACTTAAGGCAAACAAACGAACAGTACATATTGCAGCACTAGGTATGTATAGATGAAGTGACAGGGATGCCACCGCACATGCAGACCTGCACATGTTAAATTTAGTAGCACTTCATCACCACAGAGGGCGCTTCACTCTATCACTGTAACATCACAGGCAAGAGGTATATTGTCATCAAGCACAGAACTACTTGCATTTGTGGACCACCAATAATCTCAATTACAGGAACAGATATCACACCCACTTAACACCTTCCTGCAATTCACTGAATACTCACTGGCGACCACAAGGCTTCAATTTGCGCTACTCCATGTAACTACTTTCTATTCTTATGTCTAATCTTGAACAAGGTACTTCATGAAACCATTTAATACCTAATCTTGATGTCAAAAAACTGTACTCCACTAAGTGTAGCACTGGCCCTAAAGCTCACCATAGCATCTTAAGATTTCTAACCATACTGTACATCAATAATAAGGAAACCCAAAGAGTCTGGAAATTTTCAGTAAGCCATGAACCATGAGCTACTATGCATTATGCACTGTCAGCAATGTGAATCACACTACCTGAAATTAAACAGGAACTCTTTGGGAAGTCCCAAAAAGCAAAGAACATCATCTCATGTTTCACCTTCAGCTCAAAACAACATAGAAGATACGTATAAACCAACAAAATATGAGCATCAAGGAAGTTTCAACTTGCCGACTTAAGTTTATGTGAAAGTTTAATGCATGAAATGTGAATCAGAGTAATACCTCTAGCACAGAAGAATCTTTGCATTGAGTGATTTACATCTTCGATTACAAATAGCAAGTAGGGTCATGTACAGTATATGGAAGGAACAGGTTTGTAGTAGAGGACGGGCTTGGCCGCAAAGTCCCCGGCTTTGAGCAGCCTCAAAGCCTTCATACTTATCGTGTTACAAGCCTCTTTTCCAGGTTGGCTTGATCTACAACACTGGTAAGGGAATCAGAGGTTCAATAAGAGAGGTGATACTACTCACCTGTAGTCATCCAGATGATCATAACCATTGGACATTGTAGGAAGGAATGACGTTCTGGCAAAAGGATGGTGTAGACTGGGGTTAGGGATAGCAACACTGGTGGCTAATCCCCCATGTGGCTTTGATGGAATGTGATAACTGGCAGATGATGGTGACTTATTACTTCTGACAACCGGTGAGGTGTTCTTGCGGGAGGGCACTACCAAGGAGAGAGCCTCTGTTTGTTCTGAGTGTGCAGGGCTATGAGTTCCGATGCCGAGGGTCGGAGTACTGTTGTGTACATTCAGGCTGCCAGGAACTGGTGCAGGAGATGAAGATTTGGAATTGGGATGGTGAGCAGGTGATTCGGATGGCTGTTTTTTCACCCGCACAGGAGGATTGATGATGATACTGTCCACTAATGAGTCCACCGCACTGAGAAGAGCCTCAGAGAGTTTCGCTTTGAGGTAGCTCCGAAGCTGCTTAGCTTTGTCATGTGTTATTCCAATGTTCTTCTCCAACACTTTGGAGTGAGAGACGCTTTTCCCATTTAAGACTTCCGATTTTCTGATAGCTTGAGTGGTATCGACTGGTTCGTTAAGGTCATCTAGGTCAGCAGAATCTGCGGAATCACTGTGTGATTCCTCGTCATAGAGGTCCTGATACCTCTCCTGGAGCACATCCAGCTGCTGCTGGAGGTGATGTAATAAGCTCTGTAGGTGTCGTTTCTCCTCCTTTTTGTTACCATTCCCAGGTTTCTTTTTAGCTTCTGGTTCTGCCTCCCTTTGCGGTTGAGGTTGATACTGCTTCCTCTTCCTTCTCAGAGATTCTGTGTCTTTGCCATTTGCGTGCAACGCCGGAGACGTGTGCTGCATCGTCGATATGATGTTCTCCACACGAGCCTTCTTGGCCTGCAGGCTCTCGGTGTTAGTGGTTCCATCAACACAGGCGGCTTTCTCGGCGGCTTCCCCATCACTCCACGCTCCACTTTCGATGCTAGGCATTTCTGGTGAGCCAAGTCTACCCTGTGACTCTGAAGGGTTCTTTTCAGCAGTTGGTGTGCCCTGTTCGTCGATACCGTCGTGGTCGTTACGATCCTCCTGTTTGATTTTCTCTTTCTTCACAGTTTCCAGGGAAGTTTCTGTGATCTTGAGGCTTTCCTGTGCAACTGTTTCTTGTTCCAGCGACATCTGTTTACATTTGTTGCTTCAGATAATTGATGATGACATAAACCAATTTATATCCGAGGTAGTGGGAGAGGAGATCTGAGTTGCGTAAATTGGCAGTCACTAACGTTGGGTGAACAATGACACTTCTCGGGATGATCAAATAATCTGCAAAGTGGAGACATATTCAGGATATTAATCATCTTGTGAAGAACAAATTTGCATGAATATATGAGCGTAAATGGCAATTTTCAAATTCTGGTACTCCAACATAAATCAAATCTGATAAAACACAAATTTAATTGAAAAGGAAAAAGGGAGATATGGTAGGAAGTTCACTTGAGAATCCAGTTTGATGGAACACTTTGTCTTTAGCCGATGACTGACTTTAAAAGGCGGCAAAAATGAAACCAGCAAGTCATTTAGAATTGATCAAGTATCAATGACCTGAGAAGTTTGGGGCTCAATGTACCATTTACATTATTCCAGTCCTGGTATAAATTAACAACTACCAGCAATCTGATTGATGACTACCAGAAGATGATATTTTTTTTCTATTTTGACTCTCAGGGTGGGCATTGCCATTAACTGCAAACCCACTATTCCTACTCACTTTATTCCATTATTGACTTGTAGTCATTTGTGCATGGCAGACTTCACGTCATTCCCCAGGAAATAAACATGAAGGCACTGTAGCCGCAACTTTTCTATGAAGAAATACACTGTACATGCTTGTGCCATCGGCAGAAAGAGGTGCACGGTTAATAGAGTGCCTTTGAAAGTTAGTTATCCTCATTTCAAAGGAAGAAGACAGTTTGCTATGCATCATGGGAAGGATTTTGACAAAAGGAAAGAAAAAAATATGACACTCCATGTGAACATTATCGCCATGATTATCTGGCTTACTGTACATTCACAAAGATGTGTTGTAACCGGTGACCAGTTTTCTGTGGTTACACTCTACAGTATCCACCAAGATCATACAATGACTATAAATTAGCTTGCAGTGCTGGGTACCAATGATCAAACCTCTTCCAACAGAGCTATATTGTGTCCTTGAGGTATAGTCAAGTAGCTTGAACAACAATGAGTTTTGACCCTTGGTCATTTTGGAGCATTTCAGGTCATCAGAAGATAAACTGTTAGCAGAGTTACCAAGTAAAACTTCCAGATCAACATGGCACATCTGAGTGATTAGTTAGTATTAACAGGACTGTTAGCATGATCCCTTTATCCTCTTACAATAATATGTCAATGAATACTGATTGACTTCCTGTTGCTGAAAATAACATTTTTAAAAAACTTGTCAGTTCCTATGTTCCACTATTTTCCGACTTGTATTAGCAGTGTCTAATGTGATTATAAATTGAAAGCTATTATTATCTCTTGGATGCACCAAAAAAAAAAAAAGGGGGGGGGAGAGGAGATCAGATAAAAGTTGGTGGCCTCTGCTCCTGTGACTTAAACCTCCCAAGAAATAATTTCAAATGGTTTTTACACAATGCAATGTTTGCAAGTCCGACTGAAAATGATTATACTCTACCTGTGGGCCATAAGGTGTAAATTGAAGGTATCTTCACATGAGATAAGCTGACACAAGAAAATTACTTAATATTGCAAAGTTGTAGCAATTCTAGCAACTTGACACAAATGGGAAATTTTTCCATTTAATCAGCAGACATTCCCTGATAGAAGCAAAAGCCTCTAGAGAAGCAGAAAAGACTGAAAAATGAGCAGTGAAGACTGGAAAACGACTCTTCCATGACAGGTCATGTTGCCATGGGGACAGTAGCAAATAAACATTGGTGACAGATGACTGATGCACATGAGTAGTAAAAACTGTGATTCTCCAGGATGTGAAAAGGTTACCAAAACTCTTGACAAGGTATATGGTAGTGTAGTTGTTGTGGTGAAACAGGTAAGTGAAGAATGAAGTAAATACCCCAAGATTTACCTGCCCTTGGTTACTATTAATTAATAGCAAGGAACTCTCCACTACCAAAGTCCACTCTAGATATGATAGAATGCAAATACATGAAACTTGGGAGATAGGCAAATAAAGAGTACAGTAAACATCTTCTTAAGTGTCACATTATGCACTGTGTGACATCTGTGACACCAGAAAACAACTGCGACATGCACTAGGAGAGTAAATTATAGAAAAAGAGGGATGAAATGAAGGAATGTGTCTTTCATAACCCACTTCTCATCAACACATCTCTACTCAGTCAACCATGAAGTTATAACAGAAGCAAAGACAAACTAGCGGTTAAAAGCGAAAAAGAACTGGTTCATACTGATTCCTTTTGCGATGTCACAAGACTACATTGGCAGCTGCAAGTTCAGATCTTTATTTTATGAGCAACCTATAAAACTCAAGAAGGTTATATGAGGTGTGCAGGTTATAGCTAGGATATTGTATTTGAACCATACAAGTCTGTCTCTGTGTGTGTGTGTGTATGTGCGTATTCAAGAGGTTGAATATGAACATAACACACCTACACATATCTCTAATAGACAGATAAATTGTGGTATTGCACTGCAACAACTACATCAGCCAGCAGGTCCTAACTCCCTTGGACATCAATTGTTCCTTCCAGAAAATAAAAGTGATATTATCCTGAACTTTCACCGAACATCATTGTTATGTGTAATGTACATACAGCTATGCAGCTGGCGGGAAGGGAGAGAGGACTGAGAGGAGGAGGGGGGTATGAGAGAAAGGGAGGCTTTCAAGGTTTGCTTTCAAGGTTTCAGTAAAATTCCCTGTGCCTACTAATAATAAACAACAAAGTCATTATGGTTTCTATTCACAAGTTTCACTTGTACATTGAGCTTTCAATATTTAACAAGCATTATCATCATTATATCTGCAAAATTCACTCCCAAGAATCTATTAAAGTTGCCCTCTGATACTCCAACGCATACCCTTCCTGATGTCAGCCTTCTTATTGGATCACCTTTTACTGCAATAACAGCCATCCTCTCACCTCACACTACTATGGCTGCTATTACGGTGTGGGAATTCTGTTTAAAAGGAGAACCCATCAACTAAACCAATTGGTAAGTTTGACTTATCAAAAGTGTTGACATAAACTGTCTAACAGATAACAGATTTGGGGGCACACAGTAGGTCCCTCCAGATTGTAAAGCAAGAGAAAATCTAACTTGACATTCTAAAACCTTAAAAAAAAAGAAAAAAAGTGTTGAACATGTGCTGATGTTTTACATTGAAAAAGAAACCTTTAAACAAAAGGTTTGAATGCTACCTTTCAGTTTTGTAGCTGAGCAAGATGAAGTTCTATTGGGAAAGCACTTTAAGATTAAAAATATGTTTCTCATATCTTTCAGACCTTGTATAAAAGGAAACCAGTATCAAAGATAATCTCCATTTTATGAAGATCAACTCAGAAAGAAATTGGCAATTTTATTCTTGTTATCCCACCTTGTACCAATCCAGTAAACATAACCATTTTGCTATGGGCAGAAAGAGCTGAGTGTCAACTGTCAAAACTCATATCTACATCTGTGCAAAACTTACATTCTTCTGTAAACATCAGATTATAAAGATGCTAACACTCTCTAGCACTCACCGAGAAATATATTTTCCTAGTTAGTAAAAATACCAAACTTATGTGATCAATTTAAAGCCTACGATTACCAAGGAGTAATGTCATATCGAAACATATTCACCTTTCTGATGGTTTTTAATTTTTGCTGAAGTTCTTATTATTAATGCTGAGTTGCAATAAGATTCATACACTGTGAACTCTGCTCCACTTTCATGATGACATTCAACTATACTGTCAAGTTGGTGTGGAACAAGACAAAAAAAAAAATAAAAAGATATTGTTCAGAAGATTAAAATGAAACTATGCAAGAAGTTCCTACTTTAACCAAATCAATACTTGAAGAAACAAACCAGCAAATGGCAAATGAATAAATAAAAGAAAATGTGAAATACGTACAATGATTCTAAGAGTATGATTCCACATGAGGAACTGATGAGGTTCAATGAATTGAACAAAAATGATGCAAAATAGGACCAATCTATATCTATTCAGCTTTGTTGATCCACCAGTGGTCTAAAATAAGGTCTTCCTCCACCCAGAACTAAGATCGTAATGACCAGACCATGCGCTAAAATTTATTCCCAAACACAAGTACTTGTCACATTGACAGAATTTTTTTTTCTCTTTGATGCTCAAGATTTTTGTAGGAACGTCGCAACCTGCGGTCGACAAACTAAAATGTTTCCCACAACGATACAAGACAAAGGCTGGCAGTTGATGTTGACTTTATCAAAAGACTGAAAAATTTTTATCAACATGATCTGTCATTACATTTTTCATCCAGCCAGCCAGCCAGCCTTGATCTAACATCTGAAACCAGGAGAAGATTAATAGTGCGGAGATTGTTTGTGCAGAAACATCTGCCTGGTAATCCTCCTAAAATTCACCTGCACTGGTTGATTGTGCAAATATTGAGAGAATTTTTCTCACAGTTTGAGCAAATGGCAAGCACTCCAAAAAAAAAAAAAAAGGAACTGTTTGCTGGAAATTTCCTGAGTAAATACCATCGGCATGCAAATCTTGCCATCAGCAATGCATCACTGTTTTATACTTGTCGTGAATGACATAGAAATCAATGTTTGATATCATTTTTGAAATCACCTACTTTCAAGGGTATCAATGTTTGCAATTTACTGCTTTGTGTACAACTTAAATTTAAAAAAGGCATGCTAGTGGAAACTGAAAAAAGACATCTCTGTCCCTCCTAATGTCACAGATGATTTAAGAGCAGTTCATGGAACCACCTGTCAGTGAAGACCAGATACTCCTTGGCCTGTAATTTAGAGTGATGAAAACCTTAATAGTCACAGTAAGCTGGCTTGCTGTAGTTTTGTGTGTTGAACTTTGTTGCAGAGGGCAACAGATTTGTCTTCAGCTTAAGTTACCTGAGGCCTTGAAGAAGAATGTAACTTTTCACAGGTGTACTTGGGACACAAAAGTGTACTTTGCTAACGAAGGTAAAGTTTGTTGAAATCAAGCGAGAGAATATTAAATTAGTCCAGCGTAAAGCTGTTAACAATAAAGCGTTACAAGACTTACACTTTCAATGATTAAATGGTATTTAGTTCCTTGAAGGTATTTAGTTTCTCCTCTATTAATTTCATTAATGGATAAGACCTACGGGTGGAATACCACATAAAGATTGTAACTTAAATGATTTTACGAGGAGACAGAACTTGCCGATCTTCATAACTTGAACAGAATTAAGTCCTCTTCAAAGTTTACTGGACTGTGAAGAAGGAAATTTATCACAGCTATCAATACCTTACCTGCCACACTTAAAATAAAATTTAAGAATTGCTTCACTCTAGGACACAACATAAAAACAAAGTGAAAACAATTCCCCCTCTTTGAAATTAGGTCCACGACATTGTAACAAACTGATAACAACAGGACATCACTTTGTAACAAATTGAAAAAAAAGTTCCCTCTCACTGAACACAGCCAAACTCACTGTGCAATGGTGGTGCAAGTTCTGTCTTATTTAAAAAAGGGACTACATTTACAATTTCAATATAACTGCCAACTGAAATTCTCCAAAAATGTTCTTCTCCCAAAACCCAAAATGTAAATGAAACTCTGGCCTATGAAACTTACTATTAAGATGAATGCAGGACATTTGTTGTTCACTGTTGTAATTACAAGCACTTCCTCCACAATAGAACTCAACTGATAACGATACAATCAACCTGAACACAATAGCCTGTGTACTTTACGTTAACTCTTCACTTTTAGTACACAAGAAGTGATACAAATAGAATTTATCGAGTGACTCAAGACACAGAAGACAAAAAAAAACAAAGACAAAGAAAAAAGAATAAAATGAGTACCCACCTAGTATCTTGTACAGAAAACTGCGATATCCATTAATGAAAGATAGAACAGTCCTTTGATAAAGTGCTGAAATTTACCACAATACTACTTGGTATAGTGAGAAATAAAAGTGACTACCACAGCTGGTGAGAGTGATCACCAGATAGATAGATAGTAGGACTGGATATCCAATTCTCACACAAAAGGCCAAATTGGAAGGTTTCCTTCAGAGGAAAAACAAAGCAGGGTTTAAGATGCCACTTCCTTCCTGCATGGCCAAACACAGACCTCTTGCGTGCATCTTAGGAAAGTGCAAGTACCCAGGAAGCGCGAGGGGTCACAATTACTGCAATTGTTGCAGCCAGCAGACTAACTAACTCTGCTGATGTTCACTGCTGGGTGAATCCGAGAGAGCAGTAACGAAGTCCACATTTAACTCAGTGCTTTCTTAGTTAGCTACTGTAAAGGAGCCTTCGCAGGGAAAGAAAAAGCAGTCGTCAACTGCCCCGGAATAAAACGTGGGAAACAACGCTGCTACGAACAATCAAGTTATTGGTCATACATGCCTGGTCTTCCTTTGAGAGTTTAACGGTAATAGGAAAACAATCAAAGGCTGTTATTGCAAACTACTGCTCTTTTCTGAGGATTCTCTGATCAGACTTTCACTTTTGATGTGTTCAATCCCCTGGTATAGTGAAAATGAAAAGGTTTACATTACCCAAGTGTCTAACCAAGGAACTTTGGGGTTTTTCTGAGTTACATTAAAATTGTTTTAATAGCCAATAGCAACCAGTATGATATCAGGTATAAAGTACATCCCACACTCCACACATCCCACCCTCCATCTCAAGTTGAAATACCACAGTTTCAAATGGTAAATTTCTTTTTTATTGGGGGTGGAAAAAGGAGGGGGAGGGGAGGAAGGGGGAAACAGCAGTGAGATGGGAAATAGCACAGAAATATTTAGAGAATAAACAACTGGGAGAAGTGACAAAATTCTGCTAATTTACATATTGCTCTACATTTATTGCTGTGGCTGACTGTTAAGCATGCAAGGAAACCTTACTCTAACCACCAACCATGATTGGTTAAATCCAACATAAATGAAGATGAAGGTATACATAACAGGGTGTTTTGGTACTCTACATACCAAACATAAAAATGCAACTTTGCATAGGAACTGCCAACTTAGTCCTACACTGCAGTTAATGCAATACATTTATGGCTCTCACAGGACTTTTGGAGAATTCTTTTATATCATGCTATCTATACTGTTCTATACTGCTAACTATTCGGTGCTTTTGTGAGTCACATTCAGGAGTATGCAGAATACTCCTAAATTTCAAACAAATGCAGGAATTAAAAAAAAAATACAACTGCAGGAATATATATGATAAGTTTCTTTTTTAGCTGTAAATGCTTTTATTGAGTGAAAGAGTTTTATAATGAAGGAATGAAAACTGCTTTTCTTTTCAGTGGCGTGTGGCGGATTTTGCAGATGAGGCGAGGCACAATCTGTGATTCCCCGACTGACACAGAAGAGAATCACACACGTTCAAACTTGCAAAGTACAAGTTTGAAAACATGGGGTCCAGAGGCCTGTGTCAGGGTCCCTGGTGGTGCCCAGAGACAGAACCCAGGTGGGGTTGAACCTAATGCAATATAAGTGATAGCACAGTCATGCATTGGTCTTAGAGGCACTACTGATCAGGTTTTTTAGTCTCAGATTTTGCGACTTCTAAGAAGTGCACTAAGATGTTTGAATTCTCAGTGTGTCTCTTCAAACTTTTCCTCTTCCTATAGCTCTAACTTGTAGATCCCCCCGACTGAGTGGGGATCTGTTCCCCTACCCCCCTTTTATGCTTTTGTTTCTTTTGTTACCATCTATGGCAAATTTCAATGCCAATGTGCATACATGTCAATGGCATGTGACTGATACAGCTGCAAGCCACTTGTGATTGTTTGACCAGGTCAGACTAAAAACCAAACGTGCCAGAAATGTGATTGAATCCAGTTTCATAAATGTGATTGCATTTCTTGACTGAACATGGTAGATACTTGCATTACCATGGCAATCCTTGCATTTGGAGACACATTTGAATATTCAGTACCTGTGCAAAGACAGGTACTGCAAGTCAGGAATATGAAGACATTTCAGCAAGGTGAATGCATAAATGATCTCCAAACCACCAACCTACATACAACTTCACCCTTTGAACAAAAAGTATCTGTATTGCAATAACATCAGTGTTGTGTTTCTTGTTAAGTCTTGACCTTGACATTATTACCATTTCAAAACATATGAATGTAATCACCATGTAATCATGGTGATTAACACAAAGTTCGTAAAACTAACAACACTGGCAGTAGACTGGAAAATGCTTGTACTGTATTTAATGGAGTACTGCTAAAGTAGCATTGACCTACACAACTTAGAATCAACACATAAAGAACTGGTAGGGATTAGTGCTTAAAATAAACTCAAGTGCACGGTTACCCACAATATCCATTCAAGGATATTTCATATCTGTAGATCCCTTAATTTAGCTAGTAAGAAAGTGATTATGTGATTAGTGTAAAAGGTTTGCTCATAATCTGACCTCTGCCTGCAAAATTACCGACAGTGCTCACTTCCATCTTTGAGCATTCTCTTGTATTGACAGCACATGTGGTAGTACTCAACAACACATCCTTGAGCAGTTGTCACACTGGTTCAACAATGTAGTGAGTTGAATACTAGGGAGCATCAAAAAGTAGTTGCTCACTGCAGTTGGGAAAAGCTGCAACTTGTTAGAATGTTATTAGCTCTTTGGGGCAGGTAGAGAATACACTCCCCATGATTTACTGGTGTAGGTATTCAAAAGTGACTACCACTTATCCCTTGGTAGCACTAATGCAATGTTTGACCTCACACAAAATTCACCCAAATAAAGTTCTAGCACTGCTTTCTCTAAGACTAAGCCCACCCTCATGTGACTTTCACTTTGAGCTAAAGATACAACATGTTTTCCAAGTGCCCAAGTTTTGCTATGTTAGAATGTTAACATTTTTGGGCAGGTTGAGACGACTGTTACTAGCAGTTTAGCTGATTCTGTAACTTGAAGAACATTGAGGAGAATATTTTATTCAATCACACATATGAAAATCTGACTTGACATTGTGCGATGTGACATTGTTCACAAAAAAATTGTAGAAAACCATCATGACAAAAGTAATGATTTCAGATGGTTTTTGAGTTTGACAAAAAAGGAGCAATCCTTAACATTGGTTGCTGCATGTTCATGTATTTACGATTTCAAGACAGTTCACTTCACATTTGTACAAAATTACAGTAATGTTCCTTTAACATTAGCACTGCGTGAGATCATCTCCTCAAAGTAAAGCTGAGTTGAGCTTGTGCAAAATTCTGCTTTGCTTCCACTTCAGATGTCATCACTTTAAGAATATGTAATATTTGCTTCCTATTTGGCAAACCAAGTTAACATACAATATGCATGTTCTTTGGTGAATATGCAGCACCTAATAAACTTATCTTTCAGGTTATTTGCCCACTAGCACTTATGGAACTGATCAACAGTTACTTGTTAGACTGTGCCATCCATCTGTTTATACTGCCTTCACATTAAAGAAGCATTTCCTTGGTGACTTGCGATTTCATTTGTGCATAACCTGTTTGTATCTGAATTACTGCACAACATATCAAACAGAACTTTGCACTAGTAGTACCCCTTTAAAGAATAGCATTGATCATTTTTCCCAAATCAAAACCATTTCCAACAAAGCCTAAGTAGAATAGGATGCAAAACATTCCATACATGTCATGACAAATATCTTGATCTCACAATTGTGCTTTGCAAAATCAAGACAATCTTTCCTTTTCTTTTGTTTTTTATGTTTTTTTTTCCTAGACGCATGTACAAAAACTGAAAGGAAAAGAGAAAAAAAAAATATCGCATCTTCACTTCCTTGTTTATAAAAGAAGGCCAACAAGGGGATAAAAACATAAAATGGAAAACTTGTTGTGATACTAGTGACATGAAGAGATGCTGTTGAGGAATATCAATTGTCCTTCAGAGGCAGTCTATAACCTACAGAAAGAGAAACTGCATCGTTTAAGAGGTTCATAACCTTTTGTCTCTCTTTACATCTTGGGTTTTGAGAGTGCATGTAAACAGAACTTATTGAAGGAATGGACAGACCTTTAGAAACTACTTGATTGCACTTGTGAAACTTAAACACCTTGCCAACAGAAAGTGAAATGGGATGATGAACATTCAAGCTTCGAAGTTGGATTTGATGTTTGAGAAAAGCCAGATCAAAGGGAAATCCCTGAGATAAAGATTAAGAGAGAATATCGGGTTAGACCATTTGCCTTGCGAGACAATCAAAAACCTGACTTCCAATAAAATTGCTGACCTGAAGGTGCAGCGCTGCTCCTTTCCTGGATATGAAGTGGTCACTGAGCCTTGGCTGGAAGAAGAAAAACAGTTCTTCAAATTTCCGGAGATGGTCTCAATGTTTTTGCAAAAGCTGAGAAAAGTGCCTATCTTGAATGCCAGTAAACAGGTCACTCTACACTTCCTCAAAGGATAATTTACTGCACAATTAACAGGCGGTTGCTGAATAAGAAGCTATCAGGAAACAGTCAAAATTTGATAAGAACTTAAAGGTAATAAAAGGATGTGTACTTCTATGGTATTAAGTTAGCTACTGCACACTTGCAGCACTACCGTGTGAGGGAGCATATATCACAATCACGCTTGATATGCTCAGAGAAGGATTGCTGGAATCTCCTCAGGGTTTGCTGTACAGCATATCATTCACAGACAAGCACAGAGTACTCAGACAAAAACTAAAAATTGTTTTCTCTCTTTTCTGAGAGATGGGGAAGGAGTCAGTCCATACACATGAATATATTGTACCTCGGTGGGTCAAGTTAATTGTCACACTGTACAACAATATACTGTAGAATTCAAGAGACTTGACTCGCTACAAGTTGATCAAAACTGTAGAATGGCAATATTTCCTGGTTGCGATATGGTTGTGTTGAAAAATGTGAATCACAAATCGCACATGTATATACAGCAGCAGTCTACCATATACTCCAATTACAAGTTGATGTGATGCACAGATACCATTAGTAACTTATGAGGAAGTGGCATATAAGACAAGTTGATAAACAAAAAAGGCAAAGGGGAAGGGGTTCTTCAATCTTACGTGACAAAGAATCAACTTGAAGTTCACATTCACACTTGCATGAAGATTTGTTCCGACACATCTAACGGAAAATGGAGAATGATTCCAAGATACTATCTGGAAACAGACAATGACTTGAAAATATCGATGCAATGATGAAGTATAGGCTACAGGATTTACTTGCAGCGGCACGATAGGATATCTGTCCTAGGCACACTGCACGAAACTGAAATATTTAATCTTAAATTTCTCGGAGAAGCCAGAGTCAAATTAAGCGAAATATAACAGAGCAGAAAGACTATAAAACACGGAACGAAAAACGAGAATACTCAAGGATTCGTCCGGGAACAGCCGCCTTGCGCAAGGCAAAAATACACGTTGGAACAGCACTCGGGCGAAAGGCAAACGAGGGCGAGCTAGGCCTTAGAGGGCGCGGTGTCAGAATTGACTTCGAGGTCAGTTTGAGTAAAGGTCAAATGATGCAGTAGTGTGGCAAGAGGTAAGTATATGTCTACGATGTGAATCCATACAGTCCTCTAAATTCAGCATGCAATGCATACAGTTGACTGAACACTAATGGAGGATACAGCTACAACTGGCCCTGCAATGTTTATCTGTAATGGACTTTCGATGACAATAACAAAATACACAAACATATGGTTAATTAGAACAGATTGCTATATAAATGCAAACAAAGTTAACATATCAATTAAGCCTCTAATATAGCCATAACTGAAGTCTACAGTTTTCAGTGGTAAATCCCAGGGAGAAGAGCAGGGGGGAGAGATTAACTCTCCCAGTCCATGTAACTTTTCAGGGCCAAGTTATGTGAAGTCATACCGCAGTGACACTGCCTGAGTTTTTGCATCACATTTTATCCTGTCTGTGGAAATTACATGAGTGAATAATTAATGCACGATTCTTGAGTGTATGCTACTGTACCTTTAAATGGAAATGAAAGACTCTCAACTTACTGAAATCAGTCTGGATCAAATTAAGCAGTATAGTCATAAAGACACAGGTTCCAACATTTCAACAGGGCGACAGGAGAGCCAAAGTCGTCCTTTCCACGAACATATCAGTTTGTATTTTCATCAAATTAAAATCTTACTATGGTCTGAACCAATATAATAATGTATGGCATTGAATTTGCATTACAAACAGCACAATGAGTGTAAATAGTATAGAAACCTCGAAAATGAAGCTCATAACTGTATCAATGACGAAAATCTTTCACAGGAAAATTTTATGATACTGATAAGGGGGACCAAACTTGTATCGTTGTTGTATCTTGAATAGCCAAATGAGACTGCTTAAGTTTTGACACTTCTAAGATAGGTCTTTATTGGACCTCAATCCTTCACTTGTACTCCTACTACCTCTATGTACTTAACTATATCTTAAAGTGTCTTCTTATCGTTTGACAAACAATAACATAAAACGGTTTAGGGTTTCTTTTTGAATGGCCTCAAATTGTGGTGTGGGTCCTAGAGGTTCCAAGAAGACTTAATCTTTGTAAAACAGGGCCCTGATTGATAAATTTTTAACAGGATAGCAGGAAGGAAATTTTATTAATCAATCTCAGCGATTATGGAGAAGCATCCTGAGAATGACTAACTGCCTTCATTTTCGATGTTTCAGGGCATGTTGACCTTTAGTGGTTGCATTTTGGCCTTAAGTGAAGGTGGCAATCAATGCTCAAAATTAACTAAGAAGGAAGACAAAAATAGAAGTATTAATGTTACTAACTTGCAACCATTTAAGAAGAAATACACATTCAAGTATGCAATCTATATGGTACAATTTCTCCATGTCAAGACTATTTGCATATCCACTTGTTGATCTTCCACTGAGTCTGACCTCCACCAAACCAAATTTGTGCAGATTGTCTTCTGCATAAGGATGTCTTTAATATACGTCAGCAACATCTGGTGTTAAACTTTAATAAGTCAATAGAAGAAAAGACACACGCCAGGTCAAAATGAGTTAAATCACTTGCAAGATTTTTGGATCCTTTACCTTAAAGTTAAACAGCCACACACAGTAAATGAAAGTACCAAGTGGAACCACATCTGGCAAAGATAATATCGCTCGGTGATTATACTAAAACATTTACTACACCATTATGGTACTCTTGATTATGAATTCTGCATCTCTAGTACATTGGACCCTTCTTTTGTTCCGTAATTAATGAAGTGACAGAGAAGTACAAGAAAACAACACACAGATGGATACAAGAGAGAGATGAAGGAAGAGAGAGGCAGAGAAATAATCCTTGCGCTGGTTTGATATTGACAAAAGACAGAGTGATTTAGCAAGAAAGCTAGGGTAGAGTTTGTATTCATCAATGGGCATAAAATAAGAAAAAAAAAAACAATATACAAACAATAGGAACAGAGATAAAGAAAAACTACCGAGTTATTCAAACAACGAGAAAAAGACCACACAAAAACTACATAGATGTCAAATCAAGCAAAATGCAAACAAATAACAAAAAATGGAGAAGAGAGAAAAAAGCCAACAGCGGTCACAAAACAGAATCATTACAACAAAAGAAGCCTAAAAGAAAGGAGGAAAGTAAACCAACTGTATGAATTAAGAACTGGTAGAAAAGAAGTACAGCTGGCCGCCTTAAAACAGAAGTGTTTTAAATTGAAAGTAATAATATCAGATCTAACAAGAAATCTTCTTAATCACCTTGCACCGATACCTCTGAGATTTTTAGTGGTATGCAAGTTGTAGGAACTACAGGCAAGACATGTAAGACTTGATACTTATCTACTGAACCCAGCCACGCTATCCACAGAAGTAACCTCCAGGAGTTTTCTGTTTTCTTAGTGGATGGTAAAAACTTCATTCCCTTGGAACTAACTCAATAAAAATGAGCCACAGTTTGAGAAGCAAGGAAATGATCTTTTGAACTAGATTCCTGACAGTGAGATTCTCAAATGTAAGTGTTTTCCTTGAAACTTTAGACACTTCCTTGCTATTTTGCAGACTACTGGAGTTACTTTTGATACAGGGAGAATAACATCATAAACAGCTGTGCATATTTCAAGCCCTGGCCATTTGACTCAGTTCATGACCTTTTGATTAAGTATTATATTGTATTGTCATTCCAAAATAGAAATATTTTAGCTCAAAGCTGGTGTTTCCAACTTTCTTGAGGGACAATGAGCACCATAAAGATCCCGATACAGTCAAGACAGAACACAGGGGAATCACAAGGGGTCACTTCTAGGGCATCTTTACAACTAGTTTGGGACAAACAGAAAACTGCAGTGTTACATGGAAAACAAAGACCACCAGAAACATGTCTTAGGAGGGAGAAATTAGTGCCAAGAATATGAAAAAAAATCACTCCATTTGATATGTATGTCACAGCAATGGCAGATATTTATCTATTGGTGATATTATTGGTGAAGTTTCACAAAGGTATAAGCAAACAAACTTCTCAGAAAATCTACTGCATCAGTTTCACATGAAGGGGAGTTATTATCTTTTACAAGAACAACATCGTTATAATAAGTCTCAAAATAGTTTCAAAGTTAAACTCAAGTCATATTGGGAGACAGGACTGGATTCTTGCCACAGGAGATATCCAAGTACAGGATAGGTATAGGATGGGTATAAGATAGGTATAAGATAGGTATATAGGATAGGTATAAGATAGGTATATAGGTATATAGGATAGGTATAAGGGCAACTGTAACTTTGAGTATAAAGGAAAATGTTAAGTTAAAAATGCACCAACATGCATACAAAATAGTTTAAACATTGTTAGCTATTCAGTTTTGCCAATAAACATGAGCATAAAGCTTCATCTCCTCACAACATTATGGACAAGATGAGTTAAACAAGCTGAATCATTTGAAGTTTGGGTGAACAAATTATTCCTGAGCAACAAATAACAGAATTACATACCATCTTTGAAGAACTTTCTTGAAAATAAGGTTACCATCCTGCCTTACTTTGAATGATCTATCATTCTATGTCCATCATACATTGGTTTTGAGAATATGATTTTAATTTTTCTGTAAAACAAACAATAATTCCCTTCAAGTTTGGCATGTACATTGCATCCCATTCTCATGCACAGACTGACAACATACAGTATGCTATGCATGTACTATCACTTTTAATGGACATTTAAACTATCTATAAAAGGCAAATCCCACTATGTTAATGATACTTGTTTCGGCTTAATGCAGCGCACCCTAAATTTGAAACTTATGAAAGCAGTATCTCGGTTTGCTGTCGTTGAATATGAAACAAGACTACATCATTCCATTACAAACTTTAGTTTAATACAGAACCAGACATTTTAACTAACGAGAGTTTTTCAGGCAAGAACAGTCTCATATTCACATTTGCTACACCATCATCAAACAGTATTACAGATGTTTGAAAACCATACTTACCTGACCTTTCTAAATATTAGGGTAATTTTACTGAAACTAGTTGAGGCAACATCAATAAACAAACATGAACCATTATACTGTATGGACCTCAATGTTTGGACAATCTTGTCTTCAAGGGAAATACGTCATGTGCAAACATAGCATACATTAGGTAGCTTCAATCGCTGTTAAAATCATTCCGGCTTATCAGTAAACATCTCCTCCTCAAAATCCTACACATAAGATGAATTGTGACAGATGCATCATTTGAATTTTTGAAAGTTTGGACAAACAAATTATTCTTGAGCAACAAATAAGTGAATTTCTGTCTGTCAGAAATTTATTTTCTTTAAAGAAAGCCACAGATTGTCCTTACTTTGAATAATCTACTAGTCTGTGTCACAAACATTGGTTTGTTTTTCTTTCTGTTTAAAAACACCTCATTTGACTTTGAAAAGATGAAATTACTATCTTAAATACTCTTAAGTTGACATTTACAGTACATACAGACATGGTTCATCGAATCTTTTCTTCAGCCTTTGCTGCTTAGCTGCCTCAACCCTGGAGATGCATCACATTTCAGATTCAACCTCAAATGTATGGAACTGGGAATGGGCAGAGTTATGAGAATACTCTTACTAGCCCACATGGTGACTGCAAGCTTGATATAAATGTGTATGGAAGACTGAAATTGTGATTGGGTAAGCTATGGTCAAAGTACATAATTCATTACATATGGTTAGTTTCCCTTACAAATCTTACACCTAAGTTAAGTCCTTATCTGTTTCAAGAATATCTGAAAGCTAAAGCACCTGCGTGATATGTTGTGGCAAGTTCTATCTTTAAGCCATGCCTTTACAATGGAAGTACCATCGCAGATCTACCTTGTTAATAATTGCTAGATAACCCAGTCCAATGCAGGGCTTTGGCGAAATTGCAGAAACAGTATGACATACAGCCAGTAGGAAAGGGTGGGGAAATAATTAGGGTGGGGAAGGGTGAGGGGTGTGGAATTAACTTCTGTCAGATGTTCTCGCACTTTTATAATGATGTACACACAACAGGTATAACTGCCAGAAGTGTCACCATGGAGAGAGATAGAGTGAAGTAGACATTACTTTGATTGACAGTACATGTAACAAAATTTGAAAGAGAACTATGCACTTATCTGCCAGATATTTGAATATGAAAATTTTCTAAACAATTTTGTTGGCCCTATGAAATTCAAACTCTCCAAGAAAGCATTGTAGTCAATCACTATAACTTGAAATCAAACAGAAAAATGGGAATGGATATGAATATTCATGTATGCAGAAATGGGGCTGACACAATGTTTTTGTTGCAGTGACCATGACATATTCTGTGAAATTTGACTTTCACTGACAAATTTCTAACTCAGATTCCAGACTCAAAATATGAAAAAAACAAATGCAAGACATAAGTGAGCAAGGAGTCTGACCACAAAATCTGACGCTTCCCGATGACATGAAAATCATCCCAATTTTGAGGAGACTATACAGTAGTGATCAGGATTCAGATGCACCAGGGAGATGCAACTCTGACAGCTAACTGGTTGGATCATGGAAAGTTCATTTAAATTCCTGTTGAGCCTTACACCTCTAACCACCAGCCTCCTCTTTCCTACATCTTTTATCAGTCTTAATGGTTACATGGCAATATTTACTGGATTCAACCTTCACCTGTACAGTGTTGTACACAACCGGAATGAGTATGAAACATTTTCTTTACTTGCAATGTCACTTGTGGTCTATAAATCTGTAATTAGCCATTAGATTTTTTTTCTTTAGTGTTCTGATAAAAACAAAAAAAAAAATTCAGCAATGTCAATCTCTACATGTACAAAGGAGGTTAAATTACTGATAAAACACATTTACCTTTAATGACACATGTCAAGTTCATTTTCAGCTTGTCAGAGCGTTCAGCTTAGTGATTCATTGAAAAGTGCATTGCAAGCTGGCCAGTTAAAAATCAGAATCTGGCGAAAAAGCTCCTAATGAATCTCCAAATCGATAGACGTAATTCTCTTTTTATTTCTTCCATCTGCACCAAATGCATTTTCAGTGAATGCAAGCAGGCTTACTCAAGGAACATTGTAGCTTTTACATATTTCACAGCAATTTTGTTTCTTTTTAGTTTTCTGTAGTGAACTCTTTGAAAATCCCCCCCCCCCCACTTGTATGTAAGCAACACCTGCGCTGTACATGTTTGTAGCTTGTTGGGCAGTTTGAACACTTTGTGTTGCATTGCCGGGCAAACTATTTCCTTGCTACTCCAAAGTACATGTTGTAGATCTCATTCCTTTCTAACCTTTGAATAATCACTAAAGTCAGACAATCCATTTTGGCAATCAGAATATTGCTTTAATATGTAGAGGCCAGAGTTTGCTTGAATTCAAGATACCGTCACTTCTAGACAAAAATATGCCAAATAGACTGTCTATGGAAAATAGGGGCCCCCCAAAATATATGAAGACTTTCACATATAATTCTTGATCTAATTTGTAATCACCTTAAGTTAAAAGAGACATCCAACCCATTCATCATGAAAGTCTAAAGTATCTGCCAAAAAAACATGATCCACTTGGAAAATACTGTCACTCACTGACATAACTTTAACAAAGCTACATTCATGGTTCAGCATAACAGGGCAGTCCTGTGTAGGTTACTGAAACTCTGGTATAGTAAATGTTTTGGGCTTGTCAGTGTAGGCTTCCCGAGAGGAAGGTAAAATGCCGTTGATGTGCTATTTATACCAACGTCATAATAAAGGAAATGATTGAAGATACAGCTAAATACTAAGATGAGTCACAGAATCATTAATAAAAAAGAAAACACAGAATATCCACTCATGACTACATGGCAATGTAATCGTTGATTATTTGAGAGAGGAATGTAAAAACATACAAACAAATGCACAAACATAAAAAAAATAATCCAAAAAAAAGTTGCACTCAAGTGTATTTGTGAAAGTTAGTAAATCCATGAAAATATTTTATCAAAAGTGATTTCTGTGGTGTGAGGTGTACTTTTACAAGTATGTCCTTACTACTGTTGTATAGCAAATGTTATGTTCAGATATAATCACAAAAGCATTATTTATGGCTTTACCTGTGATTAGAAAATCTGCAATTTTCCTTTTTTTCAATAAATTTGCTCAAAATAAGAGTATATTTCCTATATATTGACAGAAAAGCAAGGTAATGGAAGGAAAATCAATCAATATCAGAATCATGGTTTATCTGCATTGTTCTAGTTGTTCTCTGAATGGCATTGTAAAATTTATTACTAAGTTTGACCTATTGTGTTTCATTTCTACCTTACGGGCAAAACACTGACAGATATAAACAGATTTATAACAAGTAACTCATGCACTTCATACCAAACTAAAACTCCAAAGATATTCAGCCATGGCACTTTTAAGAAATCTACAGAAATCATTACAAGATTATAAAGTAACTAACAAAAATCTGTGTAGAAATGTGAGGAATCAAATATATTAACAGTCTGATGAAAAAAAGTCGTCTAAGCACGAGAAAGATCCAAAACAAAAATAATAATGAAAGATCATAATCTATTGCAAATTATCTATACAAGATGCATCAAGCCTTTAGCATAGCACTGTCATCAGAAACCAGATGGCTTTAAGACGGAAACTACGTTGCATGCAGCTGTCGTACACGGGCCTCTGCATTTAGCGATATCATTTCCATTCTGCACAGTGCGCTTTTTCAGACATTCTATTTCCTTACTAAAAATATGTAAAACATGAGGAAACACAAGTAAAATAACAGTTTGACACTTGTGGATGATATCTTCAGATAATTTCACCTGGAATCAAACAAGTTAAAACACATGTGTGTCATAGGAGTCGTAAAATTTATTGCAATCACATGATTTGTAACGTCAGCCTACAAAATAATATCATAATTTACGGAACTAGTTTTGTTAATGAGTAAAAGAACCTCAGCGGATTTTAACGGGCTATATAATTTTGATTGACCATGTTTTCATCAGCAAGGTCGAAGCCAAAATGTAACATATGTACACATTTAATTCCCATTCTTCTAAGATTCTTTTACTTCATGAATGTACTCGAAATGTTTGTTATGTTGGACTTATCAGTGGTTTTGCGGTTTACATGAAAGGTTTCTTACAAAAATTCAAATATTATGTAAAAAAATCTCGCTTGCAGATGTGTTCGTATGTTGCAAACTCTGCTTACAATTTCAATTAGAGAAAAACTTCACTCCAGAAACATAGAAAGAGTACTATCACGAGATTAAAGGATTACATATTTACACACTGTGAATGCTGTGATTTGATTATCAACTTTTGCCATCAAACACATAGAAAATACAACTTCAAAACACATGTAAAAAAATATGACAGCAGATCCTTATGCCCCAGTCACTGATTCTACATGGAGTATATAATTACTGGAATGAGCCCCACCTGTAAAGAAATGAACAAGTGAAAGAAAATAACAGTGTGGCATTAAACACACTGCCAATGCAAACATGTCCATATACTGATAAAAGCAGTAATATCTAGATGGACTTTGGAACATCATGAACATATACACAGATGAACGGTGCATCTTATATCGCGCTTTTACTGCTGCCAAAAAAAAATTAACAAAGACAGAGGCATCATTACCCACCAAATTTGTTCAGTCCAGCACAGTTGTATATGAGATACATATGGTTCTCCGAAACATACACCCAAGTCTACGTAGACGAGCACTTTAAGCTTCCATTTAGAGTGAGAGGTCATTCCAAAAATCCGCAACTTCTTTCCCTGACAATCTAGCAAACAGGTTGAAAGAATTTTTTACACAGGACATAGTAGCAAACTTGACTATGTGTGCCAAGGAATTGCACTAAATGACAATGCTGAGACACCTTAGATTTAATAACAGATGGAAACTGAAAATAAAGAAGATGCAACAGTACTCATCAAATAAGAGGAATTGATAAATAAACCACTTACACAAAGTGAGGGCAGTATATGACTTTTAGCAATTACGTCTATTCTCAAGTTACATAGTGCTTTAACATCTAGCTACATAAAATGGTAAGGTAAAGTAAAACTGAGTATGCACCAACAGTAAATAGTAAGAAATGATGGAGCGAAATGAATCACTGTCATATTACAGGTACAGTAGATTACAAAGTGAACTAGTTTACAAATGAATGATATTGATGTTGTTCCTTCCTTTTTAGTATAGAAACAGAAATGTAGCCAGTTATAAACTGAATTATCTGTAAAGCTAGCAGCAACACTTCAAGGTTACTAAGCAAACCAGACAATACTTCATGTGCAGGTGAGTCTCTGTATACTCAATCTATAGGTGTGCTGTTTTGTTACGATGCAAAAAGCAATCAACCTCCTCAGCCTTAACAGCCACCTCTGCAATAAGGGCCATCTCATCAAAAAATTAGAAAGAAATATTGACGCATACAACTCTTACAAATTTATACGACAAGGAAAAGAACAAGAGTCACAGAACAAGAGTCTAGCATATATTCTTCTGGTCTCTTGGGTCAAAATGCCGTTTTGGTTGGCGGCAACCTTCAGTTAGCAAGGGTAAGTGTATATCTATGTTAATTTTCTGTATTCTTCAAGGGTTGACAACAAAGACAGATGTGGTAGGTAGGTCCTTGTACCTGCAGTGTACGCTTTAGTAGTTACATGCAGCAGTAGAGAAACATAGATCTACGGTGGATACCGAGTATGTCAGATTGATGCATCAACGAAGAGAAAGTCTTTCATGTTGAGTGTTTACTTGGAGAAACAAGCAGATCTGTAGACACAGAGACTCCTTACAACTGGTGTGAATATTCATGAGTGAATAATACCACTTGCTTGCAGTAATGCATTGTTTAACTTTACTCAAACTTCACTGTCATTAAGTTCTAGCACTGCATCCTCTAAGACTAGGCTTACTGTCATTGGTTTTCACTCAAGTCTTACCAATGTATTTGCTTAAATGTGTCCATTTTTTGCACTCAGAATGAAAGTACACAACAAAAACCCTGAGTATTCTTTAGTTCTTTTCAAATGTTTACAGTTTTGTGTGCAAGAAATAGGTATATGTATATGATGTGAATTATAGTAGCTCACATAGAAAAGATCACATTAAAATTGAAACAGCTATCAAATGGCAACCAACTCACTCAGTTATGACATTCAAACATCTTGAGTCAAAAACATTTTTCTTCATTCTCCCAGCTTTGAGACTTCAAAATGAAAGTGTTCTCTCACAGTTTTGATGTTGGATGATAGCAAATATATTTACTCTACACCTACCATGTTAGTTACAAAAATGCAGTTTGCACTTGTGTGATAACATAGAACAAGAAGTAGCACCAACACCACAAAAAAACCAACATGAGACTCTGGTAAGACACTGCCATCTATTGAACTAAATATTAGTTGATATTCACAATGTAATGTTAATACTTTCATCTATCTCTTGGGAGAATCAGTCATCATCATCATCATCATCATCATCATCATCATCATCATCATCATCATCATCATCATCATCATCTGCAAGTTCAGAAGCCACAGGAGAACTCCCATCATGGCTACGATGTGAAATTACATTTCATTATAGAGAGCACCGAGAAGTTTACCTCTACGATCAATTCTAGAAAGCAAGCATTATCTAGTGGGCTAATGCATGCCTCAGATAAAGTCTTCATGAATACTGTGGCACATTGTTTGCTTTCCTTGAAACATAAGAAATTAAACATACATTCTGAAGCAACAGGCAAACAATCAGAACAATTTTATCATTTGAACGCTCTTAATGAGTAGCCTGCCACTATAGCCACCAGTTAGCGCTTCTTCCAATGAAAATTCAAGCATTCAAGTATTTTCAGTAACTTTTGAGCACTATTGCGATCACATCCTGGAAAGAACAATGGGTATATGGGAATGTTCCAAATTCTCACTTACAAGTAAGCTATGAGAGGAAAAGAGCTAGAATTAGGAGAGAACATAAAAAAGAGTGGAAAGTACTTAAAATATGTTAAATTCATTGGGATGCAGCTGACAGGGAAAGTAAATGAAATTGAAACCATCTTAGGGCAAGTAAAATTCTGAAGTGAAAGCAAACCAAAACAGCGACAAAAGAAAATCAGGGTAAAGCTTGAAATACAAATTACACAGTATCAAAAAAGTACAAGGGAAGAAGAGAGAGGGTTGGCAATAAAAATTATCATTTGAGTATTTTATTACCAGTAAACAATCACATCCTAAAAAGATAAAACAATGACACACTTGATATGCATTCTACTCTCATCTACATGAGGTACAGAAACAAAAGAGTTTTTAAAGGCGATATAAGCTTTATGCAAAGTTATTTACAGGTACCTTATTGAACTGCTGACTTAAAACCTTGTGTTTGCCCTTCCTGGGCCCTTTTTGCAGGAAGAGGTGTATGATATGCCAAGTTATATCTCTACAGTTGCTTTTGTTTTAAATCTGCTCTAAATCAAAGCAAACCTCTACTGGATACCTTAGGGTACTGCACAATTAAGCCACAGTTTATTCCCATCCCCACCCTTTAATTAAATCGTTTCCAGATTAAACTTGATCTTACATCGTATGCACTGGCTATACTCTTTTCAGACATTGGGCACACAACAGCCACCTGCTCAGTGCTACGAGGGTCGACCATACGACGGCCCTTATCTGGTTTTCGCTTTTTGGTTTCACATTGTTTGTCTGAGTAAAGTTTTAACATCATCAAGGGGACTGTTTCAGCTGCATGAAAAGACAATGTCATCTCAAGTAGAAAGTTGAGCCTTAGAGTACCTCAATCAAGGAAATTACAGTCTAATCCATTACAAGGAAATAGAAGCAAGTATTTAGAAAAAAAAAAAATGCAGCGTAAACTACTGTGATAAGACAATCCAAATAAGTTTCTGATGTATGTGAAAGTAACTTTATGATTCTTGCGTCCCTTACAAACAATGTTCCTTGAAGTGGTACGTGCAAACAGACTCATGAGTGGCATTGTGTAATCAGAATCAAGAAATTTGTCAGTCCTTAAATTTCAATTAGGGTTGTTCATGTAGTCCAATGGGAAGGAAGGAGGTGAAGCAGAAGAGGAGAAAGGATGAGGGGTGAGAAAGGAGGAAGCAACAGATAGGATAAGGGAAGACATAGGTCCCTGCACAATATTACATATTCATAATTTCTTAGCTTTGATATCACAGGTCAATACATTACTTTTTGACAAATAGCAATTTTTCAAGGTTTGTGACTTGCATGGCCACACCTTTCATGCAGATAACATTGCATACATATTTACAAGTTTGTGTAATGATGTACGTGGACACATGAGGGCGATATAACAAAGGAAACAGTAACAGGAAATTACAGGGATCCCAAGAGGATGTATAACGATATGCATAAAGCTACATAATGGGCACTCACATTTTGAGCATAAATTAATGATAGGTATCCACACAAATACTTTGGCAATCATTTTACATGTTAATCATTTAAGGTTAAATACAGTGATTAGGCAAAACTAAACACAAAAGCTGGGAGATTACTGAAAAGATACGGATTGATTTAGAGGACTAATTGAATCATCCAAGTGTGCCCATTTCTTCAGATGTATGAATATCTATGTAAAGTAGCCGGAAACAAAATGGATTGAGCCATGAAAAGATCCGTACCTGTTGACCACAGACTGTAATGTAACCATTAAAATGGTGCAATACAACAAATTTGGCCAACATGTTATTGGTCATACCTAAAGCTTATATTTCTTTCTTTGTTTTTCAAGGAGTAATCCTAGGACAATTATCTAAAGGGAATGAGTTTTCATATTGTACTGTAGTGGCCACTTCAAATTAATCCATTTCTAGGAGAAATGTCCAAGGAAGATAAATGAAACTTTGGAATACTTGCTGTCCAACAAGAGTGGAAAGGAGTTTATCTGCAGTCCATATATCTTGTTGTGTTAGGCCACTAATGCTACATCAGTCCTGTGACTCCTTAATTGTACATATATTCCCATCAAATGTAGCCAGGATATCTGGTTGGTAGACTGAGAAAGCAATGTTACTCTTCCAAATTGATTCTAACAGATACAAGACTGCCAGAGGATCACTGGTCATCCCTAGCGCAGCTGAGAGACAGAGAGATGCGTAAAGAGAGGTTAGTGTTGAATCAACTTGTGATGCTTCAAAAGTGACTGGTATCAGTTTTGTGTTCTCTTCTTATATCTACTTGTAACAACAGATAAGTTCATGTATACATACTGTACATAAAATCAGAACATGTGAAGGACAACGAAGTGTTCATAAGAGGAACAGGGTGATAAAAACTGTTTAACAAGTAGGGATGACAACTTTTAACTTCAACAATGAGCAATAAAAGTCTAATAAACAATGATTGACTAGGGTTCACTGCCACAAAGTAAAGTTGGGCAAGCATGAAATAACGGTGGAGGCAGGTGAACGTTATTTCTGAAATGTCGTGAATTGAGATAAATGCATGCCATGGCCTAAACAGTCCTCTCTGACTATATAGTAAAGAAAAATATCATAGAAACAAAGGTAGAAAAGAAAATTAAAATCGTCACAGCAAAGCATCTAAACATAAAGATAAACATTTCTCCAAATTTTGAAAGAGGGGATTCTCAGTTGACATACATGTTTGGGTGATTGTTTGAGGGGAGGGGGAGGGGGTAACTATTCTGTGGTGGGTCTAGGAATCTAGAGATCGAAGCCAACCGTTATCACGATTTGTTACAGCTGTAGTATGAGAGGTGCAATAGTTAAATTGTGAGAGTTTGGTATTAGTGAGGTGAAAAGCTGTGTATTCTTGGACTTTAATCAACTCAGTGTCTGGCTTGTCCTTACACCTTTCATGGGCAGGACTGGCAAATCCTTTCATAATGCTGTACAATGGTTGTAACCAGTAACAGCGTAGTATGTCCTGCACATATTTTATACACATAGTCCCACTTAGTTTGTATGTTGTACTTTTTGTTGTTGTCAAAATAATATGCAATTTCGTTTAATATCGGTATTTGTTGACATCAATTTTCTACTCTTTTGTTGATCATTATGGTAATTACAATACTGGCAATGGAAAGGTCAGCAAAATCGGATGATATTACTGCAACGTGACCAAAAAAAAAAAACTGACAACTTCAATCCTCTTGTCTTCCCTGAATTCTCTCAAATTTCAAGTGAAAAAGACTAGTTACAGATTAATATCATCAATGAATTGTTTTACAGTAACTTTCATTTTAAAGAGATTAAGCATTTAGGTTTATTCAGGGCTTTAATTTAGAATGTACTTTTGATAAGACATTCATGTCTAAATCACATAAATGTATACCACAGCTCTACACTAAAAATATCTTAGAATATGTAAATGTGCATTGAAAATAAGGAAAAATACTATTGATACCATGGAAGGTGAATGAATAGACTAGAATGTAACCCAAGATGAATTACATTCATTCACAACATTCTTATGTAAGTCCTTTGCTAATTGTTCAATTAGATAACAGTATCCAGAGAGACAAATTCTGTCAGCCAACTACCTAGGCATTTAAAAGTTCATAGACACTGAATTTTTGCATACATAATTAAATCACAAAACACTATGTAAACTTATTTTGCTGAACATCTCAAATGTCTCAAACAGCTAACATAACATCAATTTTTTATTACCTGCTCAGCAATTCAAGAGCCTGCATCTTCACAGGCCTGGTGACTGACGTACAACACAAAGCAGGCCCGAACAACCGTGGGTCCTGTGGCTGATGTAGTCCACACAAAACAAGGCCTGAATGACCGTGGGTACAGTGGCTGATGTACAACACAAACCAGACCTAAATGACTGTCGGCCCAGTGGCTGATATACAATAAAAGCTGGGCCTGAATAAATGCATTTCCAGCATACCATACATGGCCTGAATGATCGAAGGTGATGTCACACAGTTGAAATAAAATACAAACTGCAAGATTGAACACTGATTCCTGTGTAAGTGTTTTCTTCTGCATCCATTTTAATACGAAAGACCACAAACATGCCTTCCACTCAAACAAAGACAAAGAGGCATTTGTTCCTTGGTGGGGTAAAAAAGGAATACAAGTCAATTGTCTCAGTCACCAGAGGTTCACTACAGACAATAAATACAGTAAATCAGCCACAAATGGCTGTTTCATATTCATGGCATATTTATAAATGGTGTTTTTCCACATGTAACATGCCTAACATAGCCTAGGCTGAGTAAATTCTATGTTTAAACTTGACCAGTAACATTGACCAAGAGCAAAATTTCACTGGGACTGAGCAAACTATCCGATGAAGATGAATTATAAACCACAGCTTGCTTTTCAGTTCTTTCATTATTCAACTGGTTACAATGTAATAAGAGCCATTGCTGATGGCTGCGATCTCAGTTTGCTAATCTACTGGGCTTTAAGCATTTAGCACCAGCCATGATAATCTGAAAGCACAGCATGTGCATATTTTGTACAACAGACTTTATCTAGAAATGGATCAGATAAAAACAGGCATTGTGGGTCACTGCTCATAGCGTTTTAATGAACCATGAGTTACATCAGTGAAATACAAAGTGCCCTACAACTGTACTAGAGATGCACCAAAACTGTCTTCTTAAGTACAGCGTGGGTTCCTGGAAAATTCTCACACATTAGTACGCCCAATGAAAAAGGAGGCCATTCTGAAAAATAAACTCCTTCAATATAAGCACATATATCATGTGCACCAAAGTTCCTACATGGAAAAAAACAGAATGATAATTAATAATAACAGGCGGAATACTACTGAGTCATTAGGATGTAAAGAAAACAATCCTATTATTGTATGATGGAAAGAAACAGCTAAAATGGGTAACTCCTTCCTCCCAAAATTACAACCTTTGAAAGGAAAAATACTGCTGGGCATAATTTTACTCTTATGACTTCCTGGATTGCTCTTATTGTTATAAAAGTCATCATATCATGCTAAGCCTTGTTTCCCAACAAGCAGTAAAATTCATGCTTTCTATGAACCAGAATATTATCAAAGGAGAGCTTCATCTTAAAAGAAAAACTGGCACCTTGAGCTCAACTTGTAAGTAAACAACTTAAGGAAGAAAGTGCAGTAAGTCCTTACATATATAGAATGGCAGTAATATCCATCTTTTGAAATAGGTTCCTCTTGAACCGCTGTATTTCAGGATTTTCAAGGTTTTGGCAAAACTAACCTCAACTGCTACACTGTGATTGAGGTCTTCAATACTTAGTTTGCATTTTAAATGTGATTCTTGCACACTGATGATAACAAAGAGATATTTTACTAACAGTTTCTTTGCATATTATACTACATCAGTGTAAACATTTTTATAAAGAGCACAATTTAACGAAAGTACTCTTGGCATGGTAGATGGGACAGCATTAGTTTAAATAAAGACACGTAAGTGAAGAGTAAAGTAAACAAGAATTGTTGAATACCAGACATTCTCGGCTTATAAGCATGTTCCTGTTTATCTCAATTAGTACACTTGCAGGGCACGGTGCATATTGTTTTCATGATATACCTCAGAATGTACTGTAGTGTCTTCTAATAAAAGTTCAATGTACAACTGGTTATGAAATGTATCATAAAGTAATCTAGTGTAACGTTATATTATGAAATGTACAGTAATGAGTGGTTAATGTGTCTTAGTATATTGACATGTCATGCATTGAGTGCAATGTTCTCACGTAAATGACGAACATCACCATTTTTGGATATTTAAGAGTTACACCTCCTACTGCTGTAAAATCCTCATGGATAACTCCTCAAAAGCTAGTGAAGAGTACCCTAGATGAGGAGGTAACCAGCAAAAATGGGAGAAATGACAAGTATCAAGAAAAGTAGGGGGAAAAGCATGGATGTTAATTATGTACATGGTGGCTATGCCAGATTGAGGTATTTTAGACATGTTAGGTTAGTGTTACTGGTGACCACTGAGTTGTAGCATGATGCATAGAGGTGCAATAGCTGTCTGACACAAGTAAGTCAGGAGCCGGGTAAATACCAATGTTGCATCATCCCAGATACAACAACTGCCTTAAGGTGGCCAACATTTATGAGTAATAAACAACACTATCAAGTAGTGAATAAACCACCACTGAAAGAAGAAAAAAGGGGGCTAACTAGCTCTATACAGGCTTACCGGGGCTATGGCTAAACACAAGGCATAGGAAAATAGATGGAAGAAAAATACAGCGATAAACTTGGATGGAAAATCCAGTGAAAAACCACACTCTTGGCACACAGATATGGCAGAATGTCAAGGAGGAGCTAGTCCACTATCAGGCTGAATGGTGCCAGAGGCAGTGTCAAAAGGTTAACAGTACTAATGGCAATGGTAGATGGGAGTGCATTTATTGTGCTGTGACTGTAAGTGGGAAGTGAAGTAAATACACTGCTGACTAATACAGTGATTAAAAAAGTTGTTTTGACTGGATAAGATGTAATGACTGGAAGATACACAATTCTCTGAGGCATGAGCCAAGGCCAGTGACTGACCAGAATTTTCAAGAGACTTCCACACTCCTAGCACATAGTTTGGCAGGATGGAAAGGAGGCACTTGTCCAGTCTTAAACAGGATGGCATTAGATGTGGTGTTTAAGGTTACCAGCATCTTAGCAGAATATATATGGGAATGCAATTGCTGTTTATGAGAGAGGTAAGTGGGGGAGAGTGGAGTATTGGTTCTGTTTGTTAGTGTGGAATTACTTATCTCTCTCTCTCTCCACCGGCATTTCATACAAGAGAAATCTATCATTCTAAAGTATAATCTTTTGCAAGCCCTAAAATGAATGCAAGAGATATGGTGTGATTTCTACATCTGAGGGCATATATGTAAAAATCAACCAATTAAAACACAAGCTACATCAGCACCACAGTTAACCTGTAACAGTTGGAAGATGCTTTCAAACCTTTAAATTAATCCCTGCCTAGAAGTGTTGCATTTCCAGATTCGTTGTAATTGGACACAGAGAATAAACACACAAGAGAACTAAAAGGTTAAAAAATTCTTACATGCCAGTACCAAATAGGAACAAAGGTGGGTATAAATTACAATCGTTCCCCATTTGAGATCAAAGAGAAGGAACATGTATCAAAGCCAAAACAGCTGAGTTAGTCCAACACAAGTTTTGGTTTACCAATAGATACATATTGCTTTGTTTTGTACTATTAGTAACTTTACGTGACAAGCTTCTTTTTTTTTCCCCATTTCTTTTGAAGGGGAAAGTATACCTTGCTTTGGCCCCTCAGACAGTCGAAGGATCATACATTGTCGGGCACGACCACAACAACTAGTGTAGACCAGGTAAACCTTAGTACATTATGATCACAATGAAGGAGAGAGCTGAATCAGTGGTCTTTAGTGGATATTTGGTGACTGACTGGCTGAAGTATAGTATGTTGTATGTAAATTATGCAGGAAAGTCTTAAAACTTTACAGGAATGTTGACATCACTTTTGGAGACCGCCCTCATTCCACGGATGTACCATATGGACTGCACATAATTTTAAGTAATTTTATTTCAGATACTATAATACCATCACACAATAATTCAATAGTCTTTGTCAGCAGCTGTTGCACACTGAAGTGCAGTTACCAAGTGCAATGACTACCATGTGGAGGTAAAGGTTCAAGGCAAAGTTCGGTTACTGCTAAAGTGATTACATGTGTATGAGGAGAAAAGAATAAGATCATGTTTGATGTTCACTTTTTCTTTATTTATAAATGAACACACACAAGGTTGTTCATGGACGGAATACAGACCGTAACTACTTCAAAAAGTGGCTGAAACCACACAGAAACAATAAAACAAAATTTAGATCTGAAAGATAATGATTCCTACTACAGAAAGTACACCACACCTTAATAATGAATATACAACAGCACAGTTCTTACTAGTGTATCAAAAACATACTACTCATTTTGTAGCTCCATGATAGGTATCGTCGGGAATTGTAGTATTTAGGGGAAACCATGCACTGTATTTACACATAAACTACAGATTGGCCAACTCATTATGACATCAGTGAGTAGCTGTACATTTAGACTAACTGAATATTCATTACTTCCATTACTTACTTTGGCCTGTTCAAAGAAGTGCATGGTTATGTTCATTAAAAACTGTCAACCACTACATGGTCATCAATTGACAAATTTTGTCATTATGCTACAAGGATTTGAAATCATATGGTAAAATTTGTCCAGTGAAACATATTGATTTCTCCAAATTGTCTGAATGGTGCAATTGAAAGATATGCTAAACTTTTGGCGACGAAATTTTAATGTTTTTACATATGCACAATATCACTTAAAAAGTTTTCTATTTTTCCCTCTTTTTTTTTTGTCTCTCTCCACCTCATGCCATGGTAGCACTCCATATAGATACAGTAAGAAGTATTTTGCCACACTTCTAACTTACAGTGAGTTGAGCAGTCATGGACAACAATTTAATTGCTTCGATTTGTTCCCCTGTTCTTATTTATAACTGTTGTATGTACTTGGTCATCCACAGCAGAGAAGTAGACAGCAGTAACCCTCATATTTCTAAAATGATAGCACGTCTTGAATTATATCATGAACTCATCTGAAAATACAAGGACAAAACCCTCAGAAGTTATAAGGTCCATAATCGTAAATTTGCTCCAAAATTGAAATAACAAAAGTGCATTCACTGTTGCTTGTCGAACTATTCCTCTTAAGGGCAAAACTTTACAGCAATGGAATATATGACTGCAGAAGTGTAGGACAAACCTGCCATCAAAAAACAAATCTGGAGATCACATCGGATAACTGACGATAGACCTCCATCTTGTCTCCTTTCATTTTAACCCTCAAGTTTTCAGATTTGGTTAAAAATGATTGCTGTGAGCGGTTAACAGGCGGTGGTCGTGTCCTAGAATGGTTCACCCAAGCATATATGCAGAAACTGTGCATTTCTACAGATTCAAGAACAATATTTTAGAAACTGAGGTCTTTGTGAATGCAGGAAAGTTCAACCACAAACTCCAAATTAGGATTATCAAGGATTACCATGTTTTTTACTCACAAGTGCTAAATATATGATGCTAAGTATAGAAAAACAGGATACAATGGCTCAACTATCACCTTCATTTAAACTTTTGCAATTTAAGTTAGAAATGCTGACGGCGTAGAATTTCAGTGTAGAAGTTGATGTATAGTTGAAGAATTCATACATGAAACTGCAAAATTTTCAAAATGGAAGTACTGCAAGCTGTTAATCAGATGATTAACTGAAAAGCTAACCAACCTACATGTATTAACAGCACTACATTGAATCATAAGTTAACATTGATGTTATTGATTTCTAGCATGCGGCATACTTATGGTGACAACAAAATTCACAAAAACACAATAGTGCACTCATTAAAACACTACAACAAAAATAAAAACTGTAAAAAAAAAATTACCATTGTCACAAGAATCAAAATCATTTGGTGTACTGTACAAATACAACAATTTGGGAAAACCCAACAAAAACCACTCTTGTTGCAGGAAAATTCTACTCATATCTAAACAGATTGGTCAATGTGCAGGAAAATCGAAGGGAAAAAAAACTTGGAAAAAACATGGTACAACATGAGAAGGATGAAAAATTGAGAACACAAAAAAAAAAAACGGTGCATGCAAATTGCAAGTGAATGTACATTTTGCATATTATGTTATTTTTGTATATTTATGTTATAATTTCAATATTTTGTCATCATTTTCATATGAATATCACTTCATGTAAAGCATGATCCGGGACTCTATAACCTCCGGAAAATTTACACAAGTCATCATGATCTTTGTGTTTCATCAGATTATGTACAGTACGGATTTCTAGCTTTAAGTAAAACAAATTTCCTTCACAAAATGCAAATCAATTCAAATTTTGAAATAAAAGAAAACAAAAATTTACGAATAGTAAAATTTTGTCTTTAGCTAACAATTAATCTGATTGGAAGCAACATGCAGTCTGCATAGAGCTATGCTTTTGTTTTCTTGCAAGAACAAACTAGAAATCAGAAGGAACGTGGGATGCTTGGGATGAAAACTTCACACTACCTGATTTACCAAAATAACGAAAGACCAACAGAAGGGGGGGATGTTTTGTGGGGGTCATTTTGTCCAGACAAACTCTTACCTTGTGAACAAATTCATTATGAAGCATTGCAGAGATTTTACTATACAATTACTTTCCTTTCAAGCAAGCTCTATATAAAGTATCAGAATGAAGGTATTGTCTACTATGGACTGAACTGATTTCACCTTATTTTTTGAAGGCAGTTGCATGGAAAAGTGAACCATGTTTTCACCTTTCTATACTCCTGAAGAAAGATGGGGGGTATTTATTAAAGAGGGGGTATTTACTATGATTAAAATGGTATTCCAACCTGTTGCATAGAATTCATGTACACAATTTCATTCAATTTTCATCCTGTTGTGGTAAGGACATTTTTCCTTAAACACTTACTCGCAGTTTTGTGAACAGACAAATGAGTTAAGGAATCTGTCAGTCACACTGAACAATGTTGTAATGTTGGATGCCTCTTAGTTACAAAAAATACATGCATTGGGAATGACAAGTCAATATAAATAAGCTGAGAGTCTCTCTGACCAATAGAATTAAGTTACCCATTTGGTTGGGTACAAAGTAAAATAATGAATGTTATTTCATGACAAGTTTAACCAGTTCTACTGCTTTTAAGTCATCATCTAATGATTTACACCTCACAGATGACACTAAGGTTAGCTCTTGAAAATACATGACAGAACCTGCTAGTAAAATAAGAAATAATGAACTAATGCACCCACCAGATGGTCTAAGGTTGATTTTTCATAACAGTGACTGTTAATGATCAAAGTTAGAGTGGATAGCATGAACAAAAGTATCACAATCAACTTGCAAAGAACATTGGCTGGTTGCGATGGAGGGAGAGTATCATGGGTTAAAAACCGGAGAAACAAAGGCCACCAACAGAAAGAACCAATTCAAGAACTCTGCAAGCAGAAACTCAACTCTTGGGTTTCCAAAAAGGGTAGAAGCATGTGAAAAAAAAAAGAAAATGTGCTCACCTGCAGTCTTCAGATAGGCATGCAAGATATGGTTTGAAACTTGGCCCCACTCGTTCTACAAAATGAGAAAAGTAAACTTGACATAATAGAGTCCAAAAATCTGAGAAGATTATTTTATCTGCTGGGAGCAAACAAACGACGACTTGAACTTTGAGCATAGACGGTCTTAAGGAACTGGCTACAGAAGAGCCCCAACTTAAATAGTATAGAGATTGATGGGGCAAGTTAGATTAAGTAAACACACTGCTCAATAGCGAGACTTAATACAAACTAACCAAGAAGAAATTTAACTGTTTAGTCAAATGGGATTAGACCTTGCAAACACGTTCTCTTGTCTACGTGGGTTAACATCACCCGACACCCTGAACTTGAAGACTTTTGTTGTGCAAATAACAGAAATGGCGAAGGGTCTTTTCGGCGAACCTATTATTGAAACAACTTTTCATCAGAGACTTTGGAGGTGGGATAAAAGGCCAAGTTCAAAGGAACTATGGGAAAACAATAGCATCCAGAAAAATCTCTCTGTTATTAGTTTCTTATAGATGGCATTATATCTACAAATGAACAATCTTTGATTCGCTTCAAATCGCAAACACTTAAAAAAATCTCCTTTTCTGGTATTGCAATTCAGGCTTGAGGCCAAATGTATTCTTAAAGAAGCAACAAACCGTACCAGACATACAAAGAGGATTTGTAACCTTGAAATTATTTATTGACTTATTACATTTGTCCTTCAATGCATTCACTCAGTAATTACTCCCATTACGATTGGTCCAGACCCTTGCAAGTATTCAGCTTCTATGACCCGATAAAGGTGTAGGTATTTTAAGGGTTGCGTGCACTGCTTCTCTCAGTCTAAAGAATAAAGGCAACTCCTTGTTCTTTTCAGCTACAAAAATACCAGTTGTGCTATTTGCATCAAACAAAATAATAAGACAAAATGGAGTGATGTTACACAAGATCATATTATTGTGATGAAGACAAACAAATCAGACTTCCTTTAATATGAGGTTATAATGCTAGAATGTACCAGGCATTGCAAATAAACAATCCCAAGAGAGTTTGAGGAACTTATGTCAATAACCTCACAATTAAGTAATGAGTTTGCTTTAACTATATGACAATCTTCTGCCAACTGTTTTCACTAGAATTCCAAATTCAAGGCTGTAGTATAGCAACATAAAAAAATATGAGTCCTCATCATAAATGAAGAGAAGTGATTGATCATAGTAATAATAATACAAAATTCAACTAATTTGTCCTATTCATGATGAGCGAAGCCCATCCCTGGAGTGTCAAGCTATGTCTGTGATCTGATGAAGCCATATGGTTACATGACCTTGAGTTGAACATATACTGTGCATGAACTACAATGTTCAGTAAGTACAGAGAGCCAAGTTGTTGATTCCAAGGTACACTACTTAGTCAGGTCAGCTACATTATTCTGACCAGGGAATTGGTATTTAAACTGTTCTGACCAACCAATCTCCAAATGTCTGTCTCTAGTGTATAAAATATAATTGGAGTGATAGTGAGAAGCAAACTGAACATTCACCATCTTTGGGGAACCACAACAATCACACAAAAATGATCAACAAAATGGTCCCCTGTTCAGCTCAATGTAGCCAGTGTCTCTATTGTATCAATGTAGGAGGATGCTTTGCAGTGTTTCTACCAGGTGGTGGAAGCTGGGTATGTGCTGTACATAATTGGTCTGCTGTCGAGAAATAATAACTTCCATAAGGCCACAGTTTTATTGTGAAGTCATAATATAACAATTTGCTTTGCAAGTTCATACAGCACCATGCATCTTCACATGTGGAAAAGTTCGTTTGAAAACAGTATAACATCTTTAAGTATATTTGTCACATATATAATGTGAGTTTATAATGAAACTTTGGACCTGGATGGCACTTTCAGAACAAGGTACTGATACTAGTCTGTTGGTTGTATTCATGAAAAGTTTTCCTTGCTTTTGATTAAGGGCTGTTGAAGACAGGTAAGTGAGAAGCAAAGCAAATAGGACCTCATTTGTAGAGTCTGATCCATAAGCTTAATATAGGTAACCCCTCATATGTACATACACTTACATCATTCATTGAATCTACACAATGGATGAAACAGGTCAACCCAATGTAGCTGTCACAACTATGTCCATTGGGTTGAATAGAAAGCGGTAACACAAAAGGGAAAAGATTTACTGTATTAACTGACATGACATTTATGACATAAATGATCACGTTCAATGGAAATAACCAGACATGAAGAGATTGTAGCAAATCACGACAAATGAAGTACCATACTGTGATGTACATGCAGATTTATGCAAAACAATCACAAATGGGAACTCTGACTTGCCATCACCGTGGAGAAATAATCCCCACAACTCACTGCTGAGGGTAATCACAAATGACTATACCTACCCCTTGCTCAGCCTAACAAGGGTAGCTAGGCCTTGGAGGGTGCAGTGCTAGAATTAATTTTTTAGAGCAAGGCTACATAAATGTATTTGTGAAGAAAGGGTAAGTTCATGTCTATGATATGAATTTAAGAACCCCACACCAGAAGGGGCCCCTGATGGTGGGCCAGCAAATTAATCTAACTTTCAAACGGTTTGAACATTCCCATCACTTATTTTGTCATTTACTTTTATTTCTAGCAAAATAGTACATGTAATTTCAACTACAGTGGCCATTATAGGACCTTCATTTTTTTTTCTTCAGTTTTTCAAAGGAGAGGTGAGTATTTTAATCTGCATGCTCCTTTCCCAACAGACCTCCCTATCTTCCTATCCTGTGATGAAGTCCCCAAAATGTCTTGGTTTGGGAATTACTGTAACTAGCGACATACCTCATATAATCTATGCATTACTGTATTGACTATGGTCTAGCATTTGGCAATTGTGTGTGTGTGTGTGTGTATCTGGCCACCGTCCTTCCCTAATTTCCAGCCTAGGTTATGCGAAGTGAGGAGCAGGCGCTGTAAATGAACAGGAACAATATTTGACAAAAGCACAGTTCCAATTTATCTGTATTTGGCTACTTAAGTTTATTCAAGAGACATGATCAGTTGGACTGAGACACATTGACAGGTCCACTTAAGATGTATAGTAGTTTAAAACGGTGTTCAAATCTCGTACTCTGGCACCGGACCAAAAATGTCTGGAAGTTTCACTCGTGTTCATTGAACCTGTGATAAAATTTAGCACATGTCTATAAAGAACATTTCATTGTCATGCCCTACTTTTAAAAGATGCATGATCTTATACTAACATGCAAATCATACTGTCATATTATGACTTCACAAGGGACTCAAAAGACTAACAGAAATTATATTTTGGGGTAGCTGACCGACAATGGACAGTGGGTACCCAGATCCAAACTTTGAACCCAATGCAAACACTAACTTAAAAGTTGCACTTGGAATAGACTTGGAGAGGGTCAATATAATACTTCATACAGGTAAAAGAAGAGCGGTATAAACGCAAGTCCAATTCTTCCTCCATCTCAGCAGTATTGCACTTTGAAATTGCAAATTACAACAGAAGATAAATGTAATGCACAATCTTGCCAGTAGTATACAGATGATTTTTGCTTGTTTTTGTATTTTCTACAGCCCTCAAAATGACTCTTCTTTTTTTTCCTCCTTTTACATTACAAAGTCCATTTTGCTTGATTTCTGCAACATAGGGCACACATACGCTACTGCACAAAAATTGCACAAAATGTGAATGCAACAGTACTTGAACAGATGTACTTACCAGCACTATAACTTCGATCTGATTAGAGGCATATGCTTTCTCAACAGCACAAGACTGCAGTATGTTATACTCAAGTTGTAGGATTGTGTCGCATGTTCAAATATTTTGTACAAGTCTGACCCACAATGCATGCATATCTCAATTCCAGTTCTGCCTGCCCCCAGAAAACACCTGTTTCATATTCAAGGTGTTTTGTCCTCTTTACAATTTTTTGTTTTATATTAAATACTTGTCATTGTTCTAACAAACAGTAAAGTGAGAAGGGAAGACCCATCTTGCATGAAACCAAATCATTGATTTTTGCATGCTGATTCTCAAAGGCTGTCTCCCATTTAGTATTTACTAACGAAAGTACTAAAAGACCATCTGATGCAGTAGTATTGATTACTCCAGGCAAGAATGGGAAACCTTTGATTGTGTGAAACAGATTTGCACCACCAACACCAGACAGCTGTCGTATGAACTTAAGTATGTTTCAACAAAAAAAAAAAAAAAATAGCTATATAGATATGTATAGTATGCTGAGAAAACTTGGTCTACTGTGACAATACCGCTTGCGTGTATATTTGTATTAGATACAGAAATATCATCATAATGGCTCCAATCACCTCCATACAAAGAGCTGGTTTAATTGAGAGTTAACTTGAGAAAATACTATATGAACATGTATAGTAAACAGTTGAGGTATAAAAGATAAATAAAATAATAGTATAACCTAATATTTCCTTGTCCTGCATCTGAATCCCAGAAAAGAGGCCTATGGTTGGTCATGTACCAACAAAATGTATGAAATGTTTTCTACGTCCATTTTGTGAGGAAAATCAGAACAGCTGAATGATCTGCTCAATTCTGACCACTGAACTGAGTTGACAGTCAACTTCAACACGCTTCATGATCTACTCTGACCACAGATGACCCACTGTAATAAGCACACCAACTGAGGACACATTGACCTACTACACCACATTACCACATTGACAGCTAACTTCTAGTTAAAGCCATATGGACATGCTGTGCTAAATGAACACGCCAACAGCTAATCTGTTGTTAAAGTCACACTGATCTGCTGCGCCGAATTAACATGACGACAGCTGACTCATATTTAAACCCACACTGACCTGCTGCGCCGAATTAACATTCTGACAGCTTAGTAACTCATAGTAACCACAGACCTGCTTCGTCAAATGAACATGCCGACAGCTAACTTATTGATAAAGCCATACTGACCTGCTGCGCCAAATGAACATGCCGACAGCTAACTCGTAGTTAAAGCCACACTGACCTGCTGTGCCGAATGAACACAACCTTTAACTGACCCATACTTAAAACATTGACCTGCTGTGCTAAATGAACACATCAAAAGCTAACTCATAGTTAAAGCCCCACTGATCTGCATTAATATTGCTAAATAAAGACCCAGACAGCTCACATGCAGCTAAAGCCACATTGACCCACTCTACTACATGAACACATGGATCAGCTGACTCGGTGAAGACTACACCGACTTGCTGTGCTGAATGAACACACCGACAGCTAACTTGTAGTTAAAGGAGAAGGCAAGTCAGGACTTTTGACAATGTTAAATGAGAGACTAACATATGGTGAACACCATTACCAAATTTCAGTTACATACATTGCTTACTTTCCAAGATATTGCAATTTGAATATTCATAAAAAATATCAGGAAGCTGCCATTTTGAAATTGTGATGACATCACTAGACCACATGTGATAGAAAAGCTTTTGTTTTTCTTCATATTTCATTGTCAATAAATTTTAGCAGTCATGCATAGATTCAAGTCATAGTATTAATGATTTGATTATTGCATGATACACCTCAGTAATTTAACACAAAATGTGTAAAAGTGTGTTTCGGATTGATAGAAATAATAGGTAAAGAATATAAAGAAATGCATTAAAATTTTTGCTATCAGTGGTTATGTGACATCATTATTCGACTTACTCAAGTTGTTTTACACTCAACTAAGGCAACAATGGCAGCACCCTTCTCTGAATTTCAAAAGTGTGTAACTTGGATAGGAAACAATATCTCTGAATGAAACTTTGGGAAGATGTTTGTCAAACACTTCTGCTTCACTTTGATGAATGACTTATTTCTAGGGAATGTAAAATTGAATGTTCCAGTGGAATCACACCGAAATCCTCGGAGAACATGTCCCACAGTTCTACCAACAAAGCTACAACTAGAATGCAAAACCCATAATGCTCAATTAAGGAACCCAAAATATCTTTAACAAACAAAACAACATGAAAATACATTGAAGCTGCTCTGGGCTAACAACAATGGCAATAACTTCAAATTGTATGGTATCAAATTTACTATCAACTGATGAAACAGAGACTGCTTCTTCTACTAATATGGATGACAAGAATTAATACAAGCAAATGATACTCAGTTTACTGTTGTTATATCATATTATCACATGCTGTGCTTTCAAAATGGTAACAAATGGAGCAAATGCCACCGCATTACCTGAACCAATGAGTGTGCATCCAGCCGTCTTTGCTAGAAGATGCAAATGCCTCTTTCCCACCTTCGGTTGAACAAGCAATGTGAATATTGAATGCCTCTGCCAGAGTCATACAGAACTCGGAAGCTTTAGATTTAAATATATGAGACTGGTAGTCAGGTACAAGGATGTTCAAATTTATATTGCACTGTAAGATCTGTTCTCACTACACAGGTTGTTACCAAAATAATACAAACAAGCAATGAATCACAAAAGGCTCTACCAGTAACAAATGGCCATGTCTGAAGATTTTTGTTTCTTAAGTCTCCAAGGAATCTGAAATTTATAAGACATCTACCAGCATATTTTCTATCTCTGCGTCTTCGTGCGTGTTTAAAGGTTTTACTGCTGACAGTGTTAATAAGCTGAGGCATGTGCAATTGCCGATTGTTAAGTAAACTTCACATCATGGGTGGAGTAATTTTCTCATTCAAACAAATGTTGAATGGAAGGTACTTAAATTATAATTTATACCTGCAAGCCTTTTCTATGAGCATCTTGGTGTAAACTAACAAGTTTATTTTACACAGCACACATGTGATCATGACTGCTTACATTGTATACTTTTTTGTTTTATTCTTGTTTTTAGTCCTTTGCCTGTTTCTTCCCTGTGAGTAGTGTATTTTTATACATATGGAAAAATGACAGAGTAAGAAGCAAGGGTATCAAAAAACTGAACTAGTAGCAAATGGAAAAAAAGAGAGATACAACCACGGTATTATAAGCAGCAAATATGTGTTGATTTTACTTGCTTAGATACTTCATCAAACATATGAACTGGTGGTAAGGGAATGCTACTAGTTTGGATCCTCTTAATTATTCTAGTTTTAAATGAATGAACTGTCTTACAGGTGAAAAGAACAATGGCTGACAAGGAAAAAACTGTTTACATAATGTGGTCAGTCAGTGTTGTAGTAGGCTGTGGGGTAGGCATGCGATGGCGACAGAAAAATACAAGACGAATTGAGCACTGTTAATGCAGATGCTCCCACCCATGATGCACTCATGTAATTATCAGCCTGACCATGTACCCTATTCGTCTATACCAGAATAAGGTAAACCCAACGTACCACTAATGAGATACTATTTTGATCTGAGATGACCTTTGACCTTTGACATAATTTTCACTGAGCATCTAATACTTTGGTCTTGAAGGGAAATAGGGTGTTTATATGTACAATGCACCAACATGACATACAAAGAAAATACTTTAATAATTGCTAAATCCTTAATTGTTCATCACTTGAACAATTACAAAAGCTTCCTCCTAAGATGAGTTACAGAAGATGCATTTTTTGAATTTTTGAAAGTTTGGGTGTAAAAATTATTCTTGAGCAACAATTAACTGAATTTCTATCTATAGAAACTTTTTTTCTTCAAAAGAGGAACACCATCTTTCCTTATTGGCTTTGTAAATATGATTTTATTTTCTGTAAAACAAATGCCTTATTTCCCTTTAACCTATACAAGGCTTATCTACGGTTTTCACATTCCCCAAAACTCACAAAAACCCCAATTTGTCCCTAAAAATGCTAAACAGCCAAAGGTTTCCCACTTCCATAGTACTTACTAATCTGGAAAGTCTTCCACATTGCAACATATAATCTGTAGGAAAATAATCCTTTTACATTAATGGCCCCTATGGTCCACTCTGGAGTTGGACCCAAAAATATTGAACACTACCAAAGATCCAACTATCATAGTGCTTTTGTGACAATCTTTCCACAGTACAAATAAAATCTGTAGAAAAACCAAGCTTGTTACATGATGTCATAAAATGGCTCATATGGTCCATCTGGACCTTGGACCTCAAAATCCTGAACGCCCTAAAGTAACACAACCATAGTCCTAATGTGAAAAAAAACCTCCATATTATAACAATAAATCTGTCGGAAAACAAGCATTTTGCATGATTTCATACAATGGCCCATATGGCCCATGTACCCAAACATGATGAGCAGCCAAACGGTGCCACTATCTGACTACCAGTGCACTATAAATCAAACACGTCATCAACACTATCAGATAAAACCTGCAGGATAAGAAGCATTTTGCATGATTTCATAACAAGGTTCACTTAGGATCTAAAAATGATGAACACCCAGATGGTACAGTTAATAACCCTTCCATAGTACTAATTTGACAAACCATCAGTAATGTAACATACAATCTGTAGGAAAAGAAGTACTTTGCATGATTTCAAAATGACCCATATAGTAAAGTCCATTTGGGGGTCTTAGACCAAAAAATCTTTAAATACCAAGAAGGTACCTACTACCACACTGTAGCAGTAATGTGACACCACCTCAACTTGGTACCATACAATCTGTGGGAGAAACAGCTTGCATGATTTCATAAAAAAAATCTGATATGTTCTATTTGGAACATTAGATTCATACATTCCTATCATCCCAGATGTACCACTACCACTAGCTGTGTGAGCTAAAAAAAAAAAAAACAAGATCCCAATGGGCTATGCGGTTCCCTCTGTCCTTTACTATTACACACATAAATCAGAGCAAACTGAAGGAGGGGCTCAAAGAAAGGCCCACCAATCCAAACAAATCATCAAAACATCTATAATTTATGCAAGCACTGTGTGCAAAACTATTGGAGAAGACCTACCTCTTCCATGTTTCAGGCCTATTTTTGGTCACTAATCTGCAAAAAGACTTATTACACATATTTTCTTCACACCTTAACTACTAACATCTTTTACTTACATGCAAAGAAACATGATGGAGAAGTTTGCCACACACTGACAAATGATTGCAACCCTAACATTATTTTGAAACAAAATCAAAATGTCTAGCTAGCAGGGACAATATACATGTAATGTAATTGGCATAAAAACAAGGGCTGCCTCCATACACCAGTTTCCTAAACCAAACTAAATACAGAGCATTTTGGGACCATTCAATATCTAAAGTAATTTACATTGTCAGTCATTTGGGCCATATTTTCCCATAAAATGTATCCTGAATAATGCAGCTACTATATGTAAGGGAAGAACTAAGGCAACATTTTTAGCTAAAATGCATAGTCAGTCTGCAAATATGCTCAGTGTTTGCAGGATTGAGTGTGCAAATAGAAAAATAATGAAGGAAAAGCAGCAGGCTCTCAGCATGAAAGACATTTTGTAAGAGAGAAGGGTAATAGAATTCTACGTATAACAAGGCAAACTTAGATATTGGCGTCGAAGCATTGCTGTGTTACGCATAGCGACATGATGCATTATATGTTCATCTATTTCAAGCTGACAGCGGCAATAACAGAGCCAATAATCGTACAAAGACCATATTTGTGAGCTGAAAAGAAGATCTATGATAGTGATAACATTGTTTTTCGGACAGTCATACCAAGTTGAGCTATCTATAAAGCTCTGAATTGCAGACCCCATTGTTCTTTAAATGAGAACCTTCTGCAGATATACACACTAACAGAAAAGTAAACTCAAGAGATTCTCACTATCATTCTCAGACTAGGTATCTTTAATATTCTCAATTTCAACTGATTCCTGTTGGGTGTGAGTGGGCTGATCATGGGGGTAGAAGCAATAACTGACCCCCCCAAAAAAATTGAAACAAAAATTGAAACAAAAGAAAGACACAGTGCATGGCCTCATTTCTATTCTTAAAGAAGTACATTCCTTCACAATAGAAAAAGGTCAAGTAAACCAGACTGATCAAATTAGCGCTTTACTTTTATCTAAACTTCTCATTTTGTCCAAATCATTGAGTTTATAACAATATAGATGAGTAGAGCATAAGCCTACTTTATATTGCTATTGTGGTATGTATTTTGGGTTGCTGCTGGTTGTCTGCATGTTCTACTGGGTCTGAGGTATGAAAGACTGAAAAACTGACCTATATTACAATAGCAAAACAGTGTACTTACCAAATCGCCTGAAGGTACTATTTACTAGAAAACTCTGTTTAAGTTACTACTACAGCGATTGAAGAATCAAAAATGAAAAAACCCTTTTTTTTCATTTTATAAAGTTCAAAGAGAGAAAAAAAGTGTCAAAACAAGCCTCACAAAGGTGCTCAATATTTCCCATTTGCATTCACAAGTAGCACTTGAAATAGCAGTGACAAATGACGCATACATTGTCAGAATTCAACGTTTCCTAAAAACACCCTTCTCGGAAAGCATCTTGAAATGTCTGATTGTACATTGGGAGAAATGATGTGGAGTGAGGGAGCGGAACATGGGAAGGATGCAGGGAGGGAAGGATTACAAGATTTCTTTTTCAGTACTAACCCTGTACATAGTGTTTAAAGGAATTCTCCACTAATAAGAAAATTTAACATAATGTATGAGAAAACATTCTATGTTTTTTCATGTTTCAAGTTTTTTTCATGGAAGGTTCCTTAATTGTTAAATACTCCTTTAAAAGTTGGGGTTCAGTACAAGCATGAAAATGTGTCACATGACATCGGACAGACAAATGCTGTTGTGCCACATAGAACAGACAAATACTGTTATCAGTTTTGCCACATTCCTTCTGTTCTGTTACATTTCTTTGATTCAGTGATCATAAAAACCTCTTGAAGATCTATGTTCAGTAAGATAATTTCGTTTGTGAAACCAGGGAGCTGTCATTAAGATGAAGATGGGACAGACAGTTTATTTACCAAATCCAGTGAAGATTAGCCATGTCGTCAGCTCAAAGGCATTTCTTTCTTCATTTCACGGTTCCAGCTCATATCATTCACAGAACATCCACAGAACATTAATTATCCTTAAACACTTAGCTTGCTCTGAGCAATATCAATTGCAATGAACAAATCGCATAATTTGTCAGTACTACTGTATGTCACAACTGATTGATTTCCAGCACCAGACTCATACTGCAAATACTTGGTGAAATAATTGTAAATTTTCCAAATTTTGTAAAATATTTCCTGGAAGTAAGAATGGTTAGTTGAATATCCTAAAACGTACCTAATTTGGTTTTTCACGTACAATGTCACTAACCTGTCTCAACACAACAAGTGCACTATTAGGGTGTCTGCAATTTGACAGGGCGATCTTCATTTAGAGTCTTGTAACTTAGGCACATAGGGGAAAAGGGGTATGCATCTATCCTGTCCAACATCAAGGATAGGGTGTCTGTTGCTGCTGCGTCTGGATGGAAGGTTCTTTTGCAGAAGGAACTCAGCTTAGCGTTTTCCTTCCTTGTGAAAAAGTCTGGGTGCAGACAACCACACTTCCGGCATAGGGCTTTGCAGGTCTCCTGCTACAGCATCCACTGGTCGGGTTCATTACCTCCTGAAGAGCGTCTGTGAGGCGCAAGATTATTCTGATGTCTTTGGACCTTGCCCACAGAGACCGCTTTGTTGAGGGAGGGAAAGTGTGTGCCCCCTTGTCTGTTTATGTAGGCCACTGTTGTAGAGTTGTCCGAGAATATTGTCACCCCGACTTTTCTCTGGTTGGAATCTTTGAACATGCTGGAAGTTGTCCCATGTTTAAGTCCGAATCTTTCTCTTGCCTCCTGAGGGATGGTAGGGATGCAGAGGAAATCTCTCCAGTCTTGGTCAGAGACGTTCAGGGACCGGTGCTGCTTGAATGGAAACGCTGACCATTTTTTGGCTGCAGCTAGTGAATCAAACTGGTCAAAGCAGGTTGAATCGAGACGGGCCATAGGTTTGCTAGTTGCCGTAAGCTTGGACGCCCCTCTTGCGTTAGGCTGTGAGCTGTCGTCTGGAGCCTCGAACCCTAAGTGTTCCCAGAAGATATCCACTACCTTGGTTGTAAGATCCAGTGAAACTGCTGGGACTAGATTCCAAACCTCTGCCGTGGAGGACTCGGGAATGGAGTTCCCGTCGTGGAAGACATCTTCCTCTTCTTAGAGGTCCTTTCTGTCATCTAGACCTGAGAGTGCCATCATGGCCTGGCAATCTAAATAAGTCTTCTCCATGCCAGGGTTCCTCACTGTGGGGTCTGCTCATGAGCTGGGTCAGAGAATCCAGTTCCAAAACCATAGGTGGCACCGGGGGCATCCGATTCGACGTACGCGGGCCGGGCGGTCTGAGTTTTCAGGGGATGAATGTTGTTGGGGCTGATGCTCTCTTTGTCTTTCTCCAGTGAGCGGGCCAGCAGACCAATGAGCTAAGCCAGTCAGGCTGGCTCTTCGTCTTCTCTTGACGGTCTTCTTCCCCTTTTGGCTCTGCGTCTTTCTTCCAATTCTACCATTCTGAGTCAGAGCTGATGGTTAACCTCCTTTTCGACCTTCTCTTGGGTGATCTCAAACAGCTCAAGCTTTGGGTCCGGTGGCATCCCTCTCTGTCTGGGACTGGCCAATTGCTACTAACAGGGCTGGGGTCAGTCCGAGATCTCAGGTCCCGTACTGGAGCCGGGCTGGAATCTGAAGAGTTGAGGCTGCACTCCCTCTTGAAAACTGACTTTCCTTTCGACGAAGGTGGGCTTTTCCTCTTTTTTCCTTTTGATGGCATGGGTATGGACAATGCCAGCACCAACTGGGGTATCGCTACTCGATCCGGGCACCACAGTTCTGGCTATGGAAGTAGGCTCTCCTCTACTACACACTCGCTGGAGGGGTCTGGTAGGGCCTGTGGATCCAGTGCGGAATGTTGATCCAGTTGGGCTTGAAGCTTACTTCTCTATCACGCTAGCCATGTTTCGTGTTCCACCCACTGGGACAGGGTGAAATCTATACAGATGGCACAAGGGTCCTTTTGAGAGCAGGACCTACACTTCGAGCACTGCTGGTGCTCATCCCTGAGTCTTCCGGGTCTAAACATCGAGAAAGACAAACACCGCGAACCACCCTAGAAGCCATCCTGGAGGGATATGTTAAGGAAATCCGATCTTGACAAAAGTGTCGACAAATCTACCAAAATTCCTGCCTGTTAACACGAATGAGTTTCTCAAAATTTTCTGATGGGCAAAATAAGTGGTACAAAATACGTAGCATAGAGTATGTAGTGTAAATACTAATAGAATATGAAGGTACACAAATACAGTACAGAAAATACAGTAATGATATACAAGGCCTGCCCCACCCCCACCTCCCTGGTTATGAGTGAGGCTTAAAATCCTTCACAGACTAGATTGGAATGTGGAACAGTACAAGAGGCAAGGCTTAGAGCCACAAAGAAGCCCCCCAGCAAAAGCAGGAAGGCTAAACCTGTGAGATATGCAGAAATGGGGGTAATGCTATGTCAGTTAATGAAACCGCGAAACTGCACCCCGTACACAAAAAGAGCATGAAAAAACATGTTACCAGGCCTAGCAAAACACATGGGGATTTTTACTGAAAAAGTTAAGTTTACTTAGTGAAACGGTGAGAAACTTGGGAAAAAGATGGTTAGACAGCCAAAATCAACCCAAGAAAAACCAGATAAAGTAACAATTGAATGTAATCCAAAGAAAGAAAACACATGAGATTTCCACACTCCTGGCATGGAGAATCGCAGAATGGGAAGGAGGTGCTAGTCAGGTATTAGACCAGAGGGCACCAAGGATGGTAGTAAAGGTTACCAGTGATTCTTGGCACGGTAGATGGGAGTGCAGTTGTTGTGTTGAGGCAGGTAAGTGATGAGGGAAGCAAATAAGAAAATTTTCGACATAAGAAGCAATGGTGGAGAATTCTTCTAAGGTTACTGGCAACCTTGGCATGGTAGATGGGAGTGCAGTTGTTGTGGTAAGTGAAAAGTGAAGTAAATTCACTGATCGCTCAGCTTTAAGAAAAGACAGTGAAAGGCAAAGTTCAAACAGGAAAAGTGAATATATAGACAATGAACCAATCTTCACAGTTTACATAAACAACTTACATCTATGTTTATGAAAGTATACGAAAAATGAAAGTCAGGTAGCCATTGACTATGAGAAATTCTCATTCAAGCAGGCAAAGTGGGTGACCCCACTATCAGATGCAAAGATCATATTCTCCAGAGTGCTGTACTATTGTCTGCCACTGAAGCATAACATGACAACTGAATCTTAACCATGCATACCTGAAATGCAGATATTTGCAGTTCACAGACATTTTGCATGGTAGAGTCTTAACTTGTCATTCATCTGATTTTAACAACAGCTGTAGCCGTAAGGTACGACAGTAGTGTTAATTTTGGTCTTGAAAAAATTCACAAAACCCATATCAAAACAAAGTAACCAGACTTGACCATTTCTTAAAGTGATTGCGTGTGTACTGAAAAACTAAAAAGATAAGATTATGTTTGATCTTAACTTTTTCTCTATTTTTTGTGAACTTGCGAGGTTGTACATGAACGAACTATGACTTTCAATGAAGGAAAATGACAGTAACTACTTCGAAAAGCAATGGGATTGGCGTTAAAACAGTAACAAACAGAAATCATATTTGAATATTTACGGTTCTTACTGTAACCGACTACATAATGAATATGCAGCAGTAAAGGTGTCACTAGTGTATCAAAAACATACTACTCAAGTCGTCGCTCCTTGGTAGGTATCGGGAATTGTAGTATTTGGTGAAAGGAAAGTCTGTATCTACAAATAACCTACGAACTGAACACAACCTTGCCCGCCGGGTCAGTGATCCTGAGTTGTTAAGTGAATATTCAAAGAAGCACACCGTTGATTTGAATGAAAACTGTCAACCACTACATTATTGTATTCGACACTTTTTTTTGTTATGTTAGAAGTATTTAAAATCATATGGCAAAACAAACCAACTGAAACCTATTTATTTTCCCAGATTGTCTAAATGGTGTAATATAATCCCTTACCAAACTTTTGGAGGTGAAATTTCAATGTTTTTACTTTTTGCCTAGGCACGCAATCACTTTAAAGATGAAGCAACATTAGTCAGCAGAATTTTAGAGAGGTGAATTAAGAATACTACTATACTTTGCAAGAGTAGTTACATCTGTAACATCCAAAGATGGAATTACCCAGTAGTTTGGAAGAACTTGGTAAGGGTAAATTTGTGTATGAGTGAATTGCAAAGGCATGTATTTTTCTCAGCACTGGTTCTTTACAAACACTGTGTGTAAATCAGCAATCACTTTTCCTTCTATAGCTAACATCAACAGGTATCGTTGCAGAGCTTTACCCTCAGTCTCAAGACAAATTGATCTTGGGTCAGCTTTTGCAGGATTTCCAAATTCAAAGCCTCGAATTTTACATGCAACAATCCTTGAGAGTCTCCAAAGAACTATACTCAATGTTCTATTACATGTGCAAGCCACACCATCTATATCATCATTACACAAATCGAATGCAGCCTACATCCGTGCACGCATAGATATCTATCAATCTGGAGTTACCCATTACAAACATTAATCATTTTCACTTCAGAAGAAATTGTATGGCAGATGTGGAGTTTACAAATTTCATGTTTCTTTCTCATTAGACGAAATGACCTAATCAATATCTGAAATAATATCATTTGCCTCCTCTGTTTAAATCATAACCTATTTACACTAAAAACATGGAGACTGCCATCAAATGATGCTTTCTCTAGGTACAGGCAAACTTATTACATTTAGTGTATGCTGACACATTTTCATGTAACATAAGTTTCACTTCAATACCTCTTGCTTTAAGGCAATTATATCATACTCCAATCTAATATAGCAAACTTTAATGTTTTTCACAATATTAACACCAGGAACATTCCCTGTATGATATAATAACACATGATAAGTTCATGTGAAGTTTGAGGTTTTTATTGTTTGTGAAGATACAAACTGTATTCAACATGTTGCCATTGACTACCAAGAACAGTAGAACATCCTTCTGTTTATTATTTGCTTTGGTTTTGTAGATATGCTTCTATGTTGTATTTTACTTTCATTCCACAGTGACATTTCACTATACAAAACGCACAGCAGCACCAAAACTCAACAATTGCTGAATCAATTCTCTCAGAGATGAGTATTTACAACCCATGAAGTATGAAATTCTCTCTTAAATATACTTTGCTTATTGTTAGAATATGTGAAAAGTTGAAATTGTTATCCAAATCAAAAGAATCTGTTGCTTCTTTCAACAAATATTACATAAACAAAACACATGCCCTGGAGTGAAGAGTGCGACCTTCGACACCTTCTCACAGAGATCATTGTGTCTGTGGTACTTCCCAGTCATCAGTATTGTATGAACACACATTTTGGTCTCATTTTTTCTTTGCAATCACCTGGTTGCTATGCAATTAACTACGACGCTTCACACAGTTCTATTTGAGAAGTGACCTTGAAAATGCTACCGTTGCCCAGCTTACGCAATTGCGTGGTCAAATTTTCAAACGATGATATCTTCGCCCCTGTACATTCGATCACGCTTATGTTTTCACAGCACATACTCTGTACACTCCCCAACTCCCCTTCCAAATTTTGCAACCATACACGATCATCCGGCAGAGATATCGATGACTTTAGCTTTTGACCACGCCTTCAAACAACCTTCAGTAAAACATGTCAGGGAACCGTATCACCACTCCGTCTATCTCCAAAGCTACTCCACGTCAATCATGAAACTTGTTTCCATATACGGTTATAATCTCCCCTTGTTTGAAAGACATTTTAGTGATATTTACATACTAAACAACTCCCATCACTTTCACTTGCCTTCGCAGTTGGTTGCTCTATACAAACCACGCCAACTCTTGTTTTGTCATATGATAATAACATGTAATGACATCACACGATGTTGAAATCCGAACAAGTCCAAACTAGTTTACAGTATTGCATTGTGGGTAGCGTATGTCTTGCGTGTGGGCCTACGTATCAGTAGTACGTATACAGTACGTATATGGAGTAGAAAAGAAACAGTGTCGGCCTAGCAACCAGAAAAAGATTTTAAAACTTGTCACGGAAGTGCATCACGGTACCTCTGTTATCATTTTTGTCATTTTCATGTGGAAAACTCAATTAGCTTTGTGCATGTGAAGTATGGTAATGTTCACGATTTCCATTGCGGATATTTTCGACATTTTCTTCGACGGTCAAGAGGGAAAATTTTCGCGAGTGTGTTGAGATGTGCAACCTTCGTTTGGATCAAATATTTGTGCCATTTATCTAACTTGGAACGATTATATTGGGCCATACTCTTGGATCATGTGTTTCAAATGTTCTGAGTGAGTTTTAAGAGAAAAATTGCTGTAAATTGTAAGATTCGAATGATTTAAAATGTTGAATTTTTGCTCTTTCTTGGTGAGCTCCAAGGACGATCCGCTATGTGCGTTGCAAAGGTTACGTAATCCAATTACCTTGATGCTAGCAACAGTACGAAAAGGGCGTAGCAACCCGGTGACTGTTTGGACTCATTGAGGCTTTGATGCACCAAAAAATAAAGTTTGTCAACATAAAGTAGTTGTAACTGCAGGCACTCAGAGCCTTAAGTTTCTTGAAATTATCTGACTTTTTCTACGTTTTGCACCCACATCCTGCCACATTCAAAGCTATGCAATAATTCTCAATGACTGCCCTCTATGGGCCTACATGTTGCCAATGTTGGACACTTCCAGTATTTTATCTTGAGTCTGTTGAAGGAACCATGTGTTACTGACAAGAGTTACAAGTAACCTTTACCTCTACAAAGCAAGTTAATAACAGAGGAGGTTACTACTAGTTGCTACAGATTCAGTAATCAACTAGAAGGATTGAACTTGCACGCAAGTACATCGAAGTGTATTGGAACTGTGGACATGTATGTTGAGCCCCTGGTTGCACTGATCCACCCAGTAACATGTATAGCCTAGGCTATGAGATATGTTCATCTAAAGTGAGATTGATTAACTGTCACACAAAGTAGGCCTGGCCTAGATGGCTCCAGTAATGCTCATCAAACACCACCACAGTGAAAGAAAACTTACTCATGACAAGTAATGTCTGCATTTAAATGAATCTACAAACTCACTTAAACCGCAACAGGAATAATGCTAGGCCTAACGTACTCTAGCAGCAACGATTCTGCTGGTAACTTTACTTCTTGAACTAGCAAAGTGAAAAGGAGGAACACCATGATCACGCTAATGATGTCGTTGGTCGTTTATGTAGTATGGTCGTGTATGTGTGCGATATCAGCATGTTCCACTACCAGGCAGCTTGTACATTACCTGCGTATGTCACTGTCCACTGCATAATGACACAGGAGATGTTTTACAAGGATAATCAGAAGACCACAGAAATGAATCCGTCTATTCTCAGCCAGAACAATCCCTCCAATGAACATCAGACATAAACACACACAGTGATGTTGCTCAACAACTTCTTTAAATTGAATTCAGTGCCATATTTGGAGAGATGCTTCAATCTTAATTTCACAGAACTGATGGGTCACTTCACTCCAATGTATTATTGAATTTCACATAACATGACACCCTGCTCATCTTCCCTGTGCTGAGTAAAATTAAGCTGTAATCCTGTAGTACACATTAAAGCGGGAATGGGGTGTCCTAACAACTTTTTAACAAGATTACTGAGTGTCACAACATATATTTGTCACTTAATGCCAATCATGACATTAGCAAATGTTACTCACAACATTTCATGACACACTCTAGCAGCAATATGTCAGGAATCAAACATTCATTAGCAATCAACATCATTTACTGTCCACTACTACAGTAGGTCTTCATTCCTGTGTGTATTATCCTCGACATACATTGTTACATTAATTATCAATTACCAAAAAATTTGAATTTAGCTGTATAGTATAATATAAAGGCTGGGAATTACACTAGAATCAAAACAAACACCTACCAGATAAAAAGGAAGTTGTGGCAAGCTCTGGCCTAGAATGCCACTGAAGAAGAATCACCAGAAGTTTTCACACAATAAGGTTTACAGAGTAAGGCTTAACAGAAAAGTAGGTTTTCAAAAGGTTTGTACAAAATGGTCACATTATCTATATTTCTATCTTCATTGTACCTACACAAACACCAGACACAAAGCAGGCCGGAATAACATGTCAACCACAAACCTAGGGATTCTCAGTTTTCATTGAGTTAAGACTTGCCAGTAAAACAAACTAGTTGCTCTACAACAGATAAAATACTTAAAACAGAATGATTTATTTTATTCAGGCAATAAAAAAATAGTACCAGAAAATGAAGACCACTGGGAAAAGCCAACTCATGAAAATGTCTTTTTGGAACTTTCTTTTGTACATCACATGACATGATGCTGATGGTTTATTTATAGCTACATCTTTAACCATAAGAGGAGACTGCAGAAACTGTTCTGATGCTACACAATATATCATTTCTAACATTCCCTTCAGTACCAGCAACACACCAACATCAGGAATGCAGAACCAAGGGAAGAATGATTGTTTAAAAGCAGAAGAAAGGTAGTAAGTTATTCTCAAAGTATCAATGTAAAGGTAGGACTAAACTTTGATGGCCAATTCCCAAGGTATTTGGTAAAAAAACATTTACTAAAGATACTACAATAGTACAAAGTGTTCACATCTCTCCATGAAAAGGGTATTACAATTACCAAAGACAGTAACCATGTTTTATTGTGTACTGTAGGTGTCATTTATCATAGATAAGGTTCTCCCACACCCAGGAACAACAAGGACCAGATGGAGGTTAACTGAAAATGGCGATAAACACGAAAAGGGATTCTTCTAAACTTCTTCACTCCCACCACGTAAATGATACGATGTCAGAATGAGAAGGAGGGAATATGCCAGATGACACCTGAGGTGATGTTAAAAACGTTACCAATGCCTTTGAAATGGTACTGTAGATACTAATGCATCTGTTGTGCTGAGACAGTGAGGTGCAGAGTAAATATTTGTAATTTATAAAGGTTGCAGGTCAAAAATGTGTCCATACCCATCAGTCTATCTGTAACCACCCAGTTAATTGGGTCACACGACCCATCCTTCAGCATGAACTGGTGACAAATCGGCACCAAAGTTCATTTTTTACCATAACATAGAGATGTCGGAACATAGAGACTTCATTTACGTGTCTTTATTTCGACATCTCTATATACCTACAACTCTATACACCGACTTCTCTATGTTCCAACATCTCTATGCTTCGACAAATGATATACTTTGGTATAAGAAGTGTACTTCGGCGCCAAATATACATTAGCGTTTTGGCACCAATGAAGAGTGTACTTTGGCGCCGCTCAAAAATTGTACTTCGACGCCGTTCAAATAAACATTGACGCCGATGAAAAGGGTACTTTGGCGCCGATCCAAAAAATGTATTATGGTGCCGATTAAAGTGTACTTTGGAAATGATTCATACATACTTTGGCGCCGGCAAAGAATCTACTTTGATGCCCTAAAAATGTACTTTGACGCCGAAAACAACATGTACTTTGACATCGGTAGAAAATGATCTTTGGTGCCGCCCAGAAATTGTTCTTCGGCGACGTTAAAATGAACATTTCTGTCGTCGCCAAAGTAGTTTTCTGGCACCCACATACGTTTTTCTCGGAGCCAATGTACTTTTCTTTGGCACCAAAGTACTTTTCCGGCGCCCAAGTACATTTTTCTTGGCATCAATGTACATTTTCTCGGCGCCAAAGTACATTTTCTTCAGCGCCAAAGGATAACTTTTGTCGGAATATAGAGACGTCGAAACATAGAGATGTCGGAATATTGAAACGTCGAAGTATAGGGTTGTCCGAACATGGAGACGTCGGAATACAGGGCTGCCGAAACATAAAGACGTCAGAATACAGGGCTGTCGAAACATAAAGACGTCAGAATACAGGGCTGTCGATACATAGAGATGTCGGAACATAGGGATGTCCCCATTGGGAACACACTTGTAGACCTTTTGTAAGAAGGGTCAAATTCCTACTTTTACACATCCTTGCTCCCCGAATTGGCCATCAACAGTATTTTCTGTGTCTTGGCAACTAGTTTTCATGATTGTAATTCTCGGCTATTTTCTAAATGTTGAGATATTGGACAATCACATCTTTTAGCTTATTAGTATTCAGAACCCCCTTGACAGAGAAACTTGAAAATGTCCTCAACTTCAAAACTCCTGTAACTGAACTGGTAACAGTTATGAATACATTCATGGTGCCAATGCCATACCACACAAACGACACCTCCTCAATCATCATCTGCATCCTCTCTTCTTTTATTTTGTTTTTTCATTTGCTTTTTTTTCCTTTTGATTTTAAGAAACAATTAAAGGAAATTACTGAAAGGTATGAGGAGCTTTAATGTCACATGGAATAGAAAACCTTCTGTACAGAGGGTGCCCATTGATTAACAATCCAATTTAAGAAATAAAGTACAAGAACAGCATCAACAGTACACCATTACCAAATTTTAAAAAAAAAAATTGAATAGTCCATGTTGATTGGTTTTTTGGTGAATTCACACGCTTTCTCCTTTGCCTTTTATACTTAATTCCGAGTGAAACTAGAAGAATTGAACTTGCAGGTAAGTACATCAAAGGCCACTGGGATTGCTGACATGTATGTTGTGCTGATGTGCTCAGTAACATGTATGGCCTGGCAAAAGTTACGCACACAAGGAAAGCCTGCAACTTGACAAAGTTACCCAACACTCGGCAAAAAACCATATTACTAGCACTATACTGAGGCAGCAATGTTTATCACCGTAATGAAAACCTTGCTTGCCCTTCACTCATGTGGGACCATGGAGCTGGCATTTGGAAAATAAAACTCTTTGATGTACAGGAGAAGACCACCAAGGTCACACAGTTATCTGCAGTTTGTATCTTCTTGGCGTTTCTATAAAGCTTATACCCTGATTGCAAAGTAAACATTATCCGGTGTTTGTTGTCTGCTACAAGTTGCAGAAAAAATAAGCGGTGTCCTAACTGGCAAAGCATTGCCAGTCTTCGGAGAAATAAATGAATTTTCTCTCTTTTGTCAGTGTCACGTATGACATTATAACATACAACTTGTATGCTTAAACATGAAAACAAATTTGGATATGACTATTTAAGGACACTTCAGAAAACGTCTTATACACAGGATTCACTGTAGCACGTGAATCTCATGCTAAAATCTTTTGGTGAAACCCTCTGCTCAACGAATGTTCTAGAATCATGCACAGGGTGAATCCTGAGCTGGAATCCTATGCTATCTTCAAACTGGTACTGTCAGTGAGGGAGAGAAACCACTCGGAGCAATCAATCAAATCCCTGATTTACTCTGCGTTGAAAGCCGAGTTGTATCCAGTATTACACAAATTCAAAAGATTTTGCAAGCAGACTAAAATGGCAATTAGCACATAATAAAGCAATACAAATGTCTGCATAACTGTTCACCTTTACTGAGAATCTACACTTAACATGCCTGTATGAAAATGAATTTCATGGGCACTAACGCAGAGGTAAAAGAGAAATAAAGACACATGATATGCTGAGCAAATCCAAGAATCAAAGCTTTGAGCTTTAGGTAAAACTTGCAGGATTCAAAGTGTTAGGTTCTCTGACACTGGTAAAATTGCAAACTGGTTACAGAAGATTGTGCAAAAGACTGTAATTAGGCTGAAGCCTGATTACAAGAAATACAAATGCCACCTCACCACCACTACACCCAGCAATGTTCGCTCTAAGGTGCGAGCATGAATCCTGCATACGTCTCCTAAATCCAGCACAAAGATAAACCTTTTGCAGGAAAATCCAGCACCTTTTTCCGCAGCTAAGGTTGTAGCTACGATTACAACACAAAACAAATTGCAATAGAATCTTTACCAAGTGGTAAATCTGCCTTGATTCTGAAAATCCTTCCAAAGATTTTTTTAGAGAAGGATTTCTCTCTCCGGTTTAATTCCTCAGCATGAACACTGACACGGAGCAATGATAAAGCATATCTCTGTATGTATGATGAACATTATTCATACAAGTTTTCATATTACTGATGATGGTGGCATCTGCATATAATTAACTTCTAAAGGATACGAGGCAAAGATTATCATTCCTCGGCAGACTTAGTACAAGGGCCATTGTGACAACCACGTGTACTGGAAGCTACATTTTCTGTGGAATTTGCGCACAAAAATAATGGGCTAAGAAGTGTAGTTGGTTGAATGGCACCAGCAAAGACATGATACAACAGCATTTGAAGATATATATACATGCGAGAACTTCAAGATCTCGATGAACTACACAAACTGGTGCTTGGTATGCTCTTTGAATGATACCACACTATTCTTTTTGTGTTATGGATGAAAGGAGATGCACTAATGGACTTAGGGGACACTGGATACCACAATCTTTTAGGAGACGTTGCCAGAATATGGACGACTGAAATCACTTGATTTCAAAGTTTAATTGTACAGGGAAAAAAAAACATCCTCCTCACTCCAACACAATAGTTCAGCAGTGACCAGAATACCCGAAGTCAATTGATGTATTTTACCAGAGCAATGCCGGACCAGATAAATCTTCATAAACTGACAAATTCTTCTCATACTGCAATCTTCATGTAATCCCCAAAACTTACTGGTTTGGGAATTCGCTAGCAACGTACTCACCTCATATAACCTATGCATTACTGTATTGACCATGGTCTAGCATCTGGCAATTTGTGTGTGTGTGTGTATCTGGTCACCGCCCTTGCGCAATAGAATTTCGCAGATGCAAACACAGAGCAAAAACTTCACTGGCAGACCAAAAGGCTGGCAATTACGGAAGGGCGGTGACCAGATACACACACATACACAAATTGCCAGATGCTAGACCATGGTCAATACGGTAATGCATAGGTTATATGAGGTGAGGCAGTACGTGCTCTGAATTGTTGAGTTCTTTACAAGACCGGCTCACAAACGAAACACCCTCGAACCAACAAATTTTTACTATAAACATAATAAAGCACAAATCGGCATGAACTGCCTCGAACAGAGGTTGGTGAAGGAGTACCCTCATTACCGAAGAGGGTGCACCGAGGTAAAGAACTAATCACTGGCTGAGTAATATTATCATATATGATAATTCTGATACATAGGCTAAACACACACACTGGCTACGGATTTTACACACACTAAGAGAGGGTAACTCCTTCTAAATCATTTTGTATCGTAGGATAAACAACATGCAGAATTGGAAAAAGTAATGAACTACTTTCCTTGCACGCTTTACTTAAAACGATGGTAATCAGGGTGTCCTTAAATTAAGCAATTGAACTACCCCCTGTCTAAGTAACAATCAAGATAAACTATCCTGCAATGAACAAAGGAAATTTTACTCTTCAAAGGAAGTTAACAAAAGTTGAAGTTACATAGTAATATAAGGGAGTACAAGAAAAGTGATGTACAAATTCCTGCCACGACATGGACAAGTAAACTTAGCATTTAGTATTTTACTTTTGATTCATTTTGAAATATTTTTCTCCTATTATCCAAGAAAAATGATACTCATTCAGTTATCAAGACCTCTTTCACTTCTAAATTCACAGAATACTAAACCCTTTACTTACATGGAACTAAGATTGTAGTAAATGTTGAAATGCAGTGCATTAAGTATTATCTACAGTTGTTCTCAGAATGTTAGACACCAGTGACCTAACAATAAACAAATCACATGTTCATTTCTGTCCAAAATGACAGACAAGCATTACCTTTTTTTTTTTTTCACTACATGGAAAATTCTTGAACATCTGAAGATTCAACACAAAAGAGCTCTTTACCATTATCATAAAAACTTTAGATATGAACAGAAATTTTGGCAACAATTGCAGATGCCAAGTTCCCCCATGTTTTAAGGGGTTGTTCAATTTGAATGTTTTTCACACTTACCAGGAGAGCCCAGATTTACTTGCAATGAGTTCCTTTGTGCTTCTTTCAAGTCACTAAGAGAGATACCATGTCATCCTATGGCCTGAGTGACATCAGTAGCTAATTTGATCTGATTACAGACCAAATTGAAATCAAACTTCATATGGAAATTCATCTGAAATTTCTGCAGGCAGTCAAGGAGGGAAACCTCTTGCACGCAGTATAAAGATACAGCTTGGACTCAAAACACAAAATTTCAACCCTTACTTTTTGACAATATTACACTCCAAAATTAATTTTTGTGCAGTCGTAAGGAGATGCTATCATTTTCTTTGCACGAAGCGACCCGTTGGTTTAAAAATTATTGCAGCCTGTATTATTATTGCATTTGGTATTAGAATGATAGAGAGCAAAAAACCAAATAAAGCTTGCAAGGATTAAACTACCAAAACCTCACTGCTAATAAAGTTTATGAGATGGCAAATTAACAAAGTGAAGTGATAAGGTAGTAATAGACATTTCATAATGAGACAGAAGATTTCAAGGTTGTTTATGACACATATATATAGAGAGTACATGTACATGCAGTAGATGGATGGGGGTAACTCAGAAATTCAACAAAATACTGGGCATTTTGGAAAAATTTGCAGTACCTCATACCTTTTTGTAGAAGAGCCAAAAAGATTCCTCCATCATGTATTTAAGAAACACTCTACAACTAGACATTAAAGCAGGCTACTTTGTCAGTCTTTTTACGCTATGACATCACCATGAACTGAAGGAAAATCACAGATGCATAGTGAAGAGCAACTGTGGAAGGGATACAAGTAAGTTTCCCTCTACTGCTACAATGAAGCATCATAAATACACTGGAATTAGATTTCTGCCTGATGTTGCAAGAGAAGTCCAAAATAAAGAAATCCGAACACTTGCTTAAAGACATAAAGATCATTTGACATGAAAATGACACTTTGGAGTATCGAGTACATTAAGCATCAAAAATATTAAAAATAGCCACATATTCCATCAAAGTCCGTCAGAGATTGACCAATTTACAAGACAATTAGTGTCTCACAGCTGTGTCATTACAATTTAGCTAAGTGTGCAAATTTGTGTCGTCAAGAGATGGCCTCCTAAGATATGTCTTGTGTTAATCTTTTGTTTTTGTCACCTTTACTTCAAGGACATTTAAGAATTTTATATGCCTGGCGGCTTTTATTTTGGAAGCATGTATTTTCTTCTTCAAAAATATTGATATCACCTACCAATGTGAAATTCAGTAATTAATTACTAGGCAAAATTTATTAGCTTAACAAAAGAAAAACTGACACTGTGCAACACAACACATCACATGTTTTGCATTTTTGTCAAACTTTGAAACGTCACATCTCAAAATCGGTAAAAGATATAAACAGGATTTTCACTCAAGATTTTACTTTCCAACTTGTAAAATGACGGGTGCACTTTTCAAGAAGCATGTCACACAACCTTACAGTATCCTGCTCCCACACACCAAACAAACTTTGAATTGTTAAGACTACACTTGCAAACAGACTTCTGGTTTGGAGTAGGCCTACACAAAATGATGTTCTTCTAAAAGGGCAACAACAAAAATTTGAATCAGGGAGAAGCTGAAAGCATACCATGTGCTGGCTTAAAGGAAGTGACAATTATTGATGAACAAGGTGAGTAGTTTTCCTCATTTTCTTTAAATGCCATGATGCATCTGTGTACTTCTTTCCATCTTCATTTCTTACTTGGCTAATATACTTTCTTTGTAACAAGATTAAAATGATTCCTATGGTTATACTGTTGTATGATCCCCAACCTCACCCAGTGTCATTTTAGGCATGAGACTTAGTATACCATAAGTAAGTGGACTCATGGGGGCATGGCAAGGGGATTATCTGTAATGTGGGGCACCTTCATTGGTGTTGGCTCCGTTGCATGTGATTAGTGGGTGAGTATGTTACGGCATATCGTATGAGCAGCAAGTAAAAGTTACTGGTCACTCCAGAGGTAGACTGAGGTCGGAATGTGTGCATTAAGTTTCCCTAAGTGGTGAAGAAATAAATCGTTACAGATCTGCACTTTCACATAGTATAATGCCAGATACAAACTTTCAAGTTGTTTCCAGTTTGATGATTTCTTGAAGTATAACTGACTAAAAAACTGACAAAGACTGAGCAATTTATTTCAATGTATGAGGCTGCTTATAAACTTGCAAACTGCAAGCACCACTAGGCTACAGTACTATGCAGTATTTGCATTTTTTTTAAAAGTCAGAGCTCAAACTTCCACCTTTCAAACCTCATTGGATTGATTGTTATTATGAGTGATTTCTAGTAGTTAATAATGAAACTGACACACATATACCTAAATTTATGAGTTGAGAGAGTGTGCCTCCTCTATGATGTACTGTGGATGGAAGTACACAAATCCCTACCAGACCATTGGCTCCTGGTTGTGAGCTTACATTAATAATTAGCCATCCCTTGATTTTGAGGGACAAAGTTGTAAAACTAAATTCTGTTTCCTTTCTTTTAGAACAGCGGGGACAGTTGGGGAGTGAGTGAAGGAGTGAGTGAAGGGGTGAGTGAGTGAGTGAGAAGGCAGCCAACTGGACTTAACAACATCTGGTACAGATCAACAATCTTTGTCTGCCTGTAACATACTGTATAGTACTACTCGCAGGGACAGACAATAATAGTAAGCTAAAACATTCAATTTCTTGTGGGGAAAAACATGGTTAGAGGTACAGTACACAAACAAGAAACAATAAACAGAACCAAGTAAAGATAGAAGAGAATGAAGGGATGAGATAATTATTAGATAAATAGGATAACAAAATGGAAAACAAAGGAGACACTGCACAAATTACTACTTGATAGATAACAGACTGACAGTGACTTAAGATAGTTTGAAGGGACAAATTAAGGAATACAAATGGATGATCAATGTGAAAAGAAATACCAGCAAGTGAAAGAAAAAATTAAGATGGGTGGGAAAGTATGGAAGGAGCAACAAGAAACTATGAGAGAAATAACCTGTGCATCACTTCATATGTTCCTGTTAGTAATTATATTGTAACTGTAAGTACCTCACAACAATGCTTGAGATCCTATCATGAAAACAGTGCCAGGGCATAAAAGGTAGATAAGTCTTCTAAATGGGGTTGGCAACCGCATGATGTTGCTGTGTACATGTTGATCTCAATTCTATGTTTTACTGGTCTGTACAGTATTTACAGCATGCTGCAGTTTTTTGTTATTCATATAATTAACCTTCATGGTCGCACAATGCCCTCACGTTCTATGCAACTAGAAAGCCAAAAGGCTTAGTGATTCCTTGCCTCATGATATATATTGTAACAAACATGAATCACCCACATGACAAGCATGAGATCCCACACAGTTATCCTACTTGAGATACCATCTTAGTAAGGTCAAAACCTTTTGAAATCTCATGACCCACAATGACCTTTCACCTCCACTTCAAACAATAGGGATCACCTACCCTATATGGCCATCAACATGCTAAATATGAACAATTCGCAAGCTAAGTATAAGATCCCTCACATTTATCACCCTTAAAATATCATGTATACAAGGTTTTGACCTTTTGTCACCCCAAATAACCTTTGACCTTTACAAACATGAGAAAACTCCCAAACGGATATGATGCTGCCGGGGAACAAATTATATTTTGTCGTGTCTAATAACTTGACAAAAAGGTAAACATGTTTACTTAATCAAAATTATAGCACTTTATTTTGTCGAGTTACAGCTATTGGTGGCAGCTCTTTCGTATTTGATTTTTTGGCGTGATGCCCTTCCCAATGGCTATGAGGTCCTTGAAAAATTAGCAAAAACTGATAACCCGTTTAAACCAGAATCTAGTATGACTTGCAATTTTGCCTTTAGTCGACTTAAAGACACAACACACAGTACAAGTTTCCCTGGTTTGATACACAGTAGTCATTTGTTTAAAGCTTACCTGAACTACTGTAAAGTGAAATAGGGCATTTAGAATACACCAACATGGCGTACAAAGGAATTCGCTTTAACCATTGTTAAACCATTCAGTCTCATCGATAAATATCTGTCAAAGCTTCATCTCCTCAAAACATTATGCATGTAATGAGTAACAGATGCATCATTTGAATTTTAAAAAGTTTGTTTGAACAAATTATTGTTAAGCAACAAATAACTAAATTTCTGATCTGTGAGAATCTTATTCCTTGAAAATAAGGCTACTGTAATTCGTTATTTTGAATAATCTATCATTCTATGTCCACAAATAATGGTTTTAAAAATATGGTTGTTTTCTGTAAAACAAACGCCCTATTTCCCTTTAAGGGCTAAACAGAGACACTGTTTATACAGTAAATGGTTAAGTCCATTGAGCACCTGGCTCAACAGACTGTATGATTTATTCTGGACATTGTGGTTTCTACTAGCAGTCAACTGTGATAAATTATGTCAGATAACAGTGGCCAATTTGAACAGAGGTGGGTCAGTTACAATTTGATTTATTCAATTAAGCAATCACAGTTCATGCACACTCAAGGATATTTGATCCAAATGATCAGTAATTTAGTTCTTTTTATAAAGCTAATAACCCGTGGTATACTTAATCAATTCCAATTTACAATTCATGCATGCTCACATGTCCTTATGAGGACAGTGGCATAAGGTTTGCCAAATAACAATCTTTGATACCAAATTTAATGTTGTCTTCATCTTTTCTTTATGGTTATCGAAGAGACTATGTTGGTACAGTATGTCCTAAAGGAAGTTCTTGTGCATCCAAAAAACAGGAAACGATGCTAGGTATATTTTTTGTTGTTTTCACAATATATTCTGAAATGTAAACATGCATTTCATTTTCATCAATGTATGCCAGAAGCAAAAAAGGGGCGTACCTCCCTGTTATTACCAGGCAACTCCCTACCCTGGTAATACAGTATTTCTCGACTAAACAGTGCGGCCAACTTCAAGTGCTGCAAGCCAATGATAATATGTTACTGCCAAAACTATTTGGCCCACTATTAAAAACTGTAGGCCAACCGATAAGAACTGTAGACCAAGCGATCCTTAATTATGCCAATATTAACTACTTTCATTTTTAACAATTTGATGTCAAATAACCCCAAACTAACTTTCATATCTACAAAAATGCGTAGGAACCATCAAATCAACAAGAGGATTCTACATTACAAGTATAAAATTCACTAGAAGGACCGTTCTTTAAATATTGTTGATTCAAGTTTTTCACATTTTGACCTCCCATGACCCCAAATGACCTTTCACCTCTGCCAAAAAAAAATAGGGATCATCTACTCGATATGGGCAATCCACAAGCTAACTATGAGATCTCTCACATTTATCAGTCTGGAGATATTGTGTTTACAAGCAATTTTCAAGGTATTTACCTTTTGACCTCTAGTGACCCTTACACTCGATAAGATACACCTACACACTTCGTATGACATCTGTTCAAGCTTCTCTTCTTGAGATATCGCGTTTACATGGTTTTCACAATTTGACCCCTGTTGACCCCAAATGACCTTTGACCTCCACCAAAAACCATGGGAATCATCTACTCAATAAGGGCAACCTTCATGCCACGTATGAGATCACTCAGAGTTACGCTTCTGGAGATATCGTGTTTACAAGCAATTTTCAAGGTATTTACCTTTTGACCTCCAGTGACCCCAAATGACCTTTGACCTCCACCAAAAACAACAGGGATCATCTGCTCAATAAGGGAAATCTACATGCCACGTATGAGATCACTCAGAGTTACGCTTCTTGAGATATCGTGTTTACAAGCAGGCGTCACACACGCACATACATACACACACACACACGACATCACCATCGCATAGATTCCTTCTGCCTTCGGCAAGGAATCAATAACAAAGCCTACCTGGTTTGGATATTTACAAGAAGCAAACTAACCTGTCTCCATTAAAAGGGAACACTTTCAGTGACAAATCAAGAAGGGAGCGCTATTTCACTCGGGAGACTGGGGATGGCTTGGGTGGTGTGAAAGGTTGTCAGTTATGTTCACACAAGTGGGAAGTTCAAAGTGCACTGGTTGCACAGGGACAGGTAAGTTTCAGAGTGAGGTGAAATGAGCAGTTTGATGCTCCTTCCATGCTCGAGCATCTGTTGTGAAAACATCACAGAGGAAAATTGCTCTTTGAGTAACAGCTTTGGTGTCATGAGGAGTTTCAACAATGGATGTGTACTTGATTGGGTGGAATAGCACATTTTTTGTTGCCACTTAATGGATAAAACCTTGTGCCCTGATAGATAATGTGTAAGATTGATGTTATGAACTATGGCCCTGCAACACAGGCAATAAGCACTTATGATTATGCCAGGCTGGTTTAAACTACTAATGTTAACTAATAATGTGATGATTAAGTACCATATACAGGATGACCCATAATTCTGAGATGGAGCTGACAAATCCAGCCATACTCGTTTAAAACTCCAAACTCATCCACCTAATTAATCCTTTCACAAAGAAGATGGTTCATCAACACTAAAATCACCGAGGATTGAAAGTACTTTTCTGTGAACCAGTTGTTTTTGTTTTTGCTCTATACCACCAATGGGCTGTCTGTCCACTGACATCATTTTCACAGGACATCCATCTTGTCCAGTGGCTGCTGTTTGCGTACATACATGTACACACTCGGCCAAATGAAGGGTGTTTCTAATGTTGTTATATCTCTGTGGAACAGTATACGGTGTAGTAGTGACCAAGACATCTCCTGCATGTTCAGCATTATAACAAACTGTGGGCAACACACCATAATGTTAATTTCAATTTTTCACATTACAAATAAGCAATTGAATGTGCAAACATGTCCACAAGGATATCACTGTTTAAACCTACATATATATTTATATTGATCACGTAGAAGGTAACAAGAAAGCAAAATTGTTCTTCATTCACATGATATGCAACAGCTGAGATGGATGCTATTAGATACTGTACTAGCACATGGAGCACTTCAATGTTTCACTTTAGACAATGTCTTAAATTACCTAACATTGAGCAATGTAAGTCTGTAATGTAGCACTTGCACAGAGATACAATGTATACCATAGTAGAGATTTAAAGGTCTTGAGACATGACAATCAAATTTTGGAGGGTTAAGTGTATTAATAATTGAAAATGTTAAAAATAGCCATACATTCCATCAAAATTCATCAAATGTTGACAATGTTGCAGGCAAATTCCTGTCTCACACTTGCATTATGAATAAACATTTGCTTAAAACATGCAAATTTGTGTTGTCAAGAGATGGACTTATGATATGTCTTATGTTATCCTTTGCTTTATACTTAACCTTTGTTGCAAAGACAATTGAGAACTTTTTTATGTCCAGAGGATTTTCTTTTGGACACATATATTTTCTTTTGCAAAAATATTGTTATCACTTACCAATTGATGTTAAACCCAGTAATAAAGAGGCAAAAATATAAAAGCCTAACAAAACAAATGCTGTACTGCAACTCTCCACATCATGATCTCTTTGTGCATTTTCATCAAACTTTGAAAAGTTGTATCTCAAAACCACCGGGTAATAGATATACGTACAATTGAAACTGACTTTCATTCAAGGTTTCACTTACAACTTCTCAATGAAGTCAGCTCTTTCTAGATGCATGACGCATGACCTTTAAAGTAACATTTTGCTTATGTAATCTGTCATAGAACATGAAGTAATCTAGTCCAGGTTTAATTCTATTGCAGTAAATACAGCAATATAAGGTACTCATTGAGGGTTATGTGCTGACATACATGCAACAGTCCTAGTGGGCCTAGGCATAGCAACAACACAACAATCCATTCAAATTACCTTCCATGCAAAAAATTCCAGAAACTTACTCAAGTAGTCATGATTTTAGATCTGATATTTTACATAATTAATGCCCAAATGATGAATACATTTAGTAGAATACAATGGAGTTACTTTCAATGATGTGGAAAGCCACAAAGAGAATGGTAATGCTCACCGGTGGAACAATATAAAAGATGAACAGGGCTGCCAAAAAATATTTGTGGTATCCCATTAAATTCAGCTTCAACACACAACAGTACAAAATGCAGCTGTGATCAATATGACATGGTGCTCTTTACAACCAGAAGAAAAGACCTTGGAGTTAAAACGAACACAATGACAAAACTTATCAATATACTTACTGAATGGGCACTTCCAAAATACTTGAGAAATGATCTTGACGACTTGAAGATATGAGTTTGGTGCACACTGTGATGTTTATCAACAATATTGAAATCGACCATCACAAAAAATGGACAATTGTTGGTGCAATAGATGCGAATTTACACATGAATAACATACACCATACATACACAAAATTCTTCATCCAAGTAACATTAATGACACAATTCTAAAGCAGTCCTAGATGTAGAGTTATGTAGAAGCAAACAATTTACTGGTTACTTGAAAACCATGAGATGAATGAAATGAAGATAAATGAAATGCAGTAAATTTACTACACTATCTACAATTGAATATGAGAGTACCCCAAACTTACAGACAGTTTGTGTCAAAGTAAGGAAATACTTTTCTGAAAGCAATTAATTTATTTTTTCAAAAAGTAAAAATTCCCCCTAAATAAAAATCTGACATGTACGAACAACAATCATTGAGAAAGTCCCCAAAATAGGAACAAAAAGATTATATATCAAACCTCGCAGATCCTGTCCGTGTGTCTTGTAACTGAGGAATCCTGATAGAGAATAAAGTGTCTCTCCAATTCTCGAACTAGTCTTCTAAATCATCAGCACAACAATAAACTGAATCCTTCTGAAATCTTTCCAGATGACGACAAAGTACAAACACAAGGGCTCTGCTTCTCTTCTGCGAGAAATCTTTACAGTTTGGCTGAATAAATCAATACTTAACACAACATGTTTAACGCACGCCTCTTCGTATTGACCTTGTAACATCTGTTAGAGCTCTCATAGTGAATACTGATTCTGTCTTACAAGATCTGAAACACCCTCACTGAAAAACATCAATATAACGCACAGATATATCATTCACATTAAAATGTGTTTCTCGCTATCCTTTTAACAAGTATTCATTTAGAAAACTATCCTTTTTGTTTCAATTAGAATTCTCTCCCCCCGTAGTGGAGAGCGGCTGTTAATATGGTTCACCGATTCCTTCTGTGTTACAAGAGCCTCCTCAGAAGGTTGTATTTAAAAAAAACTGAAACTAAAAGATACCACAATTTAATTAAGAAGGGACAAACAATAGATCTCATAAGAAGAATATTGGAATAAGATTTGAGGGGCTATTGAAAACACTGAAGGCTAGTCAATAGTCTGCTGAAGTAGGCGAGCGTATCAAAATATCTGAAAATAATCACGATATATATGAGAGGATTGTTAGTATTGGATGTGACACATTCAAACAAATTACTTCTGCTCTGCAACTACTTGAGTAAGCACTGCTAAAACTTGAGATTGGGAAAGACACAATGTAATTTTGGTTTCACATTGAAGAAGGAAATATAAAAATTGCATGTCACTATATATATATATATATATATATATGAGAAAGACATGCTGTCTTCTCAGTACAATCACTTTTACTTGTATATGGCAATTATGAAACTAATTATGTGACTAAAATGTCATCACAAAGCTACAAGAAAGCCTTGATGTAAAGCCATACTTGTTTGTGCTTTTTGTTTTGCTTTGCGTAATTCTACACTAACATGAACAAACCGGTTGTTTTTGATGTACAGTAAACTGCATGTGCAACACAGCATTCATGCAAATATAAGACGACTGCTGAGGGCAATACTCTTCATTCTTCTCTCTAAATGATCTCAAAATCAGCCTAAATCTACACTTGGACACTAATAAAACACTGAACAATTTATCTCATTATCTCACTGCAATTTTATGAAGGGAATTTACATATCATTCAAAAGCACAGCCTCTTCTGTTCTGATTTTCTTGGAGGAGGTAGTTTTAACTCAGCAGACATGTCACAAGAATGACAGCATTTTTGTGACCAACAATCTCCAACTACAGCTCCTCTGGTCTCCTCCATTTCACTATCCTTCCTTTTTTTCTCTTACTCCTCCTCTCCTTCTCTCTTCCCTGCATCTCCTTTGCTTCTCACTCCTCCAATTTCCTTTTCTCTTTCCTCTTCTTTCCTCCAAAACTCTACCTTAATCCCCCAACCCCCTGTCCCTCTGAAGTTTTACTCTTCTCCCTTCTTCCTTTCTTGCCTTGTCCCCACTTCAGTTCCTCCCTCTCCCTTCCTTTCTCCCCTTCTTCTACTTTTCCCTAACCCTTGCTCTCAACTTTTACCCCTCTCCTTCCCTGCCCTCCATTCCCTTCTTGATTAGCTTAACCAAAACCATTTCCATGAAATGGTTACACCAGATGCTATGGTTTGATTATTTCTACAAGGCATGTCAGTATTTCCCATTATGATAATTCTTATACTACCAGAGAGAAGCAAAATGATTTACAGTACTTAGCAATATCTTGAAAACATCAAAGCAATGACAGCATTGCTTATGTATTAAAAAAAACACCCTCCGCAAGTTCACTGACCAACATAACTCAATACAACATACGACAGCTTTATATTGTAAATTTGACACAACAGCAAATTTCAACAATTTTCACTCATGCAGCATATACGGGATACTTTATAGCATGTCACAGTTAAGGATTACATGAACAATAACTGGAAAAGTTTAAGGAGTTTAAAAATAAGGTTTGTGAGCGAGCAAGGACTGCATCAAAAACAATAAATTGATGGAAAGAATGTATGGTGGACTATGAACCAATCAAATAATAGGACTACATCATGTAACTAATGAGAAAATCACACAAGCCCATAGTGTTTGTACACTTGTGCAGTAACACATGTTACATCATTTAGAACAGCATAGCTCCTGTAATGGGCAAACTTATTTTGGCACTGATGTCCCACAACTAACCTGATTTGGAGAAATGAGTGACAAACAAAACCTGTCTCCACACAAATATTACACATCCCACTTCCATGCTACAAACAGTTGGTTACCTTTAAACCCACCTCTACCTTCACCCTAGGTGGACTAGTCCATCATTCCAAATTCACACCCCAAAGTTTCCTACAAGTAACTTTCTGGAGACAGTTAACTGAGGAGCAAAGTAAATTGTCCATAACTTTTAATTATTTATGAACACCTGATATCATTATGCTAGAAGATGATTTAATACAAGACCTCTACTAATATTGCACATCTTGACTGAAGTCATCTAAATTTACATCACTCCTCCCTTACCTGTCTCAGCATAATACCACATTCTTATCTACCTTCCAAATTCTGGATAAAGTAAATAACACTGCCATACATCACTGTGTAAACTCATTCTGGACTATAGCCCTCATTCTGCCATATCATGAACTGAATTTCATCTTTAAATTACCATCCAGCTTATAACCTGTGGCATTTTAATCTACTGGCAGCTTGCTTTGCCTACAACTTCAGGCTTTTGGCTGACAGACCAGCACCATTCATCCTCACAATGGATAATAACCATATGACTTTAATACATTCCTAAACAGCTTTAAATAAATGCAAAAGAGATCTAAGTTGATGTTTGTGGCATTCCTCATTCTTGAATGCATCATTATCATCTTAACTGTCAGATCTGCTTCTCCTCTGCGATGCTGTTGATCATGTACTTGGATTCATTAGTTAAGCTTCTCATTAATAAAGAAATTCTCCATCACTAACTTGATATCATTGTGTTAATATAGATACTACTGACTGTAAACCTTCTTCCTTCTGTCCCACTGAGTAATCAATATATATGAATCTAGAGACTACAGTATGTCCTTTCATAGGATATAACTTCAGTAATAACAGAATCCTATACACAAATCAGTAAGTCGTGAGATTCATAAGGCACTGTCCTGCATCTGCTGTATGTTGCTGTATGTAATGAAGTGACTGCATTCAGTCATGCGAGCACCAGCAACTAAAACCTGACTGTGAGAATAAAATAATACTTTTGGTTCACATATATTCACAATACGGTCACTCACTTCAACAAATTGAAGCGTGCATCTGAAAGTTAGTTTTTGTGCTTTTATGATGACTTGAAATCATCTCTATTCTTGTCAATAAACTGAAGATGATCAGTATGTATACTGCACTGTGAATTAATGATCAACTGAGTACTTTAATCTCAGCAAATTCGGCAGGTGTTCAGACCAATACCCAATACCTGTACCTATGTAACCCACATGACAAAACCACAGAGACCAGAGGTTCCCCTTGCGATCACTTAAATGTTTGTAGTTGCCATGGTACCACAAATCTTCTAGGATGTAGTGGAAGGGGTCCACTGACATGACAGGCTACGAGAATAGATGTGCGCTAGAACAGTCACCTGGTTGCTATGCAATTAACTACGACGCTTCACACAGTTCTATTTGAAAAGTGACCTTGAAAATGCTACCGTTGCCCAGCTTATGCAATTGCGCGGTCAAATTTTCAAACGATATCTTCGCCCCTGTGCATTCGATTACGCTAATATTTTCACAGCACATACTCTGTACACTCCCCAACTCCCCTTCCAAATTTTGCAACCATACACGATCATTTGGTAGAGATATTGATGATTTTAGCTTTTGACCACGCCTTCAAACAACCTTCAGTAAAACATGTCAGGGAACCGTATCACCACTCCATCAATCTCCAAAGCTACTCCATGTCAATCATGAAACTTGTTTCTATATACAGTTATAATCTCCCCTTGTTCGAAAGACATTTTAGTGATATTTACATACTAAACAACTCCCATCACTTTTCACTTGCCTTCGCAGTTGGTTGCTCTATACAAACCACGCCAACTCTTGTTTTGTCATATGATAATAACATGTAATGACGTCACTCGATGTCGAAATTCGGAAGTCCAAACTAGTTTACAGTATTACATTGTGGGTAGCATGTGTCTTGCAATGTGGGCCTACGTATCAGTAGTACGTTTACAGTACGTATATGGAGTAGAAAAGAAACAGTGTAGGCCTAGCAACCAGAAAAAGATTTTAAAACTTGTCACGGAAGTGCATCACGGCACCTCTGTTATCATTTTTGTCATTTTCATGTGGAAAACTCAATTACCTTTGTGAATGTAAAGCATCATAATGTTCAGGATTTCCATTGCAGATATTTTCGACATTTTCTTCGACGATCAAGAGGGAAAATTTTCACGAGTGTGTTGCGATGTGCAACCTTCGTTTGGATCAAATATTTGTGCGATTTATCTAACTTGGAATGATTATATTGGGCCATACTCTTGGATCATGTGTTCCCAATGTTCTGAGTGAGTTTTAAGAGATAATTTGCTGTAAATTGTGAGATTCAAATGATTTAAAATGTTGAATTTTTGCTTTTTCTTGGTGAGCTCCAAGGACGATCTGCCACGTGCGTTGCAATGTTACGTAATCCAATTACCTTGACATTAGCAACGGTACGAAACGGGCAAAGCAACCCGGTGACTGAGAAATGAAACCACATGAGATGCTAGAGGAAAAACCACACGAGATGCTAGTGGAACAACCACTGGAGATGCTAGAGAGAGAGCCATATGAGATGCTAGAGGAAGAACCACTGGAGATGCTAGAGGAAGCGCCACATGATATGCTAAAGGAAGAACCACATGACAGTGGTGCATGATGCTTCTCAGTGAAAGCATCTTGGAAGCTTGAGTCCTTTTATTGTACCGGTACTTACAAACAGCGTCTTTCAGATTTTAATCACAATGTTAAATTGGCCACCGTTTTTCTGTCGATGTTTGGACTTACACATCACAGCAAACAATGGATAAACTATTTCAAGCCCATTCCACATACAGCACTGTGCTTTGAAAGGATCAAGAAAATGAACACAAACTCAGAAATCACAGGAAAGTCTTCAGTGCGATAAGCAATGTTATACGAAACAATGATTAGACTGGACCTCTGAGACTTTAGATATGCAAAAGCATTAAAAGTTACTACCACTAACAGAAAGAGAGATGTAGCAGGTATGCAAAAACTGTTAAGTAAGGAGAAAACGATATCAAATAATACTGATGAGAAAAATAGTTATCACCACCTTATCAAAACATAAAAAAAAAAGATATGAAAGGTTTCTATGAGGTAGAAACTGTTCTACAGTATGCAATGTTCCCTAGTGGAGTACTATAATGGATAATAACTATCTCAATCTACTGGTATGGTGACAGAATAAAACCACAACCATACTTTAAGTGAGAAAAGGACATCCTTTGATCTGGCATTTACCAAAGCCAGAAGTGCATCAGTAACATTCTAAATACCTAAACATTCAGAGAAAAATTCAGATTTCATACTTCTGCAGAATTTCCTGCAGTGGCAGAACAAAGGGAAGGAGTATGGGGCAAATGTCTACCTGGCAGAAACTTTGATCTCCTAGTTGTCCCCCACTCAGATCTTGGAGGGCTAATTAACAGCACCCACTGCATTATGAAGAAAATAAACCCATCCTGAGACTTCATATTTCATAGACATGCCTCCAAGGACTTGCTCCCCTGGACACCCAAGACACTGTCCAGGAACCAACCAGGGATCCAAACCTGCAAACTTAAGAACCAAAATAAACCGCCTGTAAACCAGAGACTGACATGAAAGAACCTAAGCGCATCCAGAGTACAGGGGCCCAGGCCCCGGACACCACCCACTATAGATGTGTGCTGAATTTTGTGCTCTGCATGAGATCCCAACACATTATCTTGTGCCCTTCATTTGCCCCCCCCCCCCTCCCACCTCACTTTTTAAATCCTAAAACTGTCACTTTAAATTCCCAAATGTAACCAGGAACGAACAGATAAGAATGTTTTGCATTTTCATTTAGCAGTATGACCACTTTGTAAGACAAAATGCAAAATGACAACAGATAAATTGTTCTGAGCACAAACACCTCAAGAAAGAATCTGTTGACAACTGAAAGAGATGTAACCCTGGGCCTGTGAGAGAGAATTCCTGTTATCGCAGACATTTTCTTTGTGACAATTTGCTATTCATATCAGCACTTCACTCAGTGTAGGTTTCTTACAATTTTTGAACTACATTTTATGGACCTAATTGTAAAAGTCAGCAGTGCTGTGTGTCAAATGCAAAGCTTCCTTAAGAGCAACGGTCAAGTGTGAGTAGATAATTAGGGTCTTCATGATTGCCATTTATTGCCAGAGCTTTTACACAGAGGTCTAAACTCAATTTCCACGAACATTAGCGCATCCTGTATAAAGTTTATTGCATCAAACCATAGCTACTGCACTAGATTAAAACGAACTTTAAGGTAGGAAGACTTATTTGTTCTGATTGCCAGTACTCTTGATTACTTGAACATCTTTGTGTAACTGCTATGTCATGAGAAACGTGTGTTCTTTACAGTTGATGAGTAGCTTTAAAATTACTGCACAAGGGAACTTGTTTCATTCTTGACCAGTTAACTGCAGGATTGAAATATCATAACTTACATCTAACTATGAAATTGATTTTTACAAAAAGATTTTTTTTTTCATTTAATTTCAACTTAACACTGAAAAAGTAGTAACACTGTAAATGTTTAACACAAAAATATGTCACACATGCCAAAAACTGTTATCTTTTTGAAGGGGTTCTTTGTGAATCACAAGTTCCACTTAAAATTAATTCCTCTTCCTCATTTTGTGAGTCACTATCTGACTTGAAATTCTAGTCCACCACTGAAAAGCTTCTTAGGTTGAGAATCCTGCGTTCTTTAAATAGAGGGGGCCATTGCAATATTGACATAAAAAAGAAAATACACCCACATGGTTCTTGCAGAAAGAAGTTTAACCAATGCAGCTAGCTCAAGAACACTTCCAAGTTCTACTTAGTTGATCAACATGCAATTTGAAGATGAATACATCTGTGCAATGCATAGCGAACAATCGCTGAATGGTGTATGTTAATTGACGGGGGGTTATGTGACATGGTTTTATGTCCGTCTTAGGCAGCAACATGTAGTTAGCACAGGACGAATATCTATATCCTATGCAGTTAACACTAAGCGAGTCAGATCATTAACCCACCGAGAAGCCAACTTAAAAATGATGCACAAATTGAGACGAAGTGAAGCTAATCTGCGAAAGGGTCTTCTTAAAGGCTGTATTGCATCACCCTAAGCTATATTTTTACTTCCCGGAAAGGAAAATTCTCAACTGGTTCTAAGTTACAGTACTCCTAAATTGACAGCAAATTCGAAAGATGCACAGCAGCTCGTATTACACAGTGTACACAGGGATCCATTGTTTTGATTACACATGTGGAGGAATTTAAGACAGGCTGAGGGAGGGACTGGAGGTAGGTGGTTGAGAGAATTGAAACTGTCTGGGGTGATGCGTTACAGCCTTTACGGTGTGCTTTTTAATGATGTACAGTGTCACTCACAAAGAAACACATGTAAAGAGTGAGCACTGATTTCTTGTAAAGTAAATTTTTTTTCAAATTTGCCAGTAAATCGTTATGATAATGCTGGCCAGGACCCATACAGTAGTGCACATACAAAGTAGAATGTGAAATTGAAAACAATGTGATGTGAAAGTGTACAGTTATTTTGTGAACCTTACAAGATGTTAAGTTAGGTAGGCTTGTTGACCAAAGCCATCAAAGACTGATGTATATTACCGACTTCACCGGGACATCTTTTGTGTCTGTTCATTGTGATAATCATACAATTGTCGTAAATCCAACCGAGATCAAATAGTACTGGAGTGCCACATCCAATAACTCTTCTACAGGCTCTTAAAACTCCAGACAGGAATACAAGCAGAATTGACTTGAAGGACTATTGACTGGGCCAACGTAATAAGCGGTCTGTTCCATCAACTCTGTCATAAAACGTGGATCCCCATTCATTAACCCCTTCATTTGTGTTCATGACGGATCCCTTGACGCTAAGACCCCATACATGTATATGAGCTCTCAGGACCCCAAAACAATAATCCAAACTGTGTGTGAAAGATTCAACATAAATCACTGAAATCCTTTATGTGTAACACAAACTCCGGGTAACTCACTCTTGTATCACTTTAGAAAGTTATGTTTGGTATGTCACAAATTTTGCACATTTATATTGGAAGTCTGAAAACCACAAAAAGGGTCCAGGGTAACACATTTTTTGCTAATATTATAATTTCTTGTTTTTTTTTTAAGTACTACTGAAATTAAAAAAAAAAAAAGCTCCTCCACTTAAAGTTAGCAATCACCTCTTTGAACTCAATGCAAGTGTTCAGCCAGACTTATTGTGCAGGACTCCTAAAACCCAATCATATTTCTAAACCTGTTTGAGAATATCCTTCCATTTTAATTACTTTTTAACTAGACTGTGAATCTGATCAACTTGGCCATGATGGAAGACTAAGGGCTTCGGTCTTGTTTACTGATGCATAGATGAAGGAATTTCCATCCATTCTTATGAGCAAGAGAAGTTGCTCAAGCTGAAAACAGCACAATGAAACACAAAGAGAACTTCTCTTATTAAAAAAACCCAAGGGCCGTTACAAAGTCACAGAAGTGCATCAACTCCTACCATAATCGATTTACTGTAAGTTCTTGGCTCAAAAGGAAGAAAAGTAACAGACAAAAGCCTGCTTTCAAGGTTAAGGAACAAAACCAGAAACTAGCGCAGCTGGATATTCAGGTTACCAGCCACTTACAAGGTCTGACACCATTTTTCTTTTCATTGAAGTAGCGTCGTCTCAGGTGGTGTGATAAATTAAACACTAGCAATAAGATGATCCTGACTTTAAGCTTGATTTTTACAGGAAAAGTTTCTCTACTTTATTTTGACAAAAAAAAAATAATTGATTTAGGGCAGACTCGAAAGGTTTAAATTTACAGAAAGAGGCAAAAGCCAAAAATCTCCTCCCCCCTTATGGCTATGAACATTACTCCAAACAGATGATCAGTATTTAGGTACAATACCACAGGTCAAACCCTATAACTAGGTGCTAGGACACAATTACTGATTGCGCTATCATGACACCGAGGCTAACATTCTTGGATAATTTCATAGAGATCTAGTAATCTTTACACACAAGATTGATATGAAGATATGGTGATGCAGCTTCAGTTGGTTCTCTAACAACAACAAAAAAGGAAAAGTGGTTGTCCTTACCAATGTCAAGTTGTCATGCACCAAAATTGATGTGATGATAACAGTACTCAACACTCAGCACTATTGACATTCTTGCACTGTATGCATTGTTCACAAAATAAATTAATTGCCAGCCTTCTTTATAGAACCTTACGAATTAAAGGTCGGGTGACATGCTGCCAGAAAAGAGCTCCCTTCATGCAAACCTTACAAAGTAAAACCCTGAGTGAAAATCCGTTGGAATTTTGTTTGTATCTATTACCGTTTTGGAGATATGACTTTTCAAAGTTTGAAGAAAATGCAAAACAGATGACGTGGAGTGTTGCACAGTGTCAGTTTTTCTTTTGTTAACCCTACATATTTTGCCTCTTAATTACTTAATTACTGAGTTTCACATTGGTAAGTGATATCGATATTTTTGAAGGAGAAAATACATGTTTCCAAAGTAAAACCCTCTGGGCATATAAAATTATCAAATGACCTTGAAATAAAGGTTACATAAACAAAGGATTAACATAAGACAAATCCTAGGAGTCCCTCCCGTGACGTCACAAATTTGCATATTTAGCCAATGTTTATTCATGACACAGCTGTGAGACACTAATTTGCCTGTAAACTGGTCAATTTTTGATGGATTTTGACGCAATTTGAGGCTATTTTCAACATTTTGAATGCCTAATGCACTCAGTACCTCAAAATGTCATTTTCATGTCACCAGACCTTTAAGTCTGAAATGATTTGCTAGTTCAGATGACAACGAAGATCAAAGAAATAGGGGCTGACGAAGATAATCTTTCCCCAGTCACAACACTCTATGAAGCTGACAGAGGCAACAAACTGAAACTGTGCGGTTGAGAGTCTCCTTGAGACCTGGCAGCAACATTGGCAAATTCCTCAAAAATCCTCTTGATCTGAGGGGGGTCTTGATAAGGTCCATCAGGTCCAGTACTTTGATGTCCAGATGAGGGATCTTGCGATCCCCTGGGGAGGTGCAAGGAGTCTTGAAGCATTCAAAATACTTGACAACACAGTTTAATCGTGAGTGCCATGGCTGGATTTGCTACGTCAGAGTGACGAGCTGTATTTTTGCTCTGATTTTGTTGAAAACCTGCAGAATTAGGCAGAGCAAGGGGTACACATCTGGTGGTCCCAACTGAATGACAAGCTATCTGTTCTATAGGCCCATTCACTGACAGTACCTCAACCATAAAGTCAGGAATATGGCACTATCTGGAGATGAAAACATGCCTATTAGTGGGTGGCCAAGTGTCTGAAATAGGCGGTCCCAGGAGTGATGCGATACTTCCCACTCATCACAAATCGACTTGCATCTGGAGAGTGTGTCCGAGAACTACTGTAGGTTCTCCATCCCTGCATTGTGGGAGGCTCAGGCCACCATTTTCCATTGTCAGCACCTATGGAAGAGGTCTCATGTGGCCTGGCAGAGGAGGAATCAAGTAGGATCCTCCTGTCACTTGACAAACACCACCATAGTTATGTTGTCTGAAGCCAGTGAGAAGACAGAAACCAGGCAGACTTAAAGGTCAACATTTCGCAAATTCTCCCAGACATCTAAGGATGACCTCTTTCTGAAGGTGCTTGATATGTTTGATTTTCTATGAGCCTGAAGTAAATAGGACTTACCACATCCAGATGGTGGTGGACCACCACAACTGAAGGTGGGGGATTGGTCCCCACATCACCACCAAGGTTTGCAGATCGTGACCTGTTCTTCTTTGAACGAGCCAATAGGAAGTATGTTAGAGTTGAATATTCAGTAACTTGGTCAAAACTACTCAGGGTCACTGACACTGCAATGTTGTGATCAGTTTGTTGGTTACTCTTGCACATACAGAGCTTCCTTTCACAAAATACTATAATTCCCAATACAGACCGATGAGAAACAACTTGAGTATTATGTTTCAATACAACAAATGTACTGTTGCATATACATTATGTAGGCGCTCATTCACAGTAACAACCTTTAATTTTGATTTTTTGTTGTTTTTATGACAATCCCAGAGCTTTTAGAAGTGTTTACTGTCATTTTCGTTCATTGAAAAATGTAGTCCATCCATGTACAACCTCTTGTGTACATTTAGAAATAAAACAAAGGTATGATCTTACATAATATTATCATTCTGGTTTTTCAGTACACAAGCAATTACACTAATGCTGAAACACAGATAGGAAGCAACAGAAAGTGCCGTGCACCAGAAAGTGATTCCAAGGTCAGAGGTCAAAGAGAAGAAGATTCAACATAATTTGAAATGTGTAAAAAACTCTCAAAATCCTATTTAGAACAGTGGAAGCCATATAACACTTGGCTGGTAGTTTAAGGAGGAGGTACTATTCAATATTAGATTGCATGATGGTGCAAGATGCAATGGTTGTATGGGCTAAGTAAACACCATGAACACAAAATACAGAATTAAGATCCACAGACTCCATAGCAAACTTCACAAGTTCACACTAAAATCAGCAAAAGTCAATAGGAAGGCTGCCTATATTGCAAAAAGACAAGATCTACTTGTGGAAGTCATCTTAAAAGTCTATGGTTACAGATCATGTGAACAGTAGGGAAAGTATGCTATACAGTACTTAGTGTTAGTTACTTCTCTACTTTATAGCTGTCTATAAGCAAGTGCAAGACCATCCAAATCAAATGCATAATGTCAGAAAACTGTCTTACAGTAGGTGTAATCTCTGTGCTCAGTTTTGGGTGAAAACAATATTAGGACTTTAAAGGATACACTCACTTCTTCTGCATCCCACACATCCTTTTCTGTGGGTTATTAAATGTCTGTGACAAGAAAACAGGGTTGTTGACTTTTTTTATTTCTTAATAAAATCATAATTTAACTCATCATGATTTTTTTAATAATAATCATGATTTTAATCAGATTGATTTAAATCAAACAACCCTGCATGAAAATGACATTTTGGAGCATTGGGGCATTCAGCATTGAAAATATCAAACATAGCCACAAATTCCATCAAAGATTGACCAATTTACAGGCAAATTAGTGTCTCACAGCTGTATCACGAATAAACACTGTTAAGTATACAAATTTGTGGCATCAAGTGATGAACTCCTATGACATCTCTTATGTTAATCCTTTGTTTATGTAACCTTTATTTCATGGACATTTGAGACTTTTTATATGCCCTGAGGGTTTCTTGGAAGCATGTATTTTCTTCTTCAAAAATATTGATATCACTTACCAACATGAAACTCAGTAATTAAGAGGCAAAGTATAGGCTTAACAAAAGAAAAAGTGACACTGTGCAACACTCTATGCTATCTGTTTTGCATTTTTCTCAAACTCTGAAAATTTATGTCTCAAAAATGGTAAAAGATATAAACAAAATTGAAACAGATTTTCATTCAGAGTTTTACTTTGCAGCTTTTAAATGAAGGATGCTCTCTTCTAGAAGCATGTCACACAATCTTTCACATATATCTCACATAACACTGAAAATAAAGTAACTCTTTGGTCTGGCTATATTCAAATTGACTTACTTGTCTCAGCACATGACCGTACTCTCATCTACCATGATCAGATTTTCTGTGATCTACCTTTTAAGCACTGCCCAACATAAAACTGCACTATCTGACACTTACTAGCTTACTGCACTCTTCCATTTACATACTCTAGAGTAAAAGAGGTCTGTCTATTTGACCTGACCTGTGTTTAACTCTAATAGGATACCTCTGATAAATTTTTTAAATAAATGGAAAGTACTGCACACACAAAAGACAATTTGAAACCACAATACCTTCTCACTTAAAATAATTTTACACAATAAGTGACCATATTAAATTATGCTAAAATTCTGATATTAAAGTAAGACCTCAAATTACTGAATAATCTACTGTACATGAATAACAGATGCAGATTATTTTATAAATAGTTAGCCAAATATATCAGTAAATTCAAAATCTATACAATACATAATTTACAAGCATAAACACATCTATACACACATGTATATGGCATTTAACGCTCAACTTCTAACTTTAAAGTTGACTTTGAAAATAGCATTTTACTACATCCTGTATACATGTTCACATGTACACTCACCAGAGCAGAAAGCATGCCGTAACTACTGTACAACATGCAGATCCCTCTGACCTTGCCACAGTTGACTCCACTAGTTTGAAAATGTAAGAAACTATTCTGACCTTCTTTTGACATTTTATTTTCTACAATTTTTGCACTTTATCATTTATCAACAGCCTTGCTTTATTACCGACTTCAATAGAAAGTCAGACCTTTTTCTTTTTTTTGTCTGATAAAAAAGTACCAACCCATCGAAGCTCTCAGATGAACTGAGGCATGACGACAAAAAGTAAGGGTTGGTCACAAAACAATTCTAGTAAAAAACAAGTTATTTTGTAATCTCAAATAGACACACAAATCCATCAAGTGATCACAGCAATCTGGAAATTAGAAGTTAATTTCAGATGCACACTTACGGTATCCGGATGGGATTGGAAACAAACTGATTGCAAGTGAATGATAATTCAATAATTTATAACCGTAAGTTCACTTTGACTTGAATACGACACTAAAATCTTTACATAAACAAAAACACAAATTATTAGATCATCGCCTTTTTAGGAAGGTATCCTATAGCTAACAATCAACGTCAGGTTGGGACTTAGAACTTGATCCAAATAAGACCTTGCTAGGAGTACAACCAGAATGTACAAATGCATTGTGGTTTTGATGAATTCATTATGAGGATTTTTTTCATGAATCTGACATATTGTGTGAGGCAAGTAAGTGTAATATGCTTGGTTATTGTAGTATTAAAGTAATGTACCATATCACCAGTTGATATGTATAATGACATTTGCTGATTAAAGTTATGACTGATACTGTAGGTATCCATTAGAACATGTATGCATAACTGCATACTACGGAGATATCCAAGAGCTTCACTACATACCCTAAATCTGTGCAAGCTTTCCTTCTTGAGATATTGTGTCTACAAGGTTGCCTTGACTTGAACCTACTTGTCCTGAAAAGCCCTTTGACCTCCATAGAAAGCAATTGCTATTTAAACTTGATAAGGTACCCTCTACATACCAAAAACGAGGTCTATACAAGATCCCCATCTTGAGATATCGTGTCTACAATGTTTACACTATCTAATCCCTACTGACCCCCAAATGACCTTTGACCTTCACCAAAATCATCAGGGCTCTTGCACTCAATATGATACCCATACATACAACATATGTGATCTGTACAAGCTTCCTTTCTTGAAATATTGTGTTTACAAGGTTTTTCACTATATGACCCATTGACCCAAATGACTGTTGACATAGACAGGCTTCAGTCAAAGGGCAACAGGCTTATTGAACTCAATAAGACTCACCCACATACCAAGTATGAGATCTGTACATGGTTCCAGATAAAAGAGCAAATTAACACAAAAATGTTGACGAAATTCATAGTTTATTACAAATGTTTTCGAAGATATCCCATCTTCCTCCTCAGGTAAGTGAAAATATATACAAAAATCATAAGACAATATAACAATCAGAAATATAATGTCCGACAGGTTTTAGAACACAAAGAGTGTATGGTTCATGCTAAAATAGTTAATTGTTTACAACAGGTTTGAGTTTTTTGATAAGGCATCTTTGATTTTTAGTTCAAAATTTGCATTTCCATTATCTATCAACAAGATGGCATGAAAAATTTAGGAATAATTTTGTATTACTAGGCTTATGATAGACTGCTGAACTAAATGATGCATCATGTAATTGAAAAGGGTAAATCTACAGTCACACTTGGAAGGTACATGACAACTACAACAAGAGCCCATGGGCACTATGGTTCCTTGTGTGAAGATTATTGTAAATCAACTGTAATCATTTAGTCTTACAGTAACAAAGGTTAATGCACAATTCATCACATCTCACAAAAGTATGGGCCCCATTTTGTCCATAAGAATGCTGATCAACCAAAGGCACTCAAATACTAATCTGAAAAACCCTCAACACTGGAACATAAAACTAATCACTTTGCACAATGTTATAATTTATGGCCCATATGGCCTAACCTAAAGTTGGACCCAGAAATGATGAACACTGGGAAAGCTTTCACTACCACAATGCTAATTTGACAATTCTTCCATATTGTAAAACATAATACATGCAGAAAAGATGCATTTTGCATTATTTCATTAAATGGTCCTTATGGACCATATGGGACTAATCATTTGAACAACCAGAAGGAACCACTAACATAGTAGGAACATGACACAAGTTCAACTTAATGCCATGCAATCTGTAGAAGAAGAGGCATTTTGCAAGATTTATTAAAATGACCCAAAAATCGTGAATGCCCTGAAGGTACCAGTTCCATAATGCATCCATATACCAAGTATAAACTTTGTCTACAAATTTACAACTTGTAATATCATGTTAAAAAGGTTTTCAGATTTTTGCCCCTAGCTCCCCCAGATGACCTTTGACCTCAATCAAAAACAATAGGGCACACCATCTCAATATGGTGAACCTACATACCACGTTTCACTTTCATCCGACTCTCCCCTGTTGATCAAGTTTATAGAGCATACCCAAGCAAGTGTCACAAAAACAGAGAGTTTTGCCTCCAGTGTACCCAGAAGCCTTTTGACCTCCACCAAAAACAATAGGGCACACCTTCTCAAGATGGCAAACCTACATACCAAGTTTGACTTTCATCCGACTTTACCCTGTTGAGTTAATCCTAAGCAAGTGTCACAGATGCATACACACACGCATACACCCACACGCGCATACACATACACACACGCCAACCTGACTGCATAGTTTCCTTTGCTGATGCCAGAAACCAAAAAGTTGAGCATTTGCTTGAATGCTCCTCCACCTGTTGTTGGAAGGGGGTTTTAAGCAATGCCATTGATACATTATATTTGTGGTGTATATCATCACAATTGCAGTCTCTATGGGGATTTGATAGTTCCAGTTTTCTGCCAGAACAGTGAACTTCTTTATCATTCAACTCTCACTAAGTTCATATTTCACAGTACACACGTATACTAGGGTTGGGCGGTACCAAGAAAATCAGTACCGGTATTCGCAGTGCATGAGTACCTGAATTACTCAAAGTACCCTACAAACCAGAGGTTCTGAGCCTTGTTGAACATGATAAAAACAACAGGTTTTGTGCCCTATATACTGTGGTAGTAATGCAGTAACTTGTATCCATGTCTTCATGAAAATTCATTGACAAAAACATCAAACAGCGAGGTAAAAAGTTTCGTTTGTGCAGCTTCAGCAGGGTTTGTGAGCAGTACTTACTGCATTCAGCAACTAATCAGCCACCAACTTTTTGCCGCTGCGATCATGTGTTAACATACCCAGTCATCATTTGCGGCCTAGAAATTCTTAAAGTCAGGTGATCTGATTACAGTACATTACTTCCAAATTATTTCGTCACACAAAATCATTGAAAACTTGTCTTGTTCGTTGTACTTTCTCCAGAAATACAAACAAATGTGATACGTGTAGGCCTAGCCTGCAGGTTTGCATGATTTTACCAAAGTAAAGTAAAATAGATGCTTTGTTAGCAATAAGTCAGTAACGACCACTGTGTAACGTGTACCAGGCAAGACTGTTTACTTCGATGAATACATTTACTTTCAGAAGCCTTGAGATTTGTTTTGTGATATATTGAACTGAAAAGTTTAAAAATGGATCTGGAATTTTATTTTTGGTCCATTTTGATGTTGATATGTAAGTATTAATACTAAACAAGCATGAATTGATCACTGTTCATTTGCATGTAACACTTAGTGACATGAAAACAACAATATGGGTGGCAGAAGAGTGAAAAATAAACATACATACTACAAACAACATGACATCATGGAATAAAAGAGCACAGTCATAAAAGGTACTGTACACAAAGCACATTCTCCTATTGAACCTGTTGTTGCCTAAAACACACATCTCCTCTTCCTGATATTTTTCTTTTCTAATACATGATCAAATGTTGTCAGTTGTGATGGAGAGGGGCCATGCCAAAGAAAAAAAAAATGCACAGCCTGGGTTCATTGGAAAAAGGCTGCAGGCTTTATTTAAGCTGTTGCTTCTATGCTTAACATGCTGCTGAGGTTGTGCTGTTCTATGGCCTTTGGTGTATTTCTCACACTTGAGTAACTCCAACCAAACACCTCCTTAACCCATCCCTATCATGCATTAATTTCTGTTGCTAGCATTTGCATACTTCATTTACTGGAAATTTTGCTTGTAAAGACAACAGTTGTCTATACAATGAAATCCAGAATCAAACATCTCAAACTGATTTACTATTCGTGATGTTCATTGTTTAGCTCTTTTTACAGCTGGCAGAGTGTAAAACGTTATTGTGATACACCTTACTGTGCGGCACCATACCAATAGTCCCTAGCAAGACCAAAAGAAACCTTTACAAGATTAATGATGTTTTCAACATTGGCATGGATCCAGCTTTCCAGCTTCCATTGCAATTATCTAGCTAGCCTTCAATCGGATAGTCAATAATTTTGACTACACCTTGAAACAATTTACATTATTTATCCTCTTTCTTCTTATAAATTAAGTATGTGTAACTCTCCACCTGAAGTCACTGCTCATTTTGAGTAATTTCATTCCATTTGAGTATGCATTACAGCTCTACAATATGCACTGAATTTTAACACGCAGTTTCAACTAATGTGCCAAATGTACTAAGCGGAAACCAACATGTCTCAATAACACTGTTATCATATGAAATGATGCAAGTCAACCAAAAATCAGATATTCCCAATCACTTAGTAAAGTACATGAACGGTGACGACATGAGCTGATCCATACCTTGCCATTTAAAGAATCATAGACAGTATCACTGAAGAATTTTGGCATAGCGCCCTCTACTTTGCTAGAAGGGCTTTGTGTGTGCTTTTCTATTCTCCCTGGCTATAAGCTGATCTGTTTTAAAAGTGTCTGTTAGGTCACTCAGACTTGACTGAATATGAAATCATGTCAAATTAAAACTGATAATATTGTTACTTTCAAGGTTCCTCTGACACTCTAAATATTCTTCTTCCTCTCTCTGCATGGTTGCCATGAAATTATTACTTAGATTCCTGGGTAAACAGGCCATTTTCCTGGAAACTTGTGTGTTCCAGAAATCTCACCTATGGATACAAATTACAGTTTATGCCTTTGTGCCTCAACTTTTGTTGAATACATTACTTGGAAACTGACATCACCAATTAAAGGTGGATACATGATATTGATCTAACATGAAAACACCAATGCTGTTGAGTTTTCTTTCCTGTACTGTGACTGGGGCTATTAAAGCTTCTACTCTATTTTCATTTTATCTTTTGGAGGTTATCACAAAAAGGCAACAAAGTGCTTAGAGTTACTTAAAGCAGTAATCCAGGTTTGTTGACAACATGTCCACCAGTAGGGTTCCTCATTACAAAGCAATAAATGATGTGGCAATCTTTAGGCTTTGAAGGTACAGCATAGACCACTGTTACCTTTGATGACTTGTATTTTACAACTGCTATGACTTAACAGAACAACATAGCTTGAGTTCTTGCAGACATCAATCTACCAAAATCATAGCTAATTAACAGATTAGCTCTGCACTCCTCATACATGTTGTAAACTGCCACAATTTCACTTAGTTCCTTTACTCTGTGTCAATCGAAACGTGTTCAGCTGTGTACAGGAACTCATGACTATTGAGATGATGAGATAAGAGCTAACTTGCATAGCAGAAAGTATAAAAATGGTCTTTTTGTGTTGCAAACAATGAAGAAGACTCATATATCCCACACTGTTTTATACAGACATGGCATAACTACATGTCATTCTTCCTACTACTGTATGAATGAATTGCTAAATTAAAAGGGTTAAAGTAGGCTAATTTGTGGATATTCTGCCACTTACCATCTATTGTGTGAAGTGTGTACTTCACATACTATGGTACTATGGGAGTGAATCATCTTGGTGAAATTTGAGTTGCATTCTGCATCTGGTAGGACATTGTGATCCTGTGCTGTGGGTCTACCAAATCAGTTCTCCTCCTAGAGACCATGCTGCATGGATTTTGCAAAGTCAGACTTTACATTCCAATACATCAGCATGGAAGTTTTTGTTGCATGGACCTTGCAGTGAACTCCACTGGTGTGGTCAAGAAATATAACCTGCAAAAATGAGAAAACATCTTCAGCAAGTTGATATTGAAAGGCATTCTCAAGGCATTCTAAAGCTCAACCAGTTTTGCACAACCAGTATACACAACAAAAAATAGTTTAAGATAATGCTCAGTATTACCAAAACATCCAGGTTGAATTATTCAATAAACCAGAGCATCAGATGAGTTAGCATCAGATGAGTAATTCCTTGCCATGAAAAGCAATGATGGATACAAGGTTCCTTAATTATCACACTGGTCATCAGATGTCATATGAAATATGCCTCTTGCACTATTGACTTATGTCTGAATATGTGCATTATTACATGAAGCACTAGCTGCTACTGATGTCAATGCACTTTGACCTTAAAAAGGAAAAAGTTTGAACAACTTTCAACAAGAACACATATGCAGGAAATTACAGTTATTGACCTTTGCTGATCTTAACGTAAATGACATTTGACTTCCATCTAAGCCACAGGGATCATTGATTCACTAATGGCTGACTAGAAACTAAGCTTGAAGTTTGATTAACTTTTACTTCTTGAGATATTCTGTTATGTCGGGACAGTGATCTCTTGATATTAAATAGAATCTTAAATAACAAGCATTATCTATTCACTAAGGATTGCCCTCAACCATAAAGCTTCCTTTCTTGAGATGATGTCTACAAGGTTTTCACAATTTGACCCTAGTTGACATTGAATGACCTTTGACCTCCATTAAAGACTAAATGGTTCTTGCACACAACAAGATATAACAACATACTGAAGATAAACCTACATACTTCATACGACATCTGTCCAAGTTTCCCTCCCTGAGACCAGTTTTGAAGATCAGTTTGCATTAACAGACCTGAGTTTATATTTTCCAATTGATATTAAACATAGGATAGGAGGTATGCACAAAGAAACTTCTGAAAGCTTTTTGTTAACATTGTTTTTTATAACTTAGAAAATATTGAGTACGTAAGGGCAATCTGTGAGAAAAGAGAAATTTATATTAAAATTCAGTAAAGACTGAATGCAGGTACAGTATATTGGGATACATGTTCAAATGGATGAATGTACTAATTGGTATTGAACATAACCTTTCAGAAACCCTTTCTTTATCAAAGACATGGTATAGCTAGCTGTTGTTATCGTACAATGATGGCTACGTACATGTTGCACCATTTGATCACATTCCCAAAACCAGTACAGAGCATAATGCCAATTAAGGAGAAGCAATAATCATATCACCTCATGATAAGATTGCTTGTAAACCTTGCTGAAGCAACACACAAGCAACCTTTTTTTTCTCTGCTATTTCGAGAGTGTTTATCACACTGTCTTAAAGACATGATTGCATGTTAGTAATGTTACTGCATTATTTCAACAGTAAACTGAGGGTATCAAGAATCGATCACCTATGAGCTGAGCACAGGATTGTTTAGTCCTTCCTGTTTTTTATGCTTTTGAACAAGTGAAAAGTACTGGTACTTAACTATAAGAAGTACCAATACCGACAAAAAGTAACAGTGCAGTATTTTTGCAATACCATACAAGCCTACTCCCCATACAAACCTATTGCAGGGCCTAGGTCTGCAACTAACTTACTGTAGGCCTAAGGCCTAGACTGTGAGACCAGACATGTTGCAATTCCAACAGTGTTCATATGCTGAAATTTGAACTGAGGCTCAATTATGATGGGTTCAAAGATGTAACCATGAAAATAACTCAAACACACTTTATCCATGCATTGAACTGTTTCACCAACAAATTTAAAATGATTACCGGTATACTGGAGGTGCCTAGTTAATGTAAATTGTCACTTGAAATTACTGTGCGTGCAACCCAACTTTTGGGCAATCATTGTTTGATGATTGGTCAGTTGTTCGTTATGGTTTAGTATTGCCAGTTACAGTCTCAGTGGATATATATCAAGGTTATTTTGAGTGAAAGTGTGGTCATAGAGGGCATTCCACTGTATGTCAAGGTACTGTTAGTTTGAGAGTGAAAAAACATTCATAGTCATAAGATGTATATATCGCACCGTATCACCATTCTGATATTTTGAGAGGAATCTGGAGGCCTATACAGTCAATGCAACTACACCACCTAAAGTCTTGTGGTACGTTTGAAAGGGACATTGCGTCCTGCAGTTGAGTGTAGAGATGTTGGCAATATTGCTAAGTGAAAAATGATTTTGGAAGTCCTATTGTATATCAAGGGAGACTACTGTTCTTTGGAGAGTGGAGGTCCAGTTGTAGGGGATGTACAGTATATTATATCTAGGCTATCAATCAAGGTACTGCAGTGTAGTACATACTGATACATTTGAGAATGGAGGCACGGTCTCAGTGACTGCACCTCCAGAGTTACAACACTAACTGGTAAGTCTGTGCTTGGGGACATTGCATTCTGGCTTGCCAGTCAAAACATTCCCAGACCAACACATCCCCATACCATACATGTCCTTGCTATTGATCAAAAGCTCCTCAGGCCAAACTGTCCCCAGTTTAACAGTAAAACAGTAGTAGGCCTAGGCTAATCTTGTACAAGAGCCCAATGGGCACTGTTGTTCCGTGCATAAAAATTATTTTAATGGTCATTTAGTCTTAACCAAAGTAAATCCACAATTTATCATATCCAAAAAAAGTT